>JARJHM010000193.1:0-462681 GCA_033356055.1 Carex pumila | reverse complement strand
CTCTAATAGTGTCTCTATATAGAAAAAGATAATAGGGCATTTGCAACCCTAATACAACATTCCAATTGAAGGTGTTTGGAGCACTTAATTAGAGTTTCCAGATGGCAAGATAATATGATATTTACAACCCTAATACAACACTCCAATTGAAGGTGTTTGGAGCACTTGAGTACTAACTCTATATGGCAAAATAATATGGTATTTATAACTCAAATACAACACTCCAATTGAAGTTGTTTGGAGCACTCTAGTTGTATCTCTATATGGCAAGATAATACGGCATTTACAACCCTAATACAACACTCCAATTTGATGAGGTTTGAAGCACACTATAAGTGTCTCTAGATGGCAATATAATAGGCAATTTACAATCCTAATACAACACTCCAATTGAAAGTGTTTGGAGCACTCTAGTAGTGATTCTATATAGCAAGATAATTGGGCATTTACAACTCTAATACAACATTCCAATTGAAAGTGTTTGGAGCACTATAGTAGTGACTTTATATAGCAAGATAATTGGGCATTTACAACACTAATACAACATTCCAATTGAAAGTGTTTGAAGCACTCTAGTAGTGACTCCATATAGCAAGATAAAAAGATATTTACAACCCTAATACAACACTCCAATTGAAGGTGTTTGGTTAACTCTAGTAGTGTCTCTATATGGTAAGACAACAGGCCACTTAAAACCCTAATACAACACTCCATTTGATGAAGTTTGGACCACCATGTAAGTATCTCCAGATGGCAAGATAATAGGGCATTTACAACCCTAATACAACAATCCAATTGAAGGTGTTTGGAGCACTCTAGTAGTGACTCTATATAGAAGGATAATTGGGCATTACAATCCTAAAATAACAGTTCAATTGAAGGTGTTTGGAGCATTTTAATAGTGACTATATATAGCAAGATAATAGGGCATTTAAAACCCTAATACAACACTCCTATGGAAGTTATTTTGAGCACTCTAGTAGTAATTTTATACGACAAAATAATTGGGCATTTGCAACCCTAATACAACCCTCCAATTGAAGATGTTTGGAGCATTCTAGCAGTGACTCCATATGTCAAGATGATAGGGCCTTTGCAATCCTAATACAACACTCCAATTGAACGTGCTTGGAGCAATCTACTTGTGTGTTTATATGGCAAGATAATAGGGCATTTACAACCCCAATACAACACTCTAATTGAAAGTGTGTAGAGCACTCTAGGAGTGACTCTATACGGCAAGATAATAGGGCATTCACAACACTAATACAACACACCAATTGAAGGTGTTTTGAGCATTATAGTAGTGACTCTATATAGCCAGATAATAAGACATTTACAACCCTAATACAACACTAAAATGGAACATGCTTGGAGAACCCTACTTGTGTCTCTATATGGCAGGATAATAGGGTATTTACAACTCTAATACAACATTCCAATTTAAGGTGTTTGGAGCACTCTAGTAGTGACTCTATATAGCTAGATAATTGGCCATTTACAACCTATTACAACACTCCAATAGAAAGTGTTAGGAGCACTCTAGTAGTGTAGATGGCAAGATAATAGGGCATTTACAATCCTAATACAGCATTCCAATTGAAGGTGTTTGGAGCACTCTAGTAGTGATATATGGCAAGATAATAGGGCATTTGCAACCCAAATACAACACTCCAATTCAATGTGTTTGGAGCACTATAGTAGTGACTCTATATAGCAAGACAATAAGACATTTACAACCATAATACAACACTCAAATTGAACGAGCTTGGAGCACTGTCTCTATATGACAAGATAATATGGTATTTACAACTTTAATACAACACTCCAGTTGAAGGTGCTTGGAGCACTTTAGTAGTGTCTCTATATGGCAAGATAATAGGTCATTACCAATCCTAATACAACACTTCAATTGATGGTGTTTGGAGCACTCTATTAGTGTCTCCGGATGGCAAGATAATAGGGCATTTACAACCCTAATAGAACACTCCAATTCAATGTGTTCATTATAATAGTGACTCTAGACAATAAGACATTTACAACCTTAATACAACACTTGAATTGAACGAGCTTGGAGCACTGTCTCTAAATGATTGCGGTGACTAATCGAACCTTGGCTACAAGGGGTATCACTAGAAAAATAAGGGAATCTATCTTAGCGTTTCAATACGCAGATGACACGGCGGTCATAGTAGCAACAAATATTCAGACACTAATCTCGCTCAAATTGATGACTAGGCTCTTTGCCTCAATATCAGGACTCAAGGTGAATTATGCAAAAAGCACCTTCATTCCCTTGAATATCGAAGATACCGACATACCATGGATACAAGCAATATTGGGTTGCTTAAGAAGCAATTTCCCAGTTCCCTATCTTGGTCTGCCTCTGTCGGTGGTCAAACCGAACAAAGACCAGTTCATGCCGTTGGTAGAAAAAATTGAGAAGAAATTGGGGGGTTGGAAAGGAAAATTCATTTCTAAAGGTGGAAGGCAACTAGTTCAATCGGTACTTTCTTCTATACCGGTGTATCACTTAATGTGTTTCTGGCTCCCTCAATGGCTCATAAGGCGGATTGATAAAGTCAGAAGACAGTTTCTGTGGGGTAATTCAGAGGAAAATAAAAGGGGACTGTCACTAACGAATTGGCCGACTGTGTGCACGCCAAAGACTTGGGGAGGACTTGGCCTCTCCAATCTTAACACAGTCAACATAGCTCTTCTCCTACGATGGTGGTGGAAAGCATACCGGGAACCAAGGTGCCTATGGACGATGACAATTGACATGCTAAAAAGAAAGGGCAATTTTGCAAATGGACCAAAACTATGGATAACAGTAGGCTCTTTCTTTTGGCTTCAGTTGAGGAAACTGAAGGCTCTTTTTTCATGGTTCACAGCATGGACAGTGGGGGATGGATCGTCCATTTCATATTGGCAAGATGCTTGGCAAGGTTCTCCAAGAATACAAAACCTACAAATAACACCAATACATGAGCGAATTTCACTAAAAGATGCATGTGGACTGATATCTCAAATTGATCCGGAAGCTGAACCAATTGACCCAAGTATTCTCACATCAGGTCCTAACGCAATGCTGTGGAGATGGGAGAACTCAGGCAGCTATTCGGCAAAATCAGTCTATGAGGTACTAGCCGTGGGGGGTCTAATTGCATGGCAGTTCCAGTTTATTTGGAAACTAAAAATCCCACCAACAGTTAAACTTTTCACTTATTTCTTTCTTCATGATAAACTGCTTACAAGGGAGGTGCTTACAAAAAGGGGTATGCATTTTGATCGGCAATGCCCTTTATGCCGCAATTGCCCTATAGAATCAGTACTTCATCTTCTATTTTTATGCCCAGAGGCAATAGCCATATGGTTCCACATGCAACTACTGCTGGGATACAACATATTCAAAATTGGGAGAGATATAGATGTGCTGCGGAATGGATCGTGGGATATGGTTAAAAGATGCACAGCGATACCAAAGAAGGATTGGGCAGCAAGTTTTATATGTGCAGCCTGGCACATTTGGAAGGAAAGGAATGCAATAATTTTTAGGGGAAAAAAATGACCACCACAGGTTGAAGCGGCATGCATAGTGCAAGACATAACATTGTGGAAAAATTTTTGTTAAAAAAGCAGGCGCGATTCACTCTCTGACTCGGGCAATGAGTGGTTTCATCTTTTTCATTTTTACTTAGATTTTAGCATACAAAGATGATGATAGCAGATGGGGGTCTCTCTGGGAGGACTTGTATGTTTTTCTTTTCTTCAAAAGCCTGTTTGGCCTCTTTACAATTAGATGTAACATTTAATTCAGTTATTAATATATATCCTGACAGCTACTGTCAGTTTCTCAAAAAAAAAACAAAAAAAAATACAACACTCCACTTGAAGGTGCTTGGAGCACTCTAGTAGTGTCTCTATATGGCAAGATAATTGGACATTAACAACCCTAATACAACACTTGAATTGATAGTGTTTGAGCACTCTATTTGTGTCTCCAGATGGAAAGACAATATCACATTTACATCCATAATACAACACTCCAATAAAAGGTGTTTGGAGCACTAGTAGTTTCTATATAGCAAGCAAAATTGGGCATTTATAACCCTAACACGACACTACAATTGAAAGTGTTTGGAGCACTCTAGGAGTGATTCTATATGGCAAGATAATAGGGCATTTGCAACCCTAATATAACTTTTCAATTGAAGGTATTTGGAGAACTATAGTAGTGACTCTATATAAAAAGATAATAAGACATTTCCAACCCTAATACAACAATCCAATTGACGGTGTTTCGAGCACCCTAGTAGTGTCTCTATATGTCAAGATAACAGAGCATTTACAACCCTAATACAACACTCGAATTGAAGGGGTTTGGAGCACTCTATTAGTGTCTCCAAATAACAAGATAATATGGCATTTACAACCGTAAAACAACACTCCAATTGAAGGTGTTTGGAGCACTCTAGTAGTAACTATATAGAGGAAGATAATATGACATTTACAGCCCTAATACAACACTCCAATTGAAAGTGTTCGGAGCACTGTAGTAGTGACTCTATTTAGCAAGATAATAAAATATTTACAACCCTAGTACAACACACAAATTGAAGGTGTTTGGGGCACTATCTTAATGTCCCCAGATGGCAACATAATATGGCATTTAGAACCCTAATACAATACTCCAATTAAAGGTGTTTCGAGCACTCTAGTAGTGACTCTATATGGCAAGATAATAGGGTATTAAGAACCCCAATACAACACTCCAATTGAAAGTGTTTGGTGCACTCTAGTAGTAACTCTACATAATAAGATAATACAACATTTACAACCCTATTACAGCACTCCAATTGAAGGTGTTTGGAGTACTCTGCTAGTGTCTCCAAATGGCAAGATAATAGTGTATTAACAACCCCAATACAACACTCCAATTGAAGGTGTTAGGAGCACTCTAGTAGTGTCTCTATATAGCGAGATAATAGGACATTTACAGCCCTAATACAACACACAAATTGAAGGTGTTTGGAGCACTTGAGTACTAACTCTATATGGCAAAATAATATGGTATTTATAACTCAAATACAACACTCCAATTGAAGTTGTTTGGAGCACTCTAGTTGTATCTCTATATGGCAAGATAATACGGCATTTACAACCCTAACACAACACTACAATTGGTTGCGTTTAGAGTACTCTATAAGTGTCTACAGATGGTAAGATAATAAGACATTTGTAACCCTAATACAACACTCCAATTGAAGTTATTTAGAGCACTCTTCTAGTGACTCTATATAGTAAGATAATTGGGCATTTACAACCTTAATATAACACTTCAATTGAAAGTGTTTCGAGCACTCTATAAGTGTCTCGAGATGGCAAGATGATAGGCCATTTACAACCCTAATAGAACACTCCAATTGAACGTGTTTAGAACACTCTAGTAGTCACTCTATATAGCAAGATAATTAGGCATTTACAACCCTAATAGAACACTCCAATTGAATGTGTTTAGAACACTATAGTAGTGACTCTATATGCCTAGATAATTAGACATTTACAACCTTAATACAACACTCTAATTTGAAGTATTCAGAGCACTCTAGTAGTGTCTCCAGATAGCAAGATAATAGGGCATTTACAACCCCAATACAACACTATAATGGGTGCTGTTTAGAGCACCCTAAAAGTGTCTCTATATGGCAAGATAATAGGGCATTTACAACCCTAATACAACACTCCAATTGATAGTGTTTCAAGCACTCTATAAGTGCCTCGAGATGGCAAGATAATAGGCCATTTACAACCCTAATAGAACACTCCAATTGAATGTGTTTAGAACACTATAGTAGTGACTCTATATGCCAAGATAATTAGACATTTACAAACTTAATACAACACTCCAATTGAAAGTGTTTGGAGCACTCTAGTAGTGACTCTGTATAGCTTGATAATAGGGCATTTACAACCCTAATAAAATAATCCAATTGAAGGTGCACTCTATTAGTGTCTCTAGATAGCAAGATAATAGGGCATTTACAACCCCAATACAACACTCCAACTGAAGGTGTTAGGAGCACTCTAGTAGTGTATCTAGATGGGAAGATAAAAGGGCATTCAAAACCCTAACACAACACTCCAATTGAAGGTGTTAGGAGGACTCTAGTAGTGACTCTATATAGCAAGATAATTGGGTATTTACAGCCTATAGAGCACTCTATAAGTGTCTCCAAATGGTAAGATAATAAGACATTTACTACTCTAATAGAACACTCCAATTGAAGGAGTTTGGAGTACTCTAGTAGTAACTCTATATAGCAAGATAATTGGGCATTTATAACCCTAATACAATACTCCAATTGCAAGTGTTTGGAGCACTCTACTAGGGACTCTATGTAACAAGATAATTGGTCATTTATAACCCTAATACAACACTACAATTGGTGGTGTTTAGAGAACACTAAAAGTGTCTCCAGATGGCAAGATAATAGTGCATTTACAACCCTAATACAAAACTCCAATTGATAGTGTTCCGAGCACTCTATAAGTGTCTCGAGATGGCAAGATGATAGGCCATTTACAACCCTAATAGAACACTCCAATTGAAGGTGTTTAGAACACTCTAATAGTGACTCTGTATAGCAAGATAATTGGGCATTCACAACTCTAATACAACACTTCAATTGACAGTGTTTGGAGCACTCTAGTAGTGACTCTATATAGCAAGATAATAGGACGTTTACAGCCCCAATACAACACTCCAATTGAAAGTGTTCGGAGCACTCTAGTAGTGTCTCCAGATAGCAAGATAAAAGGGCATTTACAACCCTAACATAGCACTCCAATTGAAGTTGTTTGGAGCACTCTAGTAGTGACTCTATATAACAAGATAATAGGTCACTTACAACCCCAATACAACACTTCAATTGATGGTGTTTGGAGCACTCTATAAGTGTCTCCAGATAGCAAAGCAATAAGTCATTTACAACCCTAATACAACACTCCAATTGAAGGTGTTTGGAGCACTCTTATAGTTTTTCTATATAGCATGATAATTGGGCATTTGTAACCCTAATACAACACTTCAATTGAAAGTGTTTGGAGCACTCTAGTAATGACTCTCTATATGGCAAGATAATAGGGCATTTGCAACCCCAATACAACTCATCAATTGAAGGTGTTGGGAGCACTCTACTTGTGTCTCTATATGGCAAGATAATAGGGTATTTACAACTCTAATACAACACTCCAATTGAAGGTGTTTGGAGCACTCTAGTAGTGTCTTTATATGACAAGATAATATGGCATTTACATCCCTAATACAACACTACAACACTCCATTTGATGGAGTTTGGAACACTCAAAAAGTATCACCAGATGGCAAGATAATAGGACATTTACAACCCTAATAGAACACTACAATTGAAGGTGTTTAGAGCGCTCCAGTACTGACACTATATAACAAGATAATAGGGAATTTGCAACCCTAATAGAACACTCCAATTGAAGGTACGAAACACTATATAATAAGATATATACAACCCTAATACAACACTCCAATTGAAGGTGTTAGGAGCACTCTAGTAGTGACTCTATATAGCGAGATAATTGGGCATCTATAACCCTAATACAACACTTTAATTGAAAGTGTTTAGAGCACTCTAATAGTGACTCTATATAGCAAGATAATTGGTCATTTAGAACCCTAATACAACACTACAATTGTTGGTGTTTAGAGCACTCTATAAGTATCTCCAGAAGGTAAGATAATAAGATACTAACAACCCTAATACAACACTCCAATTGAAGGATTTTCGAGTACTCTAGTAGTGACTCTATATAGCTAGCTAATTGGGCATTTATAACCCTAATACAATACTCCAATTGAAAGTGTTTGGAGCACTCTAGTAGTGACTCTATATAGCAAGATAATTGGCCATTTACAACCCTAATACAACACTACAATTGTTGGTGTTTAGAGCACCCTAAAAGTGTCTCCAGATGGCAAGATTATAGGGCATTTACAACCCTAATACAATACTCCAATTGAAGGTGTTTGGAGCACTCTAGCTATATAGCAAGATAATATGACATTTACAGCCCTAATACAACACTCCAATTGAAAGTGTTTGGAGCACTCTAGTAGTGACTCTATTTAGCAAGATAATAGGACACTTACAACCCTAATACAACACACAAATTGAAGATGTCTCCAGATAGCAAGACAATAGAGCATTTACAACCCTAATACAACACTCTAATTGAAGGTGTTTGGAGCACTTGTAGTTTCTCTATATAGCATGATAATTGGGCATTTGTAACCCTAATACAACACTTCAATTGAAAGTGTTTGGAGCACTCTAGTAGTGACTCTATATGGCAAGATAATAGGGCATTTGCGACCCCAATACAACTCTCCAATTGAAGGTTTTTGGAGCACTCTACTTGTGTCTTTATATGGCAAGATAATATGGTATTTACAACTCTAATACAACACTCCAATTAAAGGTGTTTGGAGCACTCTAGTAGTATCCCTATATGACAAGATAATAGGACATTTACAACCTTAATACAACATTCCAATTGATGGAGTTTGGAGCACTCTAAAAGTATCACCAAATGGCAAGATAATAGGGTATTTACAACACTAATAGAACACTCTAATTGAAGGTGTTTAGAGCACTCTAGTAGGGAATTTGCAACCCTAATACAAGATAATAGGGAATTTGTAACGCTAATACAATACTCTAATTGAAGGTAAGGAGCACTCTATTAGTGTCTCCAGATAGCAAGATAAAAAAAATTTCGAGATAAGTCTTTTTGCGAGATAATTGTTTTTGCAAGATATTAGTGTCTCCAATAAATCTGTCAGCTCATCTATTTTGCGAGATAAGTTTTTTTTCTCCCTTTTTCATACCAGTGTCATTTATCTTATTTGTCAGCTAGCTTATAATTTGCACCTGAATAACCAAGGCTGGACTCCTAAAAAGAACAACAAGTTGAATTCTATAACAAAGATAAGATTTGTTTAATTTTTGGGAGATAATGACCAAAACTAAATCTCAACTAATGTATTTTGGGAGATAATGACAAATATCATCTTTGTTATAGAATAATTGCTGGCCACTATCTTGTTTGAACGGTATGAACTTGTTGTTCTGTTTAATTGCTTTTTCGAAAAATTAGCTTAAGGTTAGGTTATAAATTTTAATGATGCACTACCTATTTTCAGGAGCATTGTAGTGAGATTGTGAAATTCACTGCGAGACGATGGGGAGATATGTTTATGAATAACCAGTGACTGACTTTTTCATGGGGACGGTACATTTAGTTAGAATTAGTATTTGTTTGCTTTTGGTACTCTTTAATTTTAATCAAATTTATGTCAATGGTTGCTAACAAGTATCTGTTGGCATTTGTGGCTATAATGTGAGGCATTGTTAGGATGCTCTTCGCCTGGTTCCCATGAGCGTGCTGAGGTTTTTTTTACTTGTAGTGTGCACCAGTTGTGAACCAGCCAACTTGAGCTATCCTAGCAAATGCCAATTGGTTAAAGGCAGGTAAGTGCCTTTAACCACATCAATATTTAAATTACTCTTTTCTATTTCAATTTTCTGTTTTATGATTTTATTTTTGTTTTGTATAATAAGATGGGTTGCAAACTGTTTGCCTTATGGGCAAAGCACATCCCACAGTGTCCATCAAGCTGTAGGTTTGGCTCCATATTGGCATGATTTTGCCAGATAAGTTTTTTTTTTACATACTCGTGTCATTTATCTTATTTGTCAACTGGCTTATAATTTTCACCTGAATAACCAAGGCTAAACTCCTTTTGTATTTGTACAAGTTGTCACACATTATATCTCTCTTAGGCCAATGATTGGAAATACATTACTTGGTATTCAGTTTTGATCATTATCTCCCAAAAAATAAACAACTATCATCTTTATTATATAAATTTGAATGATGTGCTTCCTATTTTCAGGAGCAACCAATTATGGTTGTAGTAGGGTTGTGGACTTGACAACGTGAAATTCACTGCAAGACGATGGAGAGATATGTTCCTACACTCCAAATATAGGTATGGTTCATTTTTCATTTGCTATGATAGATGGGTTTCAGACTTGGCATGTTTTTAGTACTCTGTTGTAATTTTATTTTTGTTTTGCAGCATAACATGGGTTGCGAACTATTTGCCTTATGGGCGAAGCACATCCCACTATGTCCTTCGAACTGTGAGCCAGCAACCTTGAGCTATCCAAGCAAATGCCAATTGCCCAGAGGCAAGTAAGTGCCTTTAAGCACATCAATATTTAAATTACTCTTTTCAATTTCAATTTTTTGTTTTATGATTTTATTTTTGTTTTGCACCATAACATGGGTTGCAAACTGTTTGCCTCATGGGCGAAGCACATCCCACTATGTCCTTCGAGCTGTAAGTCTTGCTCCATATTGGCATGATTTTGCTCCATATTTACATACTTGTGTCATTTATCTTATTTGTCAATTGGCTTATAATTTGCACCTGAATGACCAAGACTGGACTCCTTTTGTATTCGTACAAGTTGTCACACATTATATCTCTATTAGGCCAATAATTGGAAATACATTAATTGGTATTCAATTTTGGTCATTATCTACCAAAAAATAAACAGCTATCATCTTTGTTATATAAATTTGAATGATGTGCTTCCTATTTTTAGGAGTAACCAGTTATGGTTGTAGTAGGGTTGTGAACTTGACAATGTGAAATTCACTACGACGACGATGGGGAGATATGTTTCTGAATAAACAGTAACGAACTCCAAAAGTAAGTATGGTCCATTTAGCATTTACTTTGATAGATGGGTTTCAGACTTGACATGTTTTTAGCACTCTGTTGTAATTTTATTTTTGTTTTGCAGAATGAGATGGCTTTCAGACTGTTTGCATTTTGGGCGAAGCACATCCCATTGCGTCCTTCGAACTGTAAGTCTTGGTCCATATTAGCATGATTTTGTGAGATAAGTTTGTTTTTTTACATGCTCGTGTCGTTTATCTTATTTGTCAACTGGCTTATAATTTGCACCTGAATAGCCAAGGCTGGACGCGTTTTGTATTCGTACAAGTTGTCACTCATTATATTTAGGCCAAAGTTTGGAAATACATTAATTGGTATTCAGTTTTGTTCATTATCTCCCAAAAAATAAATAACTATAATCTTTGTTATATAAATTTGAATAATGTGCTTCCTATTTTCAAGAGCAAGCAATTATGGTTGTAGTAGGGTTGTGGACTTAACGATGTGAAATTCACTACGACGACGATGGGGAGATGTTTCTGAATAAACAGTAATGAACTCCAAAAGTAAGTATGGTTCATTTAGCATTTATTATGATAGATGGGTTTCAGACTTGGCATGTTTTTAGCACTCTGTTGTAATTTTATTTTTGTTTTGCAGAATGAGATGGCTTTCAGACTGTTTGCATTTTGGGCAAAGCACATCCCACTGCGTCCTCCGAACTGTAAGTCTTAGTCCATATTGGCATGAATTTGCGAGAGAAGTCTGTTTTTTTACATGCTTGTGTCGTTTATCTTATTTGTCAACTGGCTCATAATTTGCACCTGAATGGCCAAGGCTGGACGCGATTTGTATTCGTACAATTGTTACTCATTATATCTCTCTTAGGCCAAAGTTTGGAAATACATTAATTGGTATTTAGTTTTGTTCATTATCTCCCAAAAAATAAACAACTATCATCTTTGTTATATAAATTTGAATAATGTGGTTCCTATTTTCAGGAGCAACCAATTATGGTTGTAGTAGGGTTGTGGACTTAACGATGTGAAATTCACTACGACGACAATGGGGAGATGTTTCTGAATAAACAGTAACGAACACCAAAAGTAAGTATGGTCCATTTAGCATTTATTATGATAGATGAGTTTCAGACTTGGCATGTTTTTAGCACTCTATTGTAATTTTATTTTTGTTTTGCAGAATAAGATGGCTTTCAGACTGTTTGCATTTTGGGCAAAGCACATCCCACTACGTCCTCCGAACTGTAAGTCTTGGTCCATATTGGCATGATTTTGCGAGATAAGTTTTTTTTTACGTACTCGTGTCATTTATCTTATTTGTCAACTAGCTTATAATTTGCACCTGAATGGCCAAGGCTGGACGCAATTTGTATTCGTACAATTTGTTACACATTATATCTCTCTTAGGCCAATAATTGAAAATACATTAGTTGGTATTTAGTTTTGGTCATTATCTCCCAAAAAATAAATAACTATCATCTTTGTTATATAAATTTGAATGATATGCTTCCTATTTTCAGGAGCAACCAATTATAGTTGTAGTAGGGTTGTGAACTTGACGATGTGAAATACACTGCGAGACGATAGGGAGATATGTTTCTGAATAAACAGTGACGAACTCCAAAAGTAAGTATGGTCCATTTAGCATTTACTATGATAGATGGATTTCAAACTTAGCATGTTTTTGGCCCTCTGTTGTAATTTTATTTTTGTTTTGCAAAATTAGAAGGCTTTTAGACGGTTTGCATTTTGGGCGAAGCACATCCCACTGCATTCTTCGAGCATCTGTTAGTGCAGTGCCAAAGCTATAGGTCTGGCTCCATAGTGGGATGATTTTGCAATATAAGTTTTTTTTTCCCTTTTTTCGTACTAGTGTCATTTATCTTATTTGTCAGCTAGCTTATAATTTGTATCTGAATGACCAAGGTTGGACTCCTAAACAGAGCAACAAGTTCAATTCGACAACAAAGATGATATTTGTTTAATTTTTGGGAGATAATTACCAAAACTGAATCCCAACTAATGTATTTTCAATCATTGGCCTAAGAGAACTATAACGTGTGTACGAATACAAATTTCATATTTGTTATAGAATAACTGTCGGCCACTATCTTGTGTGAACAGTATGAACTTGTTGTTCTGTTTAATTATTTTTTTGAAAAAATTAGCTCAATGTTAGGTTATATATTTTATTGATGCACTACCTATTTTCAAGAGCATTGTAGTAAAGTTGTGGACTTAACGATGTGAAATTCACTGCAAGACGATGGAGAGATATGTTTCTGAATAAACAGTGACAAACATTTTAATGGGGATGATATATTTAGTTAGAATTAGTATTTGTTTGCTCTTGGTACTCTTTAATTTTAATTAATTTTATGTCAATCGTTGCTAACATGTATCTGTTGGCATTTGTGACTGCAATGTGAGGCACTATGTACATGCTCTTCACCTGGTTCCCATGAGCGTGCTGAGGTTTTTTGGAACTCGAAATGTGCACCAGTTGTGAGCCAGCAACCTTGAGCTATCCTAGCAAATATGAATTGCTCAGAGGCAAGTGTCTTTAACCACATCAATATTTAAATTACTCTTTTCTATTTCAATTTTCTGTTTTATGATTTTATTTTTATTTTACAGAATAAGATAGGTTGCAAACCGTTTGCCTTATGAGCGAAGCACTTCCCACTATGTCCATCAAGTTGTAGGTCTGGCTTCATATTGGCATGATTTTGCCAGTTAAGTTTTTTTTTTTTACATACTCGTGTCATTTATCTTATTTGTCAACTGTCTTATAATTTTCAACTGAATAACCAAGGCTGAACTCCTTTTGTATTTGTACAAGTCGTCACACATTATATCTCTCTTAGACCAATGATTGAAAATACATTAGTTGATATTCAGTTTTGGTCATTATCTCTCAGAAAATAAACAACTATCATCTTTGTTATATAAATTTGAATGGTGTGCTTCCTATTTTCAGGAGCAACCAATTATGGTTGTAGTAGGGTTGTGAACTTGACGATGTGAAATACACTGCGAGACGATAGGGAGATATGTTTCTGAATAAACAGTGACGAACTCCAAAAGTAAGTATGGTCCATTTAGCATTTACTATGATAGATGGATTTCAAACTTAGCATGTTTTTGGCCCTCTGTTGTAATTTTATTTTTGTTTTGCAAAATTAGAAGGCTTTTAGACGGTTTGCATTTTGGGCGAAGCACATCCCACTGCATTCTTCGAGCATCTGTTAGTGCAGTGCCAAAGCTATAGGTCTGGCTCCATAGTGGGATGATTTTGCAAGATAATTTTTTTTTCCCTTTTTCATACTAGTGTCAGTTATCTTATTTGTGAGCTAGCTTATAATTTGCACCTGAATGACTAAGGCCGGATTCCTAAACATAACAGTTCAATTCTATAACAAAAATGAAATTTGTTTCTTTCTTTTGTAGATAATAACCAAAATTAAATCCCAACTAATATATTTTCAATCATTGGCCTAAGAGAGATATAATGAGTAACAACTTGTTCGAATACAAATATCATCTTTATTATAGAATAACTGTTGGCCACTATCTTGTATGAACGGTATGAACTTGTTGTTCTGTTTAATTGCTTTTTTGGAGCAATTAGCTAATGGTTAGAGTATAAATTTTAATGATGCGCTACCTATTTTCAGGAGCAACCAATTATGGTTGTAGTGAGGTTGTGGACTTGACGATGTGAAATTCATTGCGAGATGATGGGGAGATGTTTCTAGATAAAAAGGTGACAAACTTTTCATGAGCACGGTATATTTAGTTAGAATTAGTATTTGTTTGCTCTTGGTACTCTTTATGGAGCCAGAGCTAAACCATAAACTATAAACCCTAAAACCCTAAACCTTAATCCATATTTATTGGCATGTTTTGTTTAATTGATGTTTTGGATTAGTTAGCTAAAGGTTAGGCTGTAAATTTAATAATGTGCTTTCTATTTTCAGGAGCAACCATTGTAGTTGGGTTGTGGACTTGACGATGTGAAATTCACTACGAGAGAATGGGGAGATATATCCATGAATAAACAGTGACAAACTCCAAATGTATGTATCGTACATTTATCATTTGCTATGATAGATGATTTCAGACTTAGCATGTTTTTAGCACTATGTTATAATTTTATTTTTGTTTTGCAGAATAAGATGGATTTCAGAATGTTTGCATTTTGGAAGAAGTACATCCCACTACGTCCTTCGGGCATCTGTTGGTCCAGCATAAAATATGTAGGTCTTGCTCATAGTGGGGATTATTTTTCGAGGTAAGTTTTTTTTTCCTTTTACCTATTAGTGTCATTTGTCTTATTTGTCAATTGGCTTATAATTTGCACCTGAATGACCATGGCTAGACTCCTAAACATAATAACAAGTTTAATTCTATAACAAAGTTGATATTTGTTTATTTTTTGGGAGATAATGACAAAAACTGAATCCCAACTAATGTATTTTTAATTATTGGCCTAAGAGAGATATAATGTGTGACAACTTGTACAAATACAAATATCATCTTTGTTATAGAATAACTGTTGGCCACTCTCTTGGCTAAACGGTATGAACTTGTTGTTATATTTAATAGCTTTTTGGAAAAATTAGCTAAATTGGTTAGGTTATAAATTTTAATGATGTGGTACCTATTTTCAGGAGCAACCAAATATTATTGTAGTGGGGTTGTGTACTTGACAACGTGAAACTCACGGTGAAACAATTGCGAGATATGTCCCTAAATAAATCATGACGAAATTTTTTATGAGTATGGTACATTTAGTTAGAATGAATGATTTACCTTCCTCTTGGTGTTGATTTGTAAAAGTTGTCTAACATTTGCTTTTAATCAGGACAAATCTTTTTTATGTAACCATGACAAATCTTTTGGATGACCATAACGAATATTTTGGATGTAAATAATACTCAGCATTTAAATAATAGTACTCAGAACTTGGCAAGTTAGCCCAGATATTTTCATAATAAAGTCAACCAAATCTTATGATGCATTTTCTGTAAAATTGTAAGCCTACATTCAGTTCACTTTGTTTAATTTTGTAAGTGTGGTCAATTACTAAATGAAATTCACTTATCTGTCAAAATACGTAAATTTTGGGTTCTTAGTTGCAAATGTCTCAAATATTCTGATTATTTGGTGGTAGTCACAAAAATTAATGAAATTGAAAGTATCCTTATTAAATGCATGTATCGTAAAAGTTTAAGTGTTATTTGTCCAAAATTGTTTATATCATTATCAGTTGCAATGTATTATGTTTTTATCATCATATATGTTCATTATGAATATCGTAGGCTAGGGCTGATGTGAACAAGATTTTGGTGTTAAACTTGGCCATTCCAGGGAGCTGTTGGAGTACTTGTTGGAATCTGGAGCTGATCCCAATCTGTCTTACGAAGTGAGTTTACTTTAAAAAAATGTGATATTCCCCTTGCTGAAAGTGAGATATTGCATAGCTTATAGCGCTTAAAACTGAAATTTATCACCATAGCTCATCATTCTGTTGTTGTATTACATAGTGGATAAAGTACCTCGACCGTATCCGTTTATTCAAGTAGTGCTAGTTGTCTTTTGATTAAAAACATATGAAGAAATAGAGTATTTATTATCAGAGCATGAATCTACAATCTTTATTTATAGAGTAAGGCTATGGTGCTATGAGTTGTATAGAGGGCTTCTATGTAACGGTTTAATATTTGAGTTTTCAAAATTATAATAGTTGATTTGAACTGTTCAACACGATCTCCATATGAATATGTACTTGCAAACCAAATTTTACATTTTTTTTAAATTTACTTTACTATTTTTTAGATAGGTAGAAAATCAAATATCTAAATGGTACATAATTTTTTAAATCAAGTGATTTTCTATCTATCTGAAAAAATAGTAAAAAAATTTAAAAAAATATAAAATTTGGTTTGCAAGTACATATTCATATGGAGATCATGTTGAACAGTTCGAATCGACCATTAGGATTTTAAAAACTCGAATATTGAGCCGTTGCATAGAGAGACCCTCTATGCAACCCATAGCACCGTAGCCTTACTCTTATTTATATACACCATTTTCTTTTTTTTTTTCCATTAGTTTGTATTTTTAATTTTTTTTTTTATTATTGTTATAGTATATGTCCATGGAGAATGAATGATGATGATTTTGTATCTCGTACTATGTAACCATTTTGTATGCAACTTACAGCTATAATTTTCTCATAAGCAGATAATCAGATGTTATATAGTTCATAATTTGTGTTTACTGTCTTCTTTTTTTCAACCTTAATTCTCAACCATTTTGTATGAAACCAAGAATGTAATTTTCTGATAAGCAGATAATCAGATGTTATAGTTCATAATTTGTGTTTACTGTCTTTTCTTTTCTTTTCTTTTTAAAAAAAAAAATTGACTGATGCAGTCAAGGTCGTGCAATTTGTGTTTACTGTCATTGGTGATAATCTCAAGAATTTTGCTCAACTGATTTAACACCCTGTTTTGGGCAGTAGTCCGTTTATATTGCAACACGGTCTGCCCTAAAATACTAATTCATGGCCTCATGGGCTTGATTTTAGCTTTATAGGGGTTTATCATATCTGTTTTTATTTTATTTTCTTTTGTATTTTCTTTCAAATCGGTCAGTTTGAAGCATTCCAAATTGGCCCGGTTGCTTGGGAATACACTTGCTAAAGGCCCAAATGAAAGATGCGCATGCATTTGGGCTGAGACTCTGAAAAATCGTCGCTTTTGTCTGTACAATAAAATTGAAATAAAGCAATCTCTCTTTCTCTCTCAGGTCACTATCTTACATTCTTACTAATGTCAAGCACGTTGTCGCTATGTAGTTACGTGGAAGGCAATGGAGGAGACGTTACAGATACAGGTACAGCACAGCATGTTGAGGCCACATCTTTCTACCTTGGCTGTAATTTCAAAGTCAGCAACGGTAATTAATTCTCATTGACTACTGTAGATTATATATATATGATCACTCAAGGTTCCACCTATGGTTAGATTTTTTTTTATGGCTGATGATTATTAACAGAATATTTATTAACTGTTGACAATCTGATCTGATAGGGAGAGAATGGTGTCTACTGCCTAGTCAACATATAGACTCAGTCAGCCCACAGAATTAAGCAATAGTCTAACACGGCAACACATACTGGTCTATTGGGTTTTGCATTTTACTTTTCTATTTGTTTGCTTCTTGTTTTCTCTTATTAATTATTTCTTTTCAGTATTAATTGATGCTCAAACTGCTGTGAGCATCGCTTTCTTTAATTTCCCCAACTTAGCAGTTATCAAGCAGTTATTGTCAACTAATCGCTCCTCGGCATAGTGACAAGATTCGCAGATTACTCGCTAATAATTTGGATTTAAACCGATCCGAAGTAATCCCGGTATTATTTGATTTCGCAAGCTTTTCTTGAATCATTCGTTAATAATTCAAAAAAATTCTGATTTTTTTTCTGAATTATTCTTGAACTCTTTTTTTTCGCTAGAGTATCGTAGGTAAGTATACAAATTTGTCTGAATTTTTTTCAAATTATACTCAAATTATTTCTGAATTACGAACTTTTGATTCCACCAAATATTTTCCGAATAACTAAATCGTCCTCAGTAGCCTCCTACAAATCTAAACATATTCTTTCTCCAATAGTATACATGCAGTTGATAGGCATGATATGACTGAAACTAGAAGAACATTTTATCACTGATCACTTGGGGAGAGAACATTTTGTATTGATTAAGTTTGTTCGTTTTAACTTGGAAGATCCAAAATATAAAAAAAGGTTATCATGAGGATAGTAGTGGAAGAATAACTTAACAGTACATTTGATCAAGATAACGCTCTATGGATGGAATAACAAAACCGATTGGATAATTTTACACAATATTCAAATACAAAAAGCAAAAGCCCTTTCGCTAATTCAAAAAAGGTAGCGTGGAAAGGAATCCTTCTTGCAATTTTATTATTTTTCATCAATAATTAAATAGGTGGAATTTAACTATTGGTTCAGCTCCAACAAAGTCCAGCTAATTAATGAGACCGATTAGTCTCTCCCTAATGGGCCCAGATGGAAGAAAGAAAAGGATTTAGAGTTGAGGTCTGTGAATTTCACAACCCCAATTGAGAATGAGACTGAATAATTAATTCGATCTCAACTGAAATGGAGTCAAGATTTTCAAACTAGAGGATTAAGTAAACGTGCATGAATAAAATCAATCTTATAAAAAAATTTAGAAAATAAAAAATTGAAATTAATTGACCACAATCTTTCAAAACATGACTTCGCTATCGGATCCGAAAAAATATTTATGGAACCGAATCATTAATTTTTTATATCTTAAAATAAAAGGTAAAAGGTGTCCTTGCGCATCTTCTATAATTATAAAATTAAAGCTGTATGATGTCATCTTACAACTTTATTTGAAAAAGAAATATGAGAGTTCCCAACTAAGATATAACTAGCTAGCACAGATTAAAGGTGATTGATCTATTTTCACGTGTGGTAGTATTAATGAGGGATTCAAATCAGTTGAAATTCAAATACATAAACAGTACCGTTGAAATTTTTGAAATTTTAAATCCAACCGTTCAACTTTTTCTGTGCACGGATCTCAGAACAACTGATTTTTCTGTGCGCATATCTCGAAATAATTCAACGGTTAAATTCAAAATTACAAGAATTTTAGAGTTACTGTTTATACATCTGAAATTTCAGCTGATTTGAATCTACTAATGAGTAGACTAGGCCACAACCCCATGTTCACTTGGTGCCTTAAATTATCACCCCATCTTCTCACCAAGTTAATACCATATGCAAAAAGCTTTCTATTATATCAGAGAACAGGACATGGTTCACTTTATTTGCACCATTTCAAGTGGACCCATGGATGGCTATTCGTTACCTTTTATCATTTTTGGTTGAGGTTCATCGAACCTCTCTCCTTCCTTTTCCCAACATGTGCGGTTTTATGAACGTACGGCTATGTAAATTTTAAAAATAAAAGAATTAGGCAGGAACAAATCTAGAATTTTCGTTACGGAGGGTACAAAAATAATGAATCAAGTAAATACTTAATCGGATTTAATTTATTAACTAATTGAATACTAGATTAAAAAAAATAATGCTCTAATTTTTAATTTTAATTATCAATTAGAATTAAAAAATTTATTTTTATTTTAATTATAAATTTAACTCAAATTATAAATTAGAATTTCAAAGTGAGATAAAAAAAAATATCCAAAGGGAGACAAAATCGATCCCGACCTATAAATTTCTATATAATTGAAAATCCAGGGAATGAAAATTGCTCTCCTTGCCTAATATTTTGTGACTTGTTTCATATTAAGCTAATGTAAGAACATTGAACAAAAAGATAATTTGTACTCTCTATTTGATCACAAAATACACATTTTGTATCTCCTTACCAGCATTTATTTACTTAGTCTTAGTCAAAATCTTGTCATTTCTAATTTGTTAGATAGAGTAAATAAAATAATCTATATTGGAAAGCTAACCATTCATTCATATATATACCAATTAATTGTCTTCTAAAACCAAGTTGCAAATAAAAATTAGCAAAAGTCTCAGCCACAGACACGAATCTATTGGTAACAATTGAAAATAAATTTGGATACATTTGAATTATTAATCTAGAAATATCTGTTTGGTCTGGATGTACATGTGATAGACCACCAAACTTGCTTTAATTTCTGTATTAAATCAATTCCAAACACAACCAAATAATTGGCAATAATGCCACACATCTGATATCTCAATTTGTGGCCGAGCTAGGCAAGAAATCTTTAGCATTACACGACCAATATATCTCTTCCCCAAAAAACTTTTTAGTGCTAATTAACCAACCAATGACAGAGCGCCACATGTTACATGTATAATCAAGATATGGAATAACTGTCTTGCTAATCATTTAGAGAACAGATACGGCTTCAAATCATACTTTGAAACTGATATATGAGGAAGTGATCAAAAGGAAATTGCCAAAATAAGATGGAGCCCAAGATCATTTGAAGGAAGAATCATAATTTGGTAGCTAGTATTCTCTATCAGTTCACGGAAATCAAATCAAATGAAAGAGAGACTTGTTGGGGAAATGTAAACAACATCAACCTACGTTGTAAAAACACAATTTTATGTTAATAGTAAAGTGTGTATCCCATCGGCTTCTCTACTCTCTGATTCTCTTCAAGATCCGTACATGTTTGATTTGCACGAATATTAAAGCAATTTGCACGGATTTTGAAGAAAATTGAACGCCAGAGGAGCCCATCGGACGTACTAAATCATATCAAATGAAAGAGAGATTTACTGGGGAAATATAAATGACATCGAGTAAAGAGTGCATCTGATGGGCTTCTCTGCCGTCCAATTCTCTTCAAGATCCATGCATGTGTGATCTGCATGAATATTGAAGCAATGCACACGGATTTTGAAGCGAATCAGGCGACAGAGGAGCCCATCAGCCATACTAAATCAAATCAAATGAAAGAGAGATTTATTGGGAAAATATAAATGACACCAACGTTGTAATAACATAGTTTTATGTTAAGGATACTAAAGAGTACTGTATCTGATGGGCTTCTATGTCGTCCGATTCTTTTCAAGATCCATACTTGTTTGATCCACACGAATATTAAAACAATGCGCACGGATTTTGAAATGAATCGGACAATAGAGGAGCCCATCGAACGTACTAAATCAAATCAAATGAAAGAGAGAGATATCGAGGAAATGTAAATCACCTCAACGTTGTAATAACACAATTTTATATTAAGGTGTAAAGAGTGCATCTGATGGGCTCCTATGCTGTTCAACTCGCTTCAAAGTCCGTACATGTTTAATCTGCACGAATATTGAAATTATGTGCACGGATCTTGAAACAAATCGGACAACATAGAAGCCCATCGGACACTCTTTTTCCCTTATGTTAAAATCTCGATATTTTAATGTATGTAACAAAATGCATAATATAATAAATTGACTTTTTAATTATTTTTCTCTAATAACACACGGAATATTTTTCATCAAAAAAAATATTAAAATGTGAAATGTTATGTGGAATATTTTGTATTTTTTCCAAATTTTCTAGGTTGGGTTGAGTAATGACATACTCTGTTCTACCAAAGTGGAATCAACAAATTAAATTCAGGCCTGGTCACAAGCATGTTTGGACCATTACTGTCACTATCAGTATTTTTTTTTTTTCTGGAGAATTTTATTATCAGTTTGAATTTGAGGTTTTTTGTGCATTAGATGAAACTTTTTTCTTTTCTATTTTTTTATTGGTTAATAAAATTGTGTCTGTGTTAACTGTTAAGTGAAAAGTTTATAATTATTTATTATCTATTAAATGGAACTGTTTATTGGTATAGATTTATGTAAATTTTCTAATTTTTTTTATTGTTGGTAAATAATTTTTCAGTTAATACAGAAATTAACTATAATTAATAGATACAAGTGAAAACAAAGTTAGAATTGATGATGGAAGCTTAAAAGTTCTGTTTTCGAAACAACGATGACAATAGATAGAGGTACAAACATATTTGGTTTTTTTTATAGAATTAATTTTGGTAATTTTAAGAGAACAAGCACAAAGCAGTTGATTTTATAAAAAAACAACTCCACTAATTCAAAGAGGAAGAAAATTCCAACATCTTTGTGAAATATGATGAATTGGTTCTCGGTGGAGTTTTTTTTTTTGTAAAATCCAACAAAGCCGTGCTTGTTCTGTTAAATCACAAAAATTAGTTCTACTTTAAAAAAAAAAAACCAACATATTTGCTAATTATATCTACATGGCCATCTTAATTTACATTATTATTTTTTTTTTCTTTTCTTACAGAGCTTTTCTACGGTCCTGATTTATATTTTTCATGCAATATCATTTCGGAAATTTTTGTGGGGCCGTATTGCAGTTATTAGTTATTCATTAGAACTTTTATTTTGTTAGTTATCTTAATCAGTGTTGTAAAAAAGGCTATTTAAGCCCATTAATCGGCCGATTAATTGTTGGCGGTGATCAAACCGTCATAAATTTTTTCAATTAATCAATTGATTATTTCCGATTAAACGCTTAGCGGTACCCTATCCGTAGGGGTGAAAATGGGTCGGATATTATCCGACCGAATTCGGATTCGTATTCGAATTTTTCGAATTCGGATTCGTATTCGAATTTTTCGAATTCGGATAGTCGGATACGGATAATTTGCGGATACGAATCCGGATACGGATACGAATTCGGTTTTAATTTCGGAAGCGAATACGGATACGGATTCGGATAATTATCCGAATTCGGATACGTTGATTTTTCAGATATCCGAATTTTTTATTTTTCGGATAATCGGATAATTTTTCGGATATCCGGATTTTTGAATTTTTCGGATAATTTTTCAGATATTCGGATACAGGTGGGGTCTGCCTGTAATAGAAATAGAGAGAGAAGAATTAAGAGGTGTGATCTGTGTGGCCATCCGTGAGTGAGAAGTCTTGCCATGAGACCCCATCGTCATTCAAACTACATCTTGAATTTTTATTTCTCTCATTAAGTTAAATCTTAGGTTTAAAAATCCATAATAAATTTTCAAAAATACTAATAATCATTTTTTTAATTATTTTCTCATTTAATTAATTGAGTTTTGATGTAATTTATTATTTATGATGGGTCATTTTAATTTTATTAAATAACACATTAGTTAATTATTTTGTTCTGATTTCAAATGTGGATACATGTTGTTTTACAATTAAAAATTTTAATTCACTCCACAGATGTTATACAATCTTGTTATAATATATATATCCGAATTAGAAATTCGATTTATATCCGTATTCGTATTTGTATTCGACTAATATTTGATTTGTATTCGTATCCGATTAATATCCGATCTGTATTCGTATCCGATTAATATCCGATTCGTATCCGTATCCGAAAAATAAAAACGGATACGAATATGATTTTATCACTATCCGATCCGTATTCGATCCGTTTTCACCCCTACCTATCCGTCCAACGACTGCGTACCTTTATTTACAACACTGATCTTAATCATGACATGACCGGATGTTTTGTTAATAACTAGTTTTTGACTCGATCAACGTTGAGGTGAGAGATTTTATTTATTTATTTAGAGATTAGACTATATTGTCTTTGTTTCAAAAAAAAAAAAAATTTAATAAAGAGACTGTTTTGAATCTTTCAAATTAAGAAAATTGTGCGCATATCATTGAATATTAATCCGCAATTCCGCATCCCCATTAATTGTCTACAATCAATTTTTGAGATAAAAATACCTAAAACTTAATTGTAGTGTACTGTCAGAGCACGGCGAGTGGGACATATATATATGTGTGTGTGTGTGTGTCAGCACACACGGTTAAGTATATAGCACGACACAATATCTGTTAGATTTGTAGTTTTTATAATATTAGTTGTATTCTACTCTACTTTTTTATGAAATCGACATGTTTAAACACAACTCATCTGGTTATGATCCAGCACGACACGTCTAGTTTTCCTATGTTTTTTTTTTTTTTTTTTTCAAAATTATGTTTTCAGTTTTTGTTTACTGCTTACAAATATTCTCTCAAATTTGTTAAAACATAAAAATACTTAAAAATATTTTGATAGAATACTGAAACATACACAAAGTGTAATTTTTTTTATTCCGAAGTTTTGATTTTGTTTTTTTAGATTTTGTGGACATTAGTAAATATTTTCATATTAACAAATTACCAATTCTAAGGTCCTGATTTTTTTTTTAATTTTCTTACGAAGCCTTTCTAAGAGCATCTACATCCCTGAAACTCTTGGAGTTTCTAAATAACTGTTAACTAATTTTTAGAAATTTTATCTCTGAAAATTTTTAAACCCTCACATTCCTGAAACTCAAAATTAGAGTTTTTTAATTGCTACATCAACAAATAAATTATAAGAGAAAAAAATTTCAGCCAATTATTTAGCTATGTCAGAGTTTATAAACGGTTTCTTATTAAGAAATTTTGGAGCAAAGTTGCTAAATAAGAAACTCATCTGCATCCCTGAAACTGGTTT
Source organism: Carex pumila (assembly GCA_033356055.1). NCBI lineage: Eukaryota > Viridiplantae > Streptophyta > Magnoliopsida > Poales > Cyperaceae > Carex > Carex pumila. The sequence continues at coordinate 437,776 of JARJHM010000193.1, read as the reverse complement.
AAAAACTGTCACATCAGATCAGAAACTCCAAGAGTTTCAGGGATATAGATGCTCTAAGGTCCTGATTTATATTTTGTGGGGTCATATTGCAGTTACTAGTAATTCATTGGAACTTTCATTTTGTTTGTTATCTTGGTCAATATATCTGGGTGCAGATTTTAACAGCTATTTTTTATTCAAACAGCGTTGAGATGAGAGATTTTTTGTTTAGACTATTGTTTTCAAAAGAAGGGTTAATAAAGAGACTGTTTTGAATCTTTCAAATTAGAAAAATTGTGCGTATATCATTGAATATTAATCCGCACACAATTTATTGTCTACAATCAATTTTGAGATAAAAATGCTTACAATTGTAGTGGAATATATATGTCAATACGCACAGTTAAGTATATGGCACAACACAATATCTGTTAGATGTGTAGTTTTCATAATATTAGTCATTGTACTTTACACTTTTCTGAAATCGACATGTTTACACATAACACGTCTGCACAATATGAGTACAGCACGACACGTCTAGTTTTTCTATTTAAACAGTAGATGAGGAATATAACAAGAAAATTGGGAACAAAAATTTACCTTTCTATGACAAAGTAGAAAAAATCAAATATTTTTTCAGAAATATCAACAATGGACCATGATTTTGAGGGTAAATATTCTAACAGAGTAGTTTTGGCTTCATACAGCTCATGAACAATATGCAGCATTGTTTTGATTCTATATTATGTGCGCTGCATGAAGCCAAAAATCCTCTGTTAGTATCTTTACATGATTTTGACACGCTGTGACTCAAAAGTCAGAACAAATGCACAAATATGTTACCTTATGGGGTCAAATCATTAATGGAACTTTCAAGTAATTAATGTTCACTGGTATTATTGTACATAATTTTCCAACTTTGAAAGATTCAAAGCAGTTTCCCTTCTGAAGCAAGGGCAATATAGTCTAAATAAATAAATAAATCTCTCACCTCAACTCTGCTGGAGTAAAAAATTAGCTGTTAAAATTTGCACTCATATACCTGTTGGATTCTCTATTTTGTAAAAAAAAAAAATCATTACTAATTTCGGTAAATCTGTTCAAAAGTTCAGTAAAATTATGCTGTAAAATTAACACCATTTGTTTTGACAAAAACATGTATTAATTTAACAAGCTAGACACTGGAAATAGGGGGTGATTAATGAGCGAGCATGAATAAGTTGGGGTATGCTCATGCTTGGTTCATTAAATTAATGAGTGAGTTGTTAATAAACTTTTAGCAAGCGAGCCACGAGTTATGAGTTATAGAATTTAACAAATTATCATAAACTATTTAATCTTCTGTTTTTCTTTTTACAATAAAAAACCGTAGGTTATCATTAATAAATATATAAGTGTTTAGTGATGTTACAAGACTACAAATTCTCCCAAAAAAAATCAGGTTTGTGTTATACATACCTCACATTCAGGCAATATGATAAAGTTTATCTGATACAAATTCCCCCAAAAGAAATCCACAAAATTATTGAAAGAAAAAGAGCCTGCAACCCCTGTTCTCCACAAAAACTATACACCTTGATCTTCACAGAAACTAGAACAGCATCAATATATTTGGATTTGATACAGTTTGGGATTGAATGTGGCAGGATCCATGTAACTAAGTTCTTAATGAGAGAATTATGAAAGAATTCCAAGTTATGAGCGATTTATTCATCTCTAATTGAAAATAATGAAACATTTGACTTTACTATTGAAAAATTAATAATTTCTTTGTACAAGTCCAATTCAAGTAAATGAAATAAATAATAATTATAGAAAATAGAAATTTAGATAACGAATGTATTTGGGTCCTAAAAGTGATATTTAACGGCTGGACCCCCTCAGGCCTCAGGTGTGAATATTTGCATTTATATATCCTTATTTTCCTCAACAACAAAAAATTTATTGACCGTCTCGTTAAGTAAGAATTTTTCTTATTTAAAATAATACATATATACACTTCTTTGTAAATATATCTCATTAGATTTTATTTGATAAATTACTTTAAAGAATGTCAATTGATTATTTCTATACAAATAAGATTAAAAAATAATGTTTCAGCATTGTGAGTGAGGCTATGGTAATTTGTATAATTACGGATTGATCTGTGCTACAAATTTATTTTTTATTTATAAAATTCAAACTGTCAATCTGAACTATTAAACATAATTAATTTTCATATGAAAATATACTTGGACATTCAATTCTATGTTTAAAAAAAAATTTGTAAAAAATCACTACTTTCCGATGGTCTAAATTTTTTTGACTAAATGTTTTTTTTTACCAATCTAAAAAAAATGTAAATTTTGATTTGTAAAATATATTTTTATTTCAAAATTATATTGGACAATTTAGATTAACTCTTTAAAGTTTAAAAATAAAAAAAATATATAAGTTCATAGTATATTACTGTGTATTCGGCAGCCGAAAAAAGTGGGCCCAGTTATCATAGGTACCGTATATCTCACCTAAAGCAATAAAAGATGAAGAATCTAAGTTACAGACCCCAAATTTATTTACCTTTTCTAGCCCAAACATTCCCACCTCCTTTTTTCTTTATTGTTGGGTCCAGACTCCAGATCTGCTTCTTTTTCAAAATCTAAACAGTAGAACTTGATCTGAATTCTGCATTTTTTTATTTTTTTATTTTATATATTGGAAGTTTTGGTTGGTGTAAATTTTGATAATAAATCTCAAAAGTAACAAGTCAATAGTTCTGACCTTCAAATTTGGTACTGTTTGTTTTAGTTAATGCAATGTTCATATTCAAATAAGAAAATAAAGGGAAATGCATTAATTGGAACTTAGATCATGTTTGATTGTGAAATAAGATCAGGTGAAGTAAATTTCGTGCTTCATACTTAATTTGTTAAACAAATTAAGAGTAATATAGAAGTAATTAAGATGAAGTAAAGTAAAAAATAAATAGTATCATCTTTTCAAATAGATTAACTTATTTCATATTTATTTTTTCTGTAAATTTCACTGTCATATATGTAGATTCATTTTTATAATATCTTATTCCTTTCAAATAGATTAGTTTTAAGTTATCAAACAAGATATAAAATAAAATAAGAGTTAAATAAAAAGGTATTATAATTCTTCCTAAATTTAGATGTAAGTAACAACCAAACATGATTTTTTTTTATTTTTTTTAAATATGAGTCTACCAATTTAATAACCATGAAATTAAAAGAGAATTGCAGAGGTGCATACATACAGCTAGCGGTTCAAGGATTGGTTAAATTTTTTTCTCTCTCTTCATTCGGCGCACCCCTTCCCCACTCCAATTACTCACTCAAACACTCTCAAGTCTGAACCCTGTTTGTATCTCTCAACAAGCTTCTGTGTATAAATAGCTACAGCATATGTGTAACTCCATTTAAACTCACAAGAAAACACACCACAGGAGCAGAGGCAAAAAAGAAGAAGAAATTAAGCTAAGAGAAATAGTATATATATTAATTCTTCAATCATAGAAGGAAATGATCACATGGCACGACTTGTACACCGTTCTTGCGGCGGTGGTTCCGCTGTATGTAGCGATGATTCTCGCTTACGGATCGGTACAGTGGTGGGGAATCTTCTCACCCGACCAATGCTCCGGTATCAATCGTTTTGTTGCCATATTCGCCGTACCACTTCTCTCCTTTCATTTCATCTCGACAAACGATCCGTATGCTATGAACCTCCGGTTCGTGGCCGCCGACACATTGCAAAAGCTAATGGTGTTGGTTGGTCTAGTCGCATGGTCCTACCTCGCGCCGAAACGGTACGCCACCTCGCTTGATTGGTCGATTACAATTTTCTCTCTTTCAACCTTACCGAACACGCTCGTCATGGGAATCCCGTTGCTAATTGCAATGTACGGCGCGTATAGCGGCACGCTAATGGTACAAATTGTGGTGCTACAATGCATTATTTGGTACACTCTTTTGTTATTTTTATTCGAGTATCGTGCTGCGAAGCTACTTATAGCTGATCAGTTTCCTGACACTGCCGCTTCCATTGTATCGTTTCGAATCGACCCGGATGTGGTATCGTTAGATGGCGGTCTTGATATGCTTCAAACAGATGCTGAGGTAGCAGGCGATGGAAAGATCCATGTCACGGTGCGCCGGTCCTCTGCATCACGCCGGTCTCTTTCTCTCATGACACCTCGGCCATCGAATCTCACTGGTGCTGAGATCTACTCTTTAAGCTCGTCACGTAACCCAACTCCACGCGGGTCAAATTTTAACCATGCAGATTTTTTCGCCATGGTAGGGGGCCCACCACCACCACCAACAGGCCAACTTAGACACTCGAACTTCGGCTCAACGGACTTGTACTCTGTGCAGTCGTCACACGGGCCTACACCACGGTCATCTAACTTTGATGAACAAGTACAAGTGCCTGAGATTCTGGGCCCACCAACGCCGGTGAAAAAGCCGGGGGAGCCTGCTGCGAGCAATCAAAAGCCGGGAGGAGCGCCAACAAATCATGATACAAAGGAGTTGCACATGTTTGTGTGGAGTTCGAGCACCTCACCCGTGTCAGAAGTCGGAGGATTGCCGGTTTTTGGCAGTCGAGATTTTGCCATGTCAGGCCGAGATGGCGCGAAAGAGATCCGCATGGTGGTCCCGGCTGATCTCCCTCCTAATGGTTCCAACAAAGGTGATAACCTTCATTTTTTTTTTCCCTAGTTCAATTTGCAAAATATGTTGTGACTTGTGAGGCGACATAGATTTGGTTGATAATTTTTTGCGATTTGTTCTTAATTAAACTATGCCCATTTGAATTTTTTATATTGTGTTTCATGGTGTTTGTATTGTTTATTTGTTTATCAATTAATTAATTTGACAATTTGGCGAAATTCACGGTGGCTTTTGTGTTGACAAGATACGGCTTTCATGGAATTTTGGCCTAATGTCTTTTCCTTCATGGGTCGCATGATACGACATCTAGATGTGATATAGAGCATCATTATAATATATTTACCAATAAAAGTAACAAAAATAAAATATGATGGGAGAGAAAGCACTAAACCGTCAGATAACTAAGAATTTTAATAGAGGCATTTCTTTTTTCTTTTGTAAAGGGGTGGGAGCACCGGGCGGTGAGGAAAACGGAGGTGACTTTAGTTTTAACGGAGGAAGCAGTGATAAGAGGTTAGAAGAGGCGGGGGAAGGTGACAGGGAGAATGTACCTGAGGGACTGTATAAGCTGGGCTCCAGCTCAACCGCTGAGTTACACCCAAGAGGAGGAGGACCGTCAGATGAGGATCGGACGCATCAGATGCCTCCAGCCAGTGTACTGACAAGGCTCATCCTTATCATGGTCTGGCGTAAACTGATCCGAAATCCCAACACTTACTCCAGCTTGATTGGCCTTATCTGGTCCCTCATTGCCTTCCGGTTAGTAAAATTACTGCTCCATTTATTTCATTTTTTTTATGATTGCTGTTCCAATTTTTGTTTCCTTTTGGATTTGGATTTGAATTTAATTAAATGCCATTGTAAAATATTGATTGAAATGGGGCAGGTGGCACATTACAATGCCAAAGATAATTGAGAAGTCTATCTCCATACTCTCCGACGCTGGTCTTGGAATGGCCATGTTCAGTCTAGGTGGGTCCCACATCTGACATCTCTCTCTCTCTCTCTCTCTCTCTCTCTATTCCAATGATCCATGTTCACTTCTAAGTTCTAACCGGACATGGCCATAATTACCCCTTACCCGCCTTATTTAAGCCACGCGAAAAAGTGGAACACCACACTTTATCCGTGAATAAAGGCTAATATAAAAGGTTAAAATAAAAAAATGCTCAACACATGGTCCCCTTTGGCCCCTTTACAACTTTTGTACCTCTCTAACTAATAGCTGGATTTCTCCCTCCTTTTCTGTAGGATTGTTTATGGCGCTCCAACCCAAGATCATTGCGTGTGGTAACTCTAATGCCACTTTTGCCATGGGAGTCCGGTTCTTTGTCGGCCCGGCTGCCATGGCTGCTGCTTCACTTGCTATTGGATTACGCGGAACGCTGCTACATATTGCAATTGTTCAGGTAAATATATAATATTTAAAAAAAATATTCTATATACATGTAATATTATTGCTCACAAATATTTAAATCGCTCTTCTTTCTCAAATAATATAGTTTATTATAATTAAATTATCTTCTATCTATCTTTCTCGGAGAATATAGTCTATTATTTTTTTATTATAATTAAATTTATGTCCTGAATTTGATAAATTGTTCGAACAATACAATATTTGTTCCATATTATTCGTCAATTTATTTATTTATACATATTTATATATTAATATGTAATTACTATTATAAACAACAACTAATTTCCGAATTATAATTGTATTATATATAAATAAGAAATTTTAAATTGTATTATCAAATTTTAAAAAATCATGGATTTTATTACTATGTTACATGTTTGTTTGTATGCCACGGTCACGGATAAACCATCCAATGGCTTTTAAGGACAAAAAAAAAAAGGAAAAATTTACAAGGTGCCCCAAAGGATCAGCCGACAAGATTTTAGGTACATCAGTGCATGGCAAGAGCTTATTGGTTGGGGACTAAGTAGCTTGTACTATTCGCAAGGCCAGCTCTTCTTTTCTTTCATATCATTGCAAAATAATATCGGATACTAAATAGAATTTTTTTTATAAACAAAAATTAAAAAAAAAAAGATTTTTATGAAACTAACATGATTTTTTTTTAATAAAAATCATAAGAACTGAAGGGTCATTTCGGTCTAATTTATTTTTCAGAATCAAAATGATAATTCAGTCCGAGATATTTTTCACAATTTTTCAACGTATTTTTTCTCAAAATATGTGAAAACGACTCAGACCGAATTGCTATTTCGGTCCTAAAAAAAGGACTGAAATGGCATATCGGTTCTTATGATTTTTGTAAAAAAAATAAAGCAATTAAGTTGGTTTGATAAAATCTTTTTTTTTTTTAATTTATAGTTTCTAAAAAAAATTCTACTAAATAGGAGTAGAACTAGGGTGTCATCAATTTTCTTTTATACACTTAATTTTAAAATTTATGACGACTTCGTATAATAAATATGAACTATTGAAATCCATATACTTTACAATACGTCTATATGTGAAAATTTTAAACTTTCAAATTAATTTAGTGTAAATTCAAATGGTCAAAATTAAAAGGTTTATAAATTAATTTTAATGTATTTATTTTTAAATTTTTTTAACCATTTGATCCTATACAATATTAATTTGAAAGTTTAAAATTTTCACATGTAGGAGCATCATTCATATGGTAAGTTAGATGGGTTTTAATAGTTCGAATTTATTATTTAAAGTCAATATAATAGATTTTAGAATTGAGTACACAGAGTTTGGTAAACTTAAGAACACCCTAGTTCTACTCTAAAGTAGTATTATAGTAACTAGTAAATACTAATTTTTCTTTTTAAAAAAAATTAATATTACATCTTAAGTATAGGAATTTTTTTACAAATATAATATGAATCTTTGAACTATAGACCTACACAAGCACTTGTTAATAATAATAATAATTTGGCTACAGTATTTCGCGAAGTATTGCAAATATTTTACTTCACGTTTATATCTTTAATTTCAAGGTTCAAAATGTCAATCTAAACTATTGAAATTGATTTACACATTAAATTGTGCTTGGAGACCAAATTTTACAATTTTTTTAAAAAAATTACTATTTTTTTTAGAATTTTTTAAAATCAACGATTTTCAATAATAATAATGGATGGATGGATGCAAAATATTTTTTTTACATTTAATTGTTTTGCAAATTTTAATTTAATTTTAGTCTGAGTAGTTGGTTCAAATCAGATGGCTCAGGCTAATAGACCCCATTTTGTGGCAGCAACTGTTAAGCCGCTGTGTGGCTATAAGTGGTCGCTAACAAACCGTTTTCTAGCGGTCAGAAGTTCAGACATGATCACATCACATGAATGACTTTCTGATTATTTCCTAAAATAGCAGTAATTGCTGTCTTTTGGTTTTCTTTTTAAATCATAGAAAGATGTAATCCACTGTAGGTGTCTTTTGGGATCATATCAGACATTATAAAGAGATAAATATTTTTTTGGTATAGAATGAGATATACTTTATATTTATTTTGAAGGATAACTATTTTTTTTAATTTCACCAAATTTGATACACAACATATCTAAATTATAAGAAGAAATCAGGGTTGTAAATAACAGTTTGATTACCGCTAACGATTAATCGGCTGATTAATCGGTCTAAACGATTGTATACAACACTGGAAGAAATATATATTTTATTTTTTATATCCATTTTATCTATTATTCAACAAATAAATTAAACTTGAATTACATATCTGTTTAAAAATATATTATTTTCTTATGTTTTTTCAAATCTGATCTTTTAGAACACAATCCTTTGACAATTGCTATCAATTATCATGTATCTCCTTGTATTTTTACTTTTCAAATTAAGATATAAACTTGATTTATGACATTTAAAATTACCTTGATTAGGCTGCTCTTCCCCAAGGCATTGTGCCATTCGTTTTTGCAAAGGAGTACAATGTTCATCCAGCCATTCTTAGCACTGCGTAAGGGATACTTTCCATTAATAAAATGCTGCAATGAATTTATATTTTTCTTTTTTTCAAGAAGAAACATCAATTTGTACTTAATGTTGAAATTTTTATTTTTATTATCTTAAAAAAAAAAAGTTCAACTAAATAACCACAAATTCTGATAAATTCCATTTTTGACGGTTGCAGTTTGAAACTGCAGACAAAAATTGAGTGTCTATAGTTTAAAACTGCGGACATATTTTCATAGTTTGAAACTGTTGTCATGTAAAAAATGGAATTTTTATCAAATAATGGTTATTTGCTTTAATTTTTTTTATATAAGATGGTAAAAATAAAATTTTCGGTAATTAATCAGTGGATTTTTTTTAACTGTTATAAAATTGCAGGGTTATATTCGGGATGTTGATTGCTTTACCAATCACATTGGTATACTACATTCTTCTTGGATTGTGACGAAAAAAAAAGTTCAAGAATTTCAAATGAGAAATTGTGAATTAAAGCAATTGGAGAGCAGCCAAATTGATTCTGAGCATACACAATCAATCAAATCAGAAAATGGGGCCGAAAAGCAAATCAGAATTTAAGCCTTTTGATGGAGCTAAGAAAACAAAAAGGGGCTTTTTGACCTAATAATGTTCGCCCCTTCCTTTTGAGAAAAGTAGAAGATATTTTTCCTTTCATTATCATTTTTGTTTTCTTCATTCTAGAAGAAGCTAGTGTATAGAAGATATATGCAATTACATTTTTATTAGTAGTTTAACTGACTTTTAGAATATGAGGAACAACTTTTTAAATATGTTAAAGAATGCCATTTTTTTTGGTATATCTGTAAAACCCGGAAGATTAATATAAGATATATATTGTTTGTAATTTATTTTGGATGCAGGGTTATATCTAGATAACTGTCAATCTGTGATGATTAGAGCAAAGGTTTAAATAACATTTATTGTATCATAGCGGAACAGTCGAAAAAACGACGCTATTATCATATTGCACTGCTATAGCGCCGATGGCGTCATAACTTTTATGATTCGAAAACTCTATAGCACGCTATTTAGAACCCTGGTTAGAAATCAAATAGTATATAGTTGTGTATCAACGTAATATAATAATCTCTTTATTATTATTATTATTATTATTATTATTATTATTATTATTATTATTATTATTATTATTATTATTATTATTATATGTACCAACCTCATAAATACCAACCCAAACATCATATTCATGTATTATCATGTCGAGCATATATAAATCCATTTTGTGTACGTTTGGATTCAAATTAAGCAATTCAAACATCGCTATTATGTTGTTACTTGTAAATTGTGGAATAACAACTATATATTTGTGTGAAGAGAAATAATAACATCGCTATTTTCACACTAATATGAAAACACAATATTAACATTATTTTCACACTAATCTGAAATCACTATTTTATCTCTATTCATATCTACTATTTTCAATTACTCTATTCTTACACTATTATTCTTGTGTGGAGGGTTCAAATGCCTCGATTTTTTGTGTTTCCATCATGCCTCTATTTTTAAAATTTTAATAACTCAAAGTTTAAACTTAAAATTCAAAATAAAACCGTTGGATATGAACTACATCATTTTATCTAGGCACATGTAAAAAATTATGGCATTTCAACTTTATTTTAATTGTCATCTTGAGCTTGTAAAAATGTATACTAATATAGATAATTTCTAGACGTTGATTTTTTAACTTACTGATTCACATAAAATCAAAATCAAAATATGATAATTTTTTTACGGGCACATAGAGAAAATAACGTAGATTACATCTAACGGTTTTATTTTTACGTTTAAGGTTTAAACTATGAGTTATTAAAGTTTTTAAAAATGGAGGCATGATAGAGGCACAAAAAATGAAGGCATTTGAACCCTCCTCTATTCTTATATACATCCCAATAGTAAATATTACCTACAAGTAATTTTGAAGTCTAACCTCATCAATGTGTGCCCTTAAGTTTTTCATATAAGATATGTTTGGTTGGATAGAGAATATGTTATTTTTGAGATTAGGCTATTCGGAATAGTCTGTTCGGTGTTTAATTGGGTTAGAATAGCTAAAATAGTGAATTCAAACTTTTTGTTTTATTAGAATAGACTATTTCTAAGAGTTTTGAGATTTGATTATTCTAATAAAACAAATAATAACTATTCTTGATCAGACTTATGCTGTGGGAACTATTGTCAGATATTAAAGCTAGGCTGAAATAACATCTCAGAGATTTTGTCTGACAATTAATTGAATATAATAGCAAACCCCCATTCTATTATTATTAGACAGTAATTGTATGTTTGTTCTAAAATATTTATTAACAGAATAATACAAATATTTGCTATAAGCGTTGTTAATGTGTACATAACTAATCGAAGTATGAAAAATGGCTGACTCTTTCTTTATGTAAACTTAATTCTAAAATTTATCTTATTAATTTAAAAAATGAATCTAAACAACTGAAATCGATCTTCTTCATGAGTGACGTGTTTAAATAGAGAAGAACTTATAAATTTTGAAATTTATTTGATATCAAATCAAGCTTTAAAAACAAAACAAAAAAGATTTATAAATATATTTTAGTGTTTTTATTTTTTATTATTTTTTGATTGCTCAACTTTATACTAATTTAATTCAAAATTTTTTAAATATGTATGTAAACACCTCACTCATGAAATAGATCTGTTTCAACATTTTAAATTTATTATTTAAAATTAATTCGATAATTTTTAAAATTAAGCTCATCAAAAGTCTCTGTGAGTTTAACAACACCTACTTGATGACTCACATTTATAAATATGCAATGTTGTGTTAATTAATTAAAAGTGATTTTTATCGATGATATCTCCGCACATACACCTGTCAATAATACCGATAAGCTCATAAATAATAATTTTTGTTGATGTAGCTTCAATAATAGTTACTTTTTATCCTTACTGATAGTGACATATTTGTAATGGTGACTATGATTATAATTTTTTTTATTAATTTCTTTTATGCTTCTTCATTTTTCATAAGCCCATCTATTGTCGAATTTCCAACATGCAAGATTTTTATTTTAGTAAAAATTGAAAATCAAAGTCATTTAATTATTTAATATCTGAATTCTTCATTGGAATTTCTAACATGTGATCTTTTACTCAGAGTCTCATTATTTTTATCACTAGATTAAGATTGGATTCTCAAATATGTGACATTTGTATTAATTTTTTTTTGCCTTGGCCACCGAGTTAAACTTAATTCTCGTTATAATTGATATTTTTTTTTACTAGTTATTGCTAGGTATTTTGTGAAAACTCTTGACAACTCATGTGATAGCGAGAACTCAGGGAACATGAAGCACTATTGAAGTACAGTTGAGAGAAAGTGTTTCCATTGTCTTTATTGTTTGTGGAGTGCATAAGAAGACATGACTATTGTTTCAGGTGCCCCCCTTCTTGTACTCTTTTTATGATATTTGTAATTGATGAAAGAGGGGACATTAAGACAAAATTGTCACTATTTTCATATTGCTCAATCAACTTGGAATTAAATTTGGAATTAATAGAGAGATTAACTTGGATCAAAATGGCAGTTTTCGGCTAATTTGTTGCTGGCAGCATTTTTGTCAGCAGTGTTGTTGGCCCTTTTTTATTTTTTTTGGTCCAAATAACAAATCTAAACCATTAGATGTTTAATCTATATTATAATCTACTTGGAGACCAAATTTTATATTTTTTGAAATTTTTTTATTATTTATTAAGTTGGTTTGAAAACTGCTGATTTCAATGCTGCAAAAATTTACTGAAATCAGCGGTTTTCAAACCAGCTTAATAAATAGTAAAAAAATTCCAAAAAATATAAAATTTGGTCTCCAAGTAGATTATAATATAGATTAAATATCTAACGGTTTAGATTTGTTGTTTAGACATCACAAAAATAAAAAAAGGGCCGGCAGCAAATTAGCCGGACCTGTCTTATCAATTCGGTTTTACAATTTTCAAAGTCCAAATAATTGATTCAAACTGCGCGTTTAACATGATATCTATATTAAAATGTGTTTTGTGACCAAACTTTACTTTTTTTGAACTTTTATTTATTTCTTAAAATGGTTTGAAAATCACAGTTCTCAATGATTCAGAAGTTTTTTTTTATTGTTTATTTAAATCAGCGATTGTTCAAACTATCTTAATAAATAGTAAACAAATTGAAAAAAATATAAAAAAATTTTAGTCTTTAAACATATTTTAATATAGAGATCTTATCTAACATTTTGAATTGACCTTTTAGACTTTAAAAATTGTAAAACCAATTAATATCACCAAGGCTCAATAACTATTACACACACTTTCTATATATAAATATATATGATGTGACTGTAACAAATATCATTCGGAAAATAATATGTGCACATATTTTTAATAATGAAAAATTAGAATTAATAATAAATCATCCTCATTTAATATTCACATATATATAAGTTTGCATTTTAGGTTACTTCCGCATATAAGAAAGTTAGTAGCAGACATAAACTATACTTGTGCAAAAAATAATAATGTACTAAAATGAAACTATAGATTTAGTACAAACAATTATATGTCCCACATCTCTACAGAGAAACATACATTTTTCTTTTATTTCCAAAAGAATATCTGAAAAATAAATTTGAAATTAATGAATCCTTATTTTAAAAAGAATAAAAAAATGCAGGAAATTTGACAATATTAAACAATTATTCAACTTATTAGGTTATTATAACTGACAGCTCAGAAGAGCTTACCAAGTTACAATGATATAATTGGGCTGAAACAGCTGTGCAAGAGGGTCCCCATGTTGCCTCACAAGAAACCGGGCTAGCGACCGGTGCATGAAGTGGGTCCAACCATGCTTCGACCTCCAAAGGCTCCTCAGAACAAACAAAACAAAATGGGCCTCCTAGGGCTCAGACGAGCATCTTACATGGAATCGGTGTTTGTGCACCGAAATCACCTAAAATCTTCTCCCGTCTGTTTATAACATTTTTTTTTAAGGAATATTTAATATCTAACCAATTCTCAATCTAAACATCTTTATTTGTATGTTTTTATTTTGTTGAAGGTTCAACTGTATGCAATATATAATGTTAATTAATTAAATATGAATTGCCTTGACATATGTGATGAATATTCTTCATTATTTTACTGATATAATATATGTTGTAGTATTTTAATTCGTTCTATTTCAAGCCAGAACAAAATGCTAAGAATAAGAGAAGTGTTTGTTTGAGAAAAAAATTCAATAAATTAACTGAATCTTTTAATCCAAAGGAAACATATCACAATTTGAATTTTATTGTTTCGATTAGGCTGCAGAGGAATCGAACCGAATCAAACTTAACTCAGTTTGAGTTCGAGTTTGAAATTGAAGCAGGGTTTCAAAATCAAAAGAAGAGTTTGAGTTTGATTCAGTGCGATTCGAACTAGTTTTGAACCTAATTGGTTCGAAATTGAAGAAAAATTTAGAACTATGTCAACTGTATTTAATTCGTTTTAGAATCAAGCTGGTTTGATTCATATTGAACCAAATTTTCTTTTGAATCGAACTCAATCAAATCACGAGTTACGAGCTTTTTATGCGTGTTTGTATAATTTATTATGATTGTTAAATAAACTTGTTATAAATATAATCTCCTCACTAAAACCCCATATTGTTACAATCATCTCCCTTATTCCACCATTTTAGGATAAGAATATATTTCCTCTTATACCCATTAAAACATGGGTTGCAAAATTGAATCAACTAAAATCATAACATGTCATATTAAATTCGTTCAAATGAAAAAACAAAACCGTAGGGAATGAAATGATTGGGCCGGATCTTGACCCGGTTAAACAGGGCAAAGTTCAGGCCCGATCCGTCCTCGTTCGGTCGTAACAAAAGCACCGGTTTCATCCCGGTAAGAAATGCAATGACTGGATGCCTTCCAATTTCCAAAGCTGGATAGATAGACATGCACACGTGGGCCTTCAGCCTTGTCATATCCTACTTAATAGTAGAGCTGGCCAACTCATTCCCGCTACTCAGTACTCACCGAAACCGAATCATCTGCCCCCCGAGTCACTGCAGAGTGAATCCTTACTTAAAAAAGATAACAGTAACTGGTCCCACCCTGCAGTAACTCTGAGGCAGGAGATTCGAACCCGTACTCACCAAGATTAAGTTTCAGTTCAATTTTCATTTAAATTGTTACGACAGTTCAGTCATTTATTTATTATTATTTTTTTGTTGGTAGAATGTACTATTAGAGTGTGCATGGGATGGAAGGACGCGGAAGAAAGGAAAGAGAGAATTACTGTGTGAGGGAGAAGGTCATCTCAGACTGGTTCTCTGCTTCAAAAGAGAAGACTAGGAGAGGAAACATATGTGAAGGAACACTGTTTGGAGGGAAGAAATGCTTCACGTGGTGTTGATTTTTGACGACAATCGTTACCCTCAATTTGAGGTGTAAAATCACTGTGGATGTTGTCTTAGTATTCAAATATCAACTACTATTTTTTCTTTATAAAAGTTTGTAAATAATTATATTGATTCAATGATTTACAAAGTAGATATTATATATGTTTTTTTTTTTTGGTATAAATTAAGAAGTATGAAACCTATACATTAAGTTACTTGTAAAATTATTTATATTATGTTAGAAATAACATATACGTGAAGTTAGAGAATACAAATTAATTTATTCGCGTCCGATTAGTAATTAGGTAGGCATCTAATTTTCTTCTGTATGAGAATATAGACACAACAATAATTTTTTGAATTCATAACCGACAAACTACGCTGTATCAAATCCTTCTTTGAAAATGAAATGACTATTTTGATACTACATATTTTTTATGGCAAAACGTTCTTTATAAACAACTCAAAATTAAGGAGCACAACATGATAAACAACATTTCAATTTTTCTTTTCTTCTGCAGGAAGTATTGCCAATGACACATTTCAATTATTTTTATGTGTTACGTGTTTAAATAATTTTGCTAGTTTAGTTTCAAAAGAAGCAATTTTATTTTGTATAACAATTCGGTTGTTTGGTTTATTTGCCGATTTTTTTATTAATATCCATCAATAAATAAAAAAATTACAAAAATATCTAATATTTTTGAGGATTTTTAAAAATACTCAAACCGCTAGAATTCCTGGCTTTCCTTTTCCTTTTAGGACTGTCAAGAAATTTCGCGGCTGATTATTTTCGTAGCAGCCAGGAATCCTGGAAGGTAGTCAGCCACCAGGATTCCTAGTGGTTTGGGCACTTTTAAAAATCCTTAAAAAACTTTGATATTTTTGTAATTTTTAATTTTTTTATGGTAAAAAAAATATTAATAAAAAAACCGGGTTTGTTTGGTTTTATTTAAAAATTAAAATAATTTGGTTCATGTTTGAGGTTCACTTTTGACAATTAAAAACTAAATAAACCGCGGTACAATTTAGAAATGTTGTTCGTACAATAATCTTTTACGTCTATTTGACTAATTTGCAAAAACATACAATTATTGAAAATTTTACGATTTCTTCTATTTTTGAGAACATATAGGTCTAAGAAGAGTAAGAACTGCGATATAATAAGTTTGGACTGAAGAAATCACGAAGACTTTTATCAAGAATATAAATTGTAAAATCAAAAGCTTGGTAAAGTATGTTTGAGGTTGATTAAATTGAGATAAAACGTTAGGAACGTTTTCAAAACGTTGGTAACATTTTATAATAATCAGTAGCAACAAACTGATCAAAAGAAGAATCAAGTTATAATGTTATACAAACGTTGTGACGTTTTACAAACGTTGTAACGATTAATAGCTTTAGAACTGCTGAAGCACAGCTGAACTGTACCAACATGAAACGTTGTAACGTTTATAAAACGTTGCAACGTTTCAGGAATAATTAAGCTTCAAATAACTTCTATTTTGATCAAGTTTTTACAGGTTAAAACGTTGGTAACGTTTTACTAAGCTGTCAGAGATTTAAAACCCTAAAATCGCATTTGCATAAAACGTTGTAACGTTTAATAAAATGTTGGTAACGTTTTATGTCAAACAGCTCATTTTTAAGCTGCCACTATAAATAGACTGAAGGGATCACTTTCAAATCCAACCTAGCCGTCCCTAAACTTTAAAAGAGGCGATTTTCTGAGAGCTTGGTTCCACCATTGTTGATTGAGCTTAAAACTTCAATATCTCTCAATCAATCTCAAACAACCTCAAATCCACTTCACTAATCTCTAATTAGATTAGGTTAGAGTGATCTATTGAGTGTTTCTCTTGTTCTTGAGTAGCTTCTGTGACTTCCCTTGTTTGTAAGGACTCGCTGGCTCAAACCTCGAGTTGCTCGTGTGACTTCCCTTGGTTGTAAGGGCTCGCCGGCGCTCATCTCTCGTTAGCCGTGACTTTCCATTTTGTAAGGGCTCACGGTTCACAATTGTAATCCTTTCATATTGGGTAATAGAAAGGCGCACCTAGAAAGAGGTTGCGACGCCCCGGAGACGTAGGTCATTGTTTTGCCGAACTCCGTTATCATCCCGCGTGTCAATTTCTCTTAACTCATCTGTTTACTTTCAATTGCAATTTATTTTCAGTTTTTGTTCAATTAGAGGTGCCCCTAAGTGCAACAAGAAAAACATTAATTAGTGGGTATTCTAAGGTAAGAATGGATAAAACTAACTAAATATAATTAGTTCAGTGGCTTTTCTCATAACCATGATAAAATTTATTGGATATAGAAATCCTAAGGGAAGTCCACAATCAGATAATTATACAAATTTCTCAATTTTAGAGAAATTGAACAAAAATAGGTACTCCTGTGTTGGAACATTCCAGTTCTTCTAAAATTATGATTTTTATGTGATTAGTTTATAAAAATAGAATACTTACAAAAGATAATATAATCTAGGAGTTAATTAGAAGCTAGACAAGAAATCACATATGTCAATTTTGCTTAGAAAAAATAATCAATTGATCATTTATTCTCATCTGTACCATAGCAGCATAGCTCAGTAGATTTGACACTGGATGAGTGCCAGTGAAGATATGTATACACAATGGACAACAATGTCTGACATATTTGATTTTGCAATGCAACTTAAGGGACTGGTTTCCTACTGGTGTTTAGTGGTTTTTGTTGGAATGTATGGAAGCACATAAATGAGATTTGTTTTAAGTCAATTCAACAAAAAGCGCTTAGAAATCTAAAACTTTGTATTAGATTAATACACTAAAACTTCAACAATTTTAGTGATTAATAGTGTATTGATTTTCTTCAACCTTTTAATCTAATATAAAATGAACTCCAATTTTACAATCTTTGTTTTTTTGAGAAAAATTAAATCACGATCATTTTTTTATTAAATGTTGAATTACAGGTCGCCAATTTTTGTTTTTTTCGAAAACTTGGTAGTAGCTACCAAGATTCATGAGGTGGAATCAAACCCTCGATCTTTGGGTATAACAACTTTAGAATATTTTTTTAGCCAATTGTGTTACTTCCCCTTTCCCACAGGACGCCAATTTTATAATCAATTTTTTTTGTAGAGCCATTAATAAAGAAGTAAAACGATATGAACAATATGAAAAATTTTTGAGAGAAAGAACATTTAAAACCTTTTGTTTTACAATTTAAATTGTAAATTATTCTTCAAAGTAAAAAAAAAAATATAATCATAATAAATCATATAAAACATGAACATTATAAGCTTTTTCAAAAGTTGTCTCTAACAAAAAAAACATGAACAAGTCCATTAACTTGCTAATCTAGCGCGAATTAAATATTTTGCCACCACTTGTTTTACTTTACCTCTTCTCTTTAATTTTTAACAGCGAGAGATTTTGACAAGTAGTTCAATTCAGTGTATAAGATACTATTTTTGTATAATTAAATATCTAATCTAAAACAAACTTATAATTTGTTATGATGTTTTAATGCCATTGTTTAAGAGTTTACAGCAAAAAAAAAAAAAAAAAAATTGTTCCTAACAAAGGTCAAAGGATGGAAGTCTCTAATGAATAGGAGTCTGACAAGTGACTTGATGGTGGGGTCCACAGCCATGACTATAAGACATGAGACGTGTTTGTTTTGGGACTGTTGGTTCGGTCTGAAGTCTGAACTTGTGTTGTGGGTTCGCCTCGGATCCGTTGCCCATGCCGACCCCCCATGTGGTCTCAACTATGAAGAGATCTATGGACCCCGTTTCATTCACCCAGGATCCTTTGTGGCTAGTCTGGAGTGTAACAAGTAGTTGTGAGTCACTGACTTCCTTACTAGTTACTATTGCAATCAGAGTGACAACTTAAAGATCCGGAAAAGGTTTGGTGGAGTCAAACATTTGTGATTTGGGAATAATTCAAAATTATACATTGAGTCCGAACCAGATACCTCAGATCAAAAAAAAAGTTCATAAATAGTTTGTAAAATTCAGAAAAAATCGTAAAATTTGCCAATTATTCATATGAATAATATGGTACAAATTTGCTCCACAGAATAATACGCCGTTCTGTTCGCCGACACCACAAAAGAAATTATTACAAATAATTCGCAAATGTGGTAACAATGCTTGCAATACGCTTGTTTTCATAGGACCTAGATTTTTTTCTTAGTAATTAACATATAAAAATGTAAAATTTAAGTCCAGTTTAAAAAGTCTTAATCTTACTTAATTACTGCATTAATGAACATGATGTTTCTATTATTATTTTTTAGCATATTGGGATGTGCGGCAATTATACAACCATATTCTGTATATGTTTTTTTTTTAATATTTTTCAAAGAATCTTCAATAACAACTATATAATTAATCAATATAATTATAGAATACAGTCATATTTAATTAACAACAGTAAAAAAAATGATTCATTATTAGGATGTGGGACTTTGGGTTGATTCATAGGACCTAGATTTTTTGTACTTCTTAGTAATTAACATATAAAAATGTAAAATTTAAGTCCAGTTTAAAAAGTCTTAAGCTTACTTAATTACTACATTACTGAACATGATGTTCCTATTATTATTTGTTTAACTTTGATATTGGGATGTGCTGCAATTATACAATCATATTCTAGATGTATTTTTTATAAATATTTTTTAAAGAATGATCTTGAATAACAACTATATAATTAATTAATCTAATTATAGAATACAGTCACATTTAATTAACAACAGTAAAAAAATGATTCATTAGTGGGACTCGGTTGATGTTGCATGTAGAGAGCTGCATTAATTGAATGGAAAGTGACTATTCACACTCGTGCACTCAATATTATTGTTCCATAAATAAAAGAGAAAAGGTTCTTGTCCACTGACATTTGTCTACCATTTGTCCACAGCCCCCTTATTCAATTTCGTTTTAACTGTCGGTCTTCACCTTCCGACTTCGTCTTGCCATTTAAAAAAAAAGAACGACCTTCCGTAACCTTCCTTTTTTGAATTTCATTTCCTAAATTTCGAAATCCTATCAGATTTGCTCCGACTAGTGCCTCTGCTTATTCGATCTGCCTCTTCTTATTTCATTGTCACCGACTAGTGCCTTTGCCGTGACTTGGATTGTAAGTTTCTTAGTTGTCCGCACCTAGACTAGAGAAAGAGAATCTATAATTCGAGATTGAGAAATGGCGGTTCCAGGACAGCTGGTATGGGAGATCGTAAGAAACAACAATTGTTTCTTGATTAAGCAGTTCGGAAGAGGTAATTCTAAGGTTCAATTCAGGAAGGAGCCAAACAACATGTACAATATCCACTCCTACAAGTACTCTGGATTGGCAAATCCCAAGACGGTGGCAATCAAACCAACAGGTTCCAAGGATGAGATGGCAATCGTGACTTGTTTGACCAAGGATAAGAAAGTCAACAAGCCAGCTCGTTCTGTATGTAAGACAGTCATTAAGAAGAACTTAGTGAAGATGGCCAAGTCTGTGAAATGCCAGGTTGGGGGCACCTACAGGCCTGATCTGACAAAGGAAGCATTGGCTCGTCTGAGTGTGGTGTACCGCAGCCTCCAGGTGTCAAAGTCTGGCATGAAGAAGAGGAATCGTCAAGCTCACAAGGGAAAGTGAAGCAAAGAGTATTTTAGTTAAGTTTGAAGGACTGTTAAATCTGTCTATTTAGATTGTTGTCTGGTTTTGTTATCGGTTCTTCCTTTTACAGTATTGCCTTGTTAATTTTACAGTATTCATCTTGTCATTTTACAGTATTCATCTTATGAAAATCTAGAAGAAAGATACGATAGAGAAGCAATATGGAGTATTGATCTGTTAATTTTATAGTATTGCCCCGTTAATTTGACAGTATTCATCTTGTGGAAATCTAGAGGAAAGAGATGATAGAGAGGCGATATGGAGTATTGATATGTTGATTTTATAGTATTGCCCCGTTAATTTTACAGTATTCATCTTGTCATTTTATAGTGTTTATCTTGTGAAAATCTAGAGAAAATAGATGATAGAAATGCGATATGGAGTATTGATTTGTTAATTTTGCAGTATTTATCTTGTAATTTTACAGTATTCATATTGTAATTTTACAGTATTCATCTTGTGAAAATCTGGAAGAAAAAGATGATAGAAAGGCTTCTTACTCATTCGAATAATATTCAATTGAAAATTCTACTGTATACAAGATTCAATTTTACAGTTCTGTTGATTCAATTTTACAGTATACAAGATTCAATTGTATATTTTACTGTGTAGAAGATTCAATTTTACAGTATACAAGATTCAATTGAAAATTTTACTGTATACAAGATTCAATTTTACAGTATACAAGATTTAATTGAAAATTTTACTGTATACAAGATTCAATTTTACAGTATACAAGATTCAATTTTACAGTATACAATATTCAATTTTACAGTATACAAGATTCAACCCAGTGCTAATAACCGCTAATAACTAACTCTAACTGCCAATAACTTCCTATAACTGTATTTTTTGAAAGTACAGTCTGAAAGTACCACATTTTTGTCCTGTTGTGCAAGTTGCAATCTTTTTTTTAATTATTTTGGGACCACTTCAAATAGTTGCCGGATATTGTATGATTAACTGATATATTTTATGTGATATGTTGTATAACTAGCATGTAGAAGTAATTTTATAGTATTCGGACAAGTCAAAACTGTGGACAAATGGTGGACAAAAGGCTATGGACAATTAGGCACTTCCTAAATAAAATATGGAATGAAGATGCTTTACCTGCAAGCTCAAATTGCAACTTGCAATATGCCTTTGTTGGTACAGTCTCTGAAAGCTGATCCGTGTGACCAATTATGCAGCGGGTTGATACACTTGTCAACATAGTAAACAAATACGCGATTAATTCGTGAATTGTTAATGTTTAATTTGTTTTTTTGACGTTTTCGAACTATACACCGAATAAAATGCAAAAAAAGTATAATATGTTTTATTTGCGAATAAAACACGAAAAAAGCACGAATTTTTTTAATTTTTTTTTCCTTTCTTATTGTACCGAATTATTCTCAAATTATACCCAAATTATTTCCGAATCTCGAACTTTTAACTCTGCTGAACTGAACCCGAACTATTCATTTGTTACTATGCTTGTCAATTCTTGAGCTATGAAGGTATAATTCAGGATTAGTTATATGATCATGCAATGCGACCAATCCATGGATTAGTTTGAGCTGATTAATTTTGACTAAGTTCAAGAATCCGATTTATGTCTTTAAAGCTTTTTAAACTTCCCTTTTTGACCAATGCTGGTAACTTCTATTTTGACCTTTTTAAAATCGATGAATGTAAACAGAATGTGACCCAAACTAGGAGGGAACTATCAACATTTTTAATTTAATTTATGCGCAGCTGATTAATTGAAATTTTACGGATAATTCTGTGTTAATTCATCAAAATTATTAAATAAATTTATTATAACTTAGCTTCCTTCTTAATTAATAAAGTTTTATGATATTGTTATTTATAAAATATTCAGATAAAACATCAAAGCATAGTTAGTACATATAACTGATATATTAAAAAAGTAAAAAAAAAAATGACCGACTAATCGTTTGTATAAAAAGAAACAGACGATTGATTAGACAACATTACAACAAAGTAGATACTTTTTGCGAGGGAAAAAAGAAAAACTAAACAATGAGAGTAGTCCGTCGCAAAAATCACTTTTTATTCTTGCGAAAAGTGTCTCATTATTGTTGTGCAAATCGGTCGATTTGACGTTCTCATCCGCAAATAATCTTCTGCATCCTCTAATGTGAATCAGATGATTCCAACCCGATATCAGACCAATTTGTTGGTTCTATACTCATCAGACCTAATGTATGATCAATATGTATTGCAAAGCAATATTTGAGATTTCATCTAAATTACAATTAGCATAGATCATCAATTTCAACATTTTATTCCATTTTCTCATCTCTCGTGTTCATCATGAACATCAATGGAGAAAGCATCTCTCACATTATTTTGGGTAGGTCTGATGGGCAGTGGCTAGTGGGCCTACTTTAGTTTCAACGGGTTCCAACACTGTCCGATTCACTTTAAATTCCGCACAATTTCACTTCAATTTAATGTGCACAAATCTTAAAGAAGATTGTCCGGTGTCGGAGCCCATCAAACCTAGAAGTAGGTCCGATGAGCTTCAACGGGTTCCAACACCATCCGATCTGGTTTAAGATTTGTACGAGTTCGCTTCAATTTGCATGTGCACGGATCTTAAAGCGGATCACACGATCAAACCTAAAAGTAGGTCCGTTGGGCTTCGACAGGTTCCGACACGGTCCGATCCGCTTTAAGATCCATACAAGTTCGCTTCAATTTTCATGTGCACGGATCTTGAAACAGATTGGATGGTGTTGGAGTCCATCGAACCGAAAAGTATGTCCGATGTCCATCGACCCTACTCCTTTGTAGATAGAAGACAGGCACCATTTTTTCCTGTGTGAAACAGAGATGTGTGGCGTCTGATCAGCATCTATGCACAGTACACAGTACACAGTACAGCAGCTGGTTATTTCCAGATTGCATTATTGTAGGTGGTTTACATGGCACGATCCATCATGTGCTCCTTGCAATCGTTTGCACCAGCAATGAGAAGTTTCTTTAGATGCTTGATGGCTAAGTCTGACTTAGCATATGGAATCAGGCAGGGACCAATATATACATGGACCATGCTTATATAAATGCTATCTTTGATTTGGTTTCTTTGCTCTTTTCTGCAATTTTTTCTATCCTTTTTTTCTCCTATCACATTAGAAAATTTGACAAATAGAAAACAAAAAATAATCTCAAGTAAAATACCTATGATGCTTCCCTGGAATGTAAGAAACCATCAAAAGTTCTCAGCATTAATGCATCTAGGATGGCATTCATGCTTTTGCACGATTACTTCAGCTAGAGGTTAGGTCTAGTTTCAAATAATGCGGCTTAGGTTGTGACCACAGGCCACCATTCTCTGCATGCATGAAATCTTTTTTGCATGCCTTTCTTTTCAATCAAGAAATTGAACAGCTGTTTTCTACCATTTTTTTTTTTTTTTTTGAAAAGTTAACTATTGTTTCTGGCCTGTATAGGTTTCATCCAAATCAGAAGATATTTTAATAAGGGATTTTTTTTTTAAATACATACTATGTAGTATGTATATGAAAAATGGTGGAAAGTAGAAACGATTTCTTTACTGAACTGAATCAAGCTTCTTTTTTTTCCCATTCAATAAGTTTTTGCTTATGACCAACTTTTCTGTCAACAATCAACAATAAGGTGCTCTAAAGCCTTGACTATTTTTTTGTTTTCAAATTTAATGCCTCAATAGTGCTCCTTACAAGCATGATACTGACAAATGTTGCAAATTATTGAAGGTTCAACACAATTTTAATGGAATTAATTTTAAAAATACCCCACATTTGGCATTTAATAAGATCCTAGGTTGCATGAATTTTTCATATAATTTTTTTAGGAGTGATTCAATTACATCATTTTTTGGTGACACCGGATTACACCCCATATTTACGAAGTCAAAACAGTTGATCCAAACTGTTCAACTCGACGGATATATTAAAATGTACTTGCAGATCAAATTTTACATTTTTCTGAATTTTTTTACTATTTATTAAGATGGGTACAAAAATTCAATGGTCTTAATATAGCGATTTTGTTAAATACTTGATAAATAGTAAAAAAATTCCAAAAAAAATGTAAAATTTGATTTGCAAGCACATTTTAACATATCCATTATGTTGAACGGTTTGAATCGATTATTTAGAATTTGAAAAGTTTGAAAATGGAGAATGTAATTTGGTGTCACCAAAATAGAGTGTAATTGGATCCCTCCTTTTTTTTTTAGATGAGTAAACTTTGTTCCTAATTAGTCATGTGCATGCACTTTCAACTTCTCAAATCAATCAACTTGGTGATTTTTTTGGCAAATGAAGTGGTCTAATCGTCCATTTTTTTTCATAAATTCCAGGGAATTAGGTTTTGAATTTGTTACTTGTATTACCTGCAATACACAAAAAATATTGCTCAATTCACTAAATTATGTGTTATTCTCAAAATCAATTAACTTGTGTTATTGTTGTGTAATAATTTTTTAATTACGGATGCTTACTCCTGTAGGTCATACTTAAATGCTAATTAATTAAATTTAAGAAAGTTTAAATTATTTACTCCATCTTTCGCTCATTTGATAATTTAATTAGTTATTAATTTAAGAAAGTTTAAATTGTTTACTCCATCTTTCTCTCATTTGATAATTTAATTAGTTATGACAAACTAATTTTTTAGAAGTAAGATGTTGGAAAATGAATCTCAATCCACAAGAGTTCGAATCTATAAATCAGGCAAAGTAAAAGTGGAGTAAGTCAATTCTCTCTCGAAGTGGTTTAACTTACTCTGTCTTACTTTATCTCACTCTTTATGTTTTATTGTACATTTGACAATTTAATTATAAAGTAAAGAGTTTACTCCACTTCTTACTCTTCAATAAAAAAGCATGACTATAAAGACGCATTCAAACTTGTTCTTTGTTTTTGTTAAAGTTTTGTGTGTAAATAGTATTATGGTGTAAGAGTTGGAATTCCTGATGATTTAAATAGATATATTAGAATTTGTATATGCTAAGAAAGATTATATCTAGTATATATAGAGCTAAAGCAATATTTTGGTATACAAAGACAAAAGCAGTATAATTTTGACAGCATAAGATGTATGGTTCAAATTAACAAGGACACAGTTGAATATAGAGGTCAAGAGAGGCAAGTATAATTGAAAGTTTTTATTTTTGTATTTTAAATTTTAATTTTTTTAAGAACTAATATTATTAGCCTCACTTATAAAATATAATTATATAATAC
The DNA here is from genome assembly GCA_033356055.1 of Carex pumila. NCBI lineage: Eukaryota > Viridiplantae > Streptophyta > Magnoliopsida > Poales > Cyperaceae > Carex > Carex pumila. The sequence continues at coordinate 411,833 of JARJHM010000193.1, read as the reverse complement.
TTATTTATCTAGTTCTTGGATCTCAATTTTTTGCATATGTTCCTGAATTTAATAAAAGTGACACTTGATACCTACATAAACATGTGATATTTTAGCACTTCATGAAAATTTTGCATTTTTTATTTTATTTTATTGATCATGCATGTGCGTGCACTAGTTGTTTATATATTGTGTTTACACTTTTCAACTGCCTATCAACCTATATATCACTGGAAGAGTAACACTGGTCACCGTATTAATTAAGACAGCTTAATTCAACTGTTTTGCTCGGATTACAATCAATGCAAAAAAAAATAAAAGAAAAATAATAAATGCTTATTTATACACATGTTACTTGGTATGCCATACATGAAAATTACGCTTATATTTTCTTATTAAAAGATGAGGATCTAGCCTCCATTTTGTATTAACCATAAGTGGTTACAAGCCTTTTGAGTTTCTGAGAAGAAACCCGGTTAAAATTACGCTTATATGTGTTTAGTCTATCCATTATATATTATATCTCTGCCGATCCGTTATCATTTGGTTCGATAAATTCAGCACGAATTTTAACACATTCAATAACACAAATTAATTATTACTTAGTGCAAATCCAAAACGTATTAGCAAAAATTTTACACAATACATACGTACATACATATATATGTATGCATAAAGACTTGAGAATGTGATCAAAATAACCCAACGAAATTCGCATCCTTAACTCTACTGGTAAATTAATTAAGTGTGCAAAAATATCAGTTGATGGTTAAGTTTATATTATTAATTCATAGTTGATAACATTAGTCTATTCGGCATGTACTATGCATGACAAATTTCTTTTAATAATTCACTTGACAAATAGAGTTGAATATTTGCAACCCTATTCATTAATCAAAACTCGCTTGCACAATTATAAAACGATGAGCGATGCCATTCTTTATGCTATATAGGAGTTACGATCGTTCTCACATAACACTGATATGGTATCGGAACGGTCGAGAAGAGCATTTCGAGAACTTCCGACAACAGCTCAAAATAGTAAAATTGAATTTTAAAATGTCTACTATAATAGCTGATTTGATTATTTGTAGACTCGATATGGTTATATGTTAATTTTCTTATTAATTTTCTTATTAATTTTCGAATACTTGATTTTGACATTTTAAAAATATTACTAAATTTATTCTTTAGAGTTTAGATCTATCATATATCAACTTACTCCAATATTCTACATTTCTCCAAAATTTATTAAAAATATTAAAACAATGAAAATCTTGTATTTTCAGCCTCATGTACAAGTTAAGATAAAAATGTCTACTAGAATAGCTAATTTGATTACTCTTAGGCTTTGTCTGGTTATATCTTATTTGTTTATTAGTAAATCTATTTTTTAGATCTATCATTTATCAATTTACTCCAATATTCTACATTTCTCTAAAATTTATAAAAATGTTAAAACAATCAAAATTTTGTATTTTTCAGCCTCATGTACAAGTTAAGATAAAAATGAGAACGAAGCTATGACGCCTTTTAACTATAAGCATGAAAGGCACTATAATATCAATCACTAATGTCATGTGTTTGACATGACATTCACATAAACTTTTTTTTTTGAAAAACTTGACAGAGACTGTCAAGATACATTCACATAAACTAAATGATTAATTTAGCACCTTTTTGTACGAATCATAAATCAATTCATTGCTTTTTATCACCATATACGTTGAAACGAATCAACATGCTGCAGTAATATTTTATTCGGAATAACATAAACATAAGCACGTGTGAAACGTCTTTTCAAATTAATCCATTATATTAAATTTTAAGCTTGTTTTATATTTATAAATCAACCCTGTATGTTTAGTTCCAAACTTATTTTATACAAATATAGACAATATAGGATTATCCGTTAGACCAAATTGGAACATTTTGGATTGAACGGTCCGTTCGAACTTTCATTACTAATATTAGGGTTCAAATGCCTCCAATTTTTGTGCCTCCACTGTGCTTCTATTTTTTAAAACTTTAATAACTCAAAATTTAAAACTTAAAAGTCAAAATAAAACCGTTGGATATAATCTACGTCATTTTATTTATGCACGTGTAAAAACTTATGACATTTCAATTTTATTTTGATTGTCATCAAGAGCTTGTAAAAAATGCATTAATATGAATGATTTCTAGACGTTGATTTTTGAACTTATTGATTCATATAAAAATAAAATTAAAATGTGATAATTTTTTATGAGCACATAGAAAAAATAACATAGATCACATCTAACGGTTTTATTTTGAGTTATTAAAGTTTTAAAAAATATTGGCACAAAAAATGGAGGCGTTTAAACGCTCCTCTGTTATCAGAAAAGAAGCCCTTCTCTTTTCCCTAAATAAATTTATTTTATGGGCTGGCAATTTACCAAGATGCTGGTGGTGCAAAACTAAACAATTCAGGCCCAAAACTAGACGTGCCCAGCGGAGAAATTTAAGTCCAAAATATCCACCACATCAAATTATCGGCCCAAAGCCCCAAAGCCCCAAAGGACCTCTTATTAAAATAGTTAAAAAAGTAAAACTTAACCAGTGTTCCCAGGCTCCCAGGAAACTTTATAGTTTGAGATTCGGGCTAGCTCAGGGGCAGTATAATTGGGCTTTGAGATTCGTGACAAGTTAGAAAGAACAGTCCGGATCTACTAATCGTAAAAGATTATCTTTTCAGGTAATGGAGAGGATGTGATTAGAAAAAACGGAGGGGTCAAATTTGTGGAATTCGCATCCACTGAGATATCTCGTATTTTGCGCGACTTTTTGGAATATCTCAACCGTTCAAACACGTTCTGCACGAATCTCAAAGCTCAAATAATCTGGCCCCTGCGGTATTCCCGAATAGGCACCAGACACGTCGGTCACGCAAAATATGAGATATATCAGAGGATACGCACTCAGATTTGTGAACCTTCGTCCAGTTACTGATTGTAGGAACTTGGCGCTCTCCCTTTATCTCGAAACTTGTTCCGAATCGCAACCCTTCCCTCCTCCGCCTCCTCTCTTCCCTCCGATCCCCGTCGGTCCCATCCTCCGCCTCCGCTTTACTGTCGCCTCCGAGGTCTACAGTGAAGATAATTGACACTGGAGTCGTACTGGGTTCAGGCGGAGACGAACCGTGAATGGTTTCAGATGGAATCCTACAAGTAATTTTTTTCACTTCATATGCTTGCATCTAGGTGTAGAGGGATTGTCTAGGATTACAAATGGTTGATTTTTCTCTTTAACTCTAGGATTGGATTTTTAAATATCATGCTATTACGATTTGGATGAAACAAGGAATAGAGCAAGAATTGAGCTCATCTCAAGTTTTGAGAATAGTAGCTAACCCAACTTTTGGTTGGATTAGTAGAACAGTGAGCTAACTCATATAAGACAAACGAAGAACAGTGAATTAGTGCTATTCTTGCTCCATCCAAACGCATTATGTGCTTGCACTTCTGATTTTGCAAATGGTGTAGAGGGATAGTCCTCTGGTTTCTTTGTATTTGTTTGTTGGTTTGATTATAATTATGTGCTTGCACTGCTGAGTATAAATTGAGGATTAGTTAATGAATAATTGCACAAATTATGATAATTTAAACCAGTTGTGATATTGAGCTTATTTGCAGGAGAGCCGATACAGCCTGATTGGGTTTCATTGAGCTGATATGTAGCTGATCCCAAATTAGCTTAATGGAGGATCAGTTTTCCAAATAATGATAAATTGACATTGTTAGAGTGTGGCTGTACCAGGTGTCTCAGAAATGGAACTGACAACCCATAATGATTTCATGATAGTCTAATAAATTTGTTGTTAATAAAACCTTTCCATTGATTAGATTAGGTATATTGATGAAAATAATTTTCTTCTTCATCATTTTAATGCATGATGTTTTTATGCATAGTTCAGGTGGAGTTGATAATTTGATTTTAGCAAAATTTAGAAAAGGTTGATTCCAGTGGCATTATGTGTATAATACACTTAAATTTTTTTTTCTTCTTCTTTCAGGTATTAAATCACGAACATTGCCATTTCTACAAATAACATAGAGGTTAGTTTTCAGCTTCTCTGGGTGCTAAGCAATCCTGAGCCATGACCCTCTCCTTAACAGCTCAAGCATCTCCTCTTTACCTTCAAAAATCCCAACCAAAACCCTTCACCAGATCCTTTTCCAAGCATACTACGCTCCATCTACCAGATTCGCCATCACCATCCGATTACGCCTCTGCCATTGATTCATGTCATTGCTCCTCTCTCGCCTGTCAGATCCATGCCCATGTCATCAAACGTAGATTCTCCGGCCACTCTGAGTTCTTGGAAACTAGACTTCTGGTGATGTACGGCCGTTGCTCATGTGTCCGCACTGCCTGTTATCTGTTCGACAAAATGCTCCAAAGAACACTTTACACCTGGTTAGCGATCCTCACTGTTTTAGTAAATCACAGGTTGTTTCGAAAGGCTATTTGTATATTTAACCAGATGTTATTAGAGGAAAATGAATTCAATTTCTTTGTTTTTCCTGTTGTGCTGAAGGCTTGCACTGGACTTGATCTGGTTGAGTTGGGGAAGTGCATTCATGGGTTCGTCCTAAAAACAGATATCATCTCAAATGCGTACGTAGGTAATGCTTTAATTGACATGTATGGAAATTGTGGTTTGGTGGAGGATGCCACTAAATTCTTTCATGGAATGAAGGAAAGGGACCGTGTTTCTTGGAATTCTATAATCAACGCTTGTTCAGCAAATGCTATGGTGTATGAGGCATTGAATTTTCTGGAAGAAATGAGAAAGTTGAACAATGTTGAGCCTGATGTTGTTTCATGGACTTCAGCTATTTGTGGATTTTCACAAAATGGCCATGATGAAGAAGCACTCAAGTTGTTCGCTAAAATGCTTGCATCAGGTGTTAAACCTAATCCTCATACTTTCAGCAGTCTCTCACCCAGTTGTGGTAGACTGGGGGTACTCACCCTTGGTAAGGAGCTCCATGGTTATGTCATGAGACATGACTTGATAACAAGTCCGTTTGTTGTCAATGGATTGATGCATGTTTACTGGAGATGTGGAGATATAATTTCAACCGAAAGGCTTTTTCTGAGGTTCTCATCTCGAAATGTCATCATCTACAATGCATTGTTGATTTGCTATTCTGAGACTGGGAACTTAGAGAAGGCCAGAAACCTGTTTGAAAATATGGAATTTGAAGGGATAAAGAGAGATGACATATCATGGAATTCTATTATATCTGGTCATGTTGATAATGAGATGCATGATGAGGCTATAAGCATGTTTCTAAAAATGATCATAGATGAGCAAATCAAACCTAACCAATATCACTTGGGCAGCACCCTACTAGCTTGTGCAGCTTCTGGTGCCTTTAAGCAAGGTAAAGAGCTACACGCACATGCAATTGTAAGGGGGTATAGTTCAGATCCATATTTGGGGTCTGCTTTGGTTGAACTTTACTGCAAATCCAAGGACTTAACATCTGCGGAGTCGGCTTTTAAGGGGATTTTAGAAAGAAGTACTTGGAATTGGAACGTACTTTCAATGGGGCATGCCCGTAATGGTAACTTTATCAGATCGCTTGAATTAATAGGTGAGATGAAAGAATGTGGGTTTGAACCTAATATATGCACATGGAATGGGTTGATTGCTGGTTGTGTGGAGAATGGAGAGAATAAATTGGCATTTGAACTATTTCGGAAGTTGCCTAGCGAAGGTTTGAGGCCTGATATCCATACAATCAACATGGTTTTATCAATTTGTTCACGTGTTCTATCTATTGAACTAGGGAAGCAAGTGCATGCCCATGCAATTCGATGTGGATATGAATCAGAAGTGCGAATTGGGGCACCTCTTGTGGATATGTATTATAAATGTGGGAATATACGGCTTGGAGTTCTTGCATTTGAGAGGATTAGAGAGCATAACTTGGTTTCATGCAACACCATGCTCGCAGGTTATGCCACCCATGGCTTGGGAACAGAAGGAATTAAGTTTTTCAATAAGCTATTGAAAGATGATCTTGTGCCTAATGAGATCACTTTTCTATCGGTTTTATCATCTTGCGTACACAGTGGGGACCTTGAAAAAGGTCGGTTCTACTTCAAAATGATGCAAAATTATGGTATAGAACCTGACTTAAAGCACTACACATGCATGGTAGATTTGCTTAGCCGTGCTGGACAGTTAAACCAGGCATACGAATTAATTAAATCCATGCCAATGCAACCTGATCCATTCGTGTGGACTACGTTGCTTAACGGGTGTGTCACAAAATGTAACGTAGAATTAGGAGAGATTGCTGCTGGTAAGCTTATTGAGTTGGAAGAAGGTGAAATGGCAAACTATGTTTTATTAGCCAATCTGTATGCAAGTGCTGAAAAGTGGGATGATTTGGCAAGAATTAGGCGCTTGATTAAAGAAAGGGGCATGCACAAGAGTCCCGGATGCAGTTGCATAGAAATTAAAGACACAGTTCACATGTTTCTTGCGGGTGATAAGTCGCATAATGAGGTGCATGAGATTTATGCTTTGTTGGATATTCTGCATTTGCACATGACAAAAATTGATGGGGTAATTTGCATTAATTAAGGTGGATTCGGTTAATAATATGTGAATGATGACTTATTGGTATAGTTGTTCATTACTCTTTGTGATTCTAACTATTAGTACTAGGGCTGACAATAAAAGCCTGTGACTCGATCAATTACAAATGTATGATTGGAAGTTTGGAAGGAAATTAATTGTGAATTACAAAAAGAAACTATGAAAATGCCGATCAAACAATGCATTCAGAAAGAGAAGTTTAATTTACTTGAAGCCCCACCAGAAGGTAACTTTCATCTTTCTATTAGAATTTATTTTTATACAGGTATAATTCCAATTCAATAATTGTCATATCATTAGATCCAACTATAATCTGTACAGTTCTTGGCCATATATTGATCCTTGATAGAGGAGTAGAACTAGAGTGTTCTAAAGCTCACCCAAGTGTTTGGTGAGCTTAACTCGAAAACCCATCAAATCTATTTCAAATGAAGAATCCGAACTGTTGAAACCCACATACGTTATGAGTGATAAGTCTACATGTGAAAATTTTAAACATTCGAAATAATTTAGTATAAAGTTAAGCGGTCAAAAAACGTTCAAAAAATGAATGCACTAAAATTAATTTATTAACCTTCTAATTTTGACCGATTGACTGTATTCTAAACTAATTTAAATGTTTACAAATTTCACATGTAGACGCATCACATGTAAAATAGGTGGGTTCCAACGGTTCGGATTCGTCATTTGAAACCAATTTGATGGATTTCGGAGTTAAACTCACTAAAAACTTTGGTGAGCTTAATAACACCCTAGTTCTACTCCTTGATAGAGACTCATTAGTTTGTTGTATTGTCTGGTGTGGCAAGAGTTGGTCTGATGCAATATCCCGAAGGTTGCCAGAAAGTGGTATACTTTAAGAAAGTGATATGTTTCTGTGGTGTGGCAAGAGTTGGTCTTATGTCTTTTTTTTTTTTTTCTTTATTGGGTCCTGTAGCTGTATATCTTGATCATGAATTCAAGTGTGAGGTTAGGAAGATTGATTGAGTTCATTATTTCCATTATTCTATAGGTGATCATCAGAGGCATGCACTTGTTGGATCAGTTTTCGCATGAGGCCTCAAGCTTGCGACTTCCAAGCTGCTCTTCATGACCACATGAAGTATGTTTTTATTTAATTTTTTTGTTATCTTACTGTTGTTTCTCTTGTTTATATTCTTAGGAAAGGCATCTTGTTTTTATTTAATTTTTGTGTAATCTTATTTTGAACCACCTAATTCTAGGCTATTTTTCAGGAACCAATTATTTACAAAGAATCTGTGAATCTTTATTTTTTAATGCCTTCTTGTCTTTTGTTGCATAAAAAAAGGTACCTCGATAAAAATAAAACCGCGGGAGAGATGGAGCAACAATATCAAAAAATGATACTTTATTTCTTAATGCCGACTATATATATATATTGTATGATTATTGTGCAAACAATTTATGTCCATTCTTTATAGTTATAATTATGGTTTTATACTGTTGTTAATTAGGTGTTGTACAATTGTGATATGGTCATGTGATTATTCCATTTAGGGGTTGTACGATCTGAATATTGGGGATTCGTTATCCTTTTTTATTATTATTATTATTATTATTATTATTATTATTTCATTCTGGGTTGTTTGGTGTATGCACTGATCTGTGCAACAAACTAGTAAAAAATGATCAAGAAAAGGAGGATATTGTAATCAAGGTGACATATTACCAATTTAGAATGCATATTGGAGATAGGCTACCATACATTGCAATGTATTGAGCTCTCTATACATTGTATTGTGAATCATTTAATCTCCTTTAAAATTCGTGTAGATCAGATGGATCTAATTCTAAAAATTTTGCTGAATTTTAAAATTTTCGGAATTGGTTCCAAGCAAACCCCATCCCCTTCTTTCTCTCTCACGCTGAGAGACGTGACCCGGCCGCGAATTCTTCTTCCTCTACGCGACCTCACCCCAACCTTAACCCTCATCTCTTTCTCTCTATCGGTCTCCCTTTCATTCTCTCATGGACCTGACCTCATCACCAGCCACACTAACCAAACTTAGAGGTGATTTCAATCTTGAATTCTCACAGACCGACCTTAGAGGCAATTTCAAGCAATCCCTCTGCCATGCGAACGGGAAATTAAGGAGGCTTCTTAGTTTCTCTGTCAAGAAATCCTAGATTGGATCTCTACAAGTAATTTTTTTTGTTGTTTTATATGTATATATATATGGAGATGAGCTACGGTGAGTTGCAAAGTAAAGCGACTATTCTACTTTATACTCATGTTTTGTGATTTTAAAGTTCAAAACGTCGATTCGAATCGAATTTGAATCGACCTTAGAGGCAATTTAGTAATCCTGATCAAATTTGAAAATTATACATATTCTACTGATTTTGTTCAAACACTTAGTACCTCTCAAGTGAATAAATTTAGCATTATCAAAAGATGAAATTACATCTAAAATAGCATGCCTTCTACAAGATTTTGTGTTGAGCTTAGTGTTAGAAGCATATTTGCTTGTCGAAACCATATTAGCTTTTTTAACTTAATATTTAACCCTTCTTAATTTTGTTTGTGTATGTCAAATGAGTAGTCAAAATAGTTGTTCTTCATCAAACCCTTCTTGCAAGAGATCCTCAAGAAACTAGTCAAATTGATTATACTTTGTGTATTGATATGTATACTTTGTGTATTAATTGTGGTTGTTAATTAGTGTAAATTTGTTAATTGTAATTTGTTTTAAGAACCTTGTGCTTACGGTGCATGTTATTTCATTTACATGAATTGCGTATGTTGTTTGCTTTGTAACTGATATATGCTTGAATCATACTGTGCTTGCTTTGCTGTCATGTATGAATTTATCATTTTTAATCAACTTTGGAGCTTGATTATGGGCAATCCAGTTAAAACAGGAACTTTTGTATTTCATATAGTTATAAAGATAAGAGTTCAATCTATCTTTATGTAAAATTTCATAATTTTTGGAAATTTACTTCTCTGATTAAAGGTCATGCGAAAGTAGGGTCAAAGAATAACAACTATGAATTTAAGCTGTGCAGTCTTTATTTTTAAGAAAGTATCAACTTTGAAAATTTATTCTGGGAGTTTTACCGAACCAAATTTAGTGTGCTTTATGTCAAAATGTTCAGGAAATGACATTATTTATACTGGTGAAGTTTCATGCATTTTGGGGATTCCTACCTGTACTAATTGATTTACCAGAACATGTCAATTTCTTTTCAATTATAGTAGTATAATAGATATATATTTTTTATCAATTTTCTCCACTATCATACGTTTCCTAACAACTTTAAAGTTGAATAATTTAATAAAAATGTCATAACATCCCAAATCTTCTTATTTTGACCCCTTTTTATAAGTGCAAAAAACAAATTCGAACCAAACTATAAACCATGGAAAATATCATAATTTTAGCTAATGTCACGTGCATGACATGACATTCACATCAACCGAATGATTAAAGTAACATCTTTTGTATGAATTATACATCATGTTAGTGCTTTTTGTGACAATTTTTGTTAGCCAGTTGCAACAAAGTCATAAATCAACATATCGGAGAGTAATATTTTCATCGGCATAATATAAATAAAAAAAACAATCCGACAAATTGTATTGGCGACAAAAATAAAGTATGCATGGATATATCAAAAATAGAGATTATTCGAAAATAGAAGTTATTCATAATAACAATATAAATTATACAGAATTCAGTCCCAAAAATTGAGCCGTGCCCCTCAGAGCAATCTTAGTTCAAATATACATCATATCAAGCTTTCGGCCCAACGACCTTCTTTTTATTTTCAAATCCAAAAAGTAGAACCTAGTGAAAAGCCTTGGCTCAATGAATTTCTTTTGAAATTAAAAAACAGCAACTTAATTTTTTTTTTTTCAATTTTCATCATGATTCATGAAATACCACACTGAAATTAAAGAAATACTGATATTCAGTAGCTCATTCAACTATTATATTTTAGTATTGCCAATACATTAGCCTAATATTGTTGTATTCACAAATTCTCCAAATATGCTAAAAAAATAATGAATCATACTTTTATTTAATGCAGATTTCTAAATAACTTCAGATGCTGATAATCCCATGCTAAATCTATAGATAATTGTCGCTTGTTTTCTATAATTTTTCATTTTCATTTTTATATTTCATTATTTTTAATTGACATGAAATAATAGACTATTAGTCTCACTTATAGAATAAAATTACATGATATTTATTTAATTATCTAACTATCATATCTCAATGTTTTAAACCCGTCCCTCACACTTATTGCATAAACATGTGATATTTTAGGCATTAAATGAAAATTATGTTTTTATCTTTTGGTTCTAATAATAGTTGCTTATATATTATGTTTGTTTTTATCAACTGCCTATGTATTATTGGAAAAGTACCACTGCCTAATTAATTATAAAATATAGTATTAGTTTTTCAGCATTTCAGACTATGGATGGTATTTTTTTATTTTTTATGAACCATCCGACAAGTAGTTTGTAAAATTATAAATTGCACGAAGAAATTTTAACTCATCTTAAACATGTGTACTTCAAATCAAGTCAAAATGTAAAAAAGAAAGATCAGTGAAATGCAAAGTCTTAAGTATCTTTGTCAAATCAAAAAGTGAGTTTTAATTGCAGTGTCATATTTGTAACACCTTTTGGAAAGAAAAAGATTTGTTGCATATTATATATAATTATTGTAGAAGTATAAAATCAAGTCATTGTTTTCTAAAATATTTTTACTACTTGAAACAAAATAGTTAATTTTGAAACATGCCCAAGAAATTAATTCTTAATTAGTTCAATAGTTTCAAATTTAATTATATATTGTTCAACTATTAGTCCAGAAAAGAAATGAGAACCAAACTATATAGCTAGATGAAACATCACTGCTTTTAACAATCACCAAGAAATACATTATAATATCAAATACTAATGTAATAGATATGACATTATTTCAGATACAAATGCCACGTGCTTAGTTTTCTGTATGTAATGGTGAATTACCCAATTGAATGGATTAGGAAGTGTAGATATTTTCTTGAATTAATTTAGTATTTGAAAGGTCATGATATGACTTTCACATAAACTGAATGATTAATCTAACATTTTTTTACGAGTCATACCTAATATCTATTCGTTTTGTGATAATTTTTGTTTGCTAGTTGCAACAAAAATGCAGTGTAAATACATTGAAATGAATCAATATACCATAGTAATCTCTTCATCAAAATAACACAAGTACATGTGAAACATATTTTGAAATTATTAACCCAATAAATAATGTTTATGGTTAGATTAGTACATAATGTTTAAATTGATAAATTTTTTGTAAGTATTAGTCAATTATTATTTTATCAATTTCCTCCACTATCCTATATTTCGTGACAACTTTAAGGTTTCATAATACAATAAAAATGTTATAAGAGCCAAAATCTTGTTGTTATTTTTTTATCTTTTTTGTGAAGAAATGAGAACCAAACTATGATGAAATACAATAGCAATGTTAACAATCACTACGAAATACAATATAATATCAAATACTAATGTTACATGTATGACATGACATTCACATTGAATTAGGGGTGCACAAAAAATTCGAAATTTGTGATTTGATTCAAGTTCGATTCGAAAGTAATTCGATTCGAAATTAATTCAAAATAGTTCGATTCGAAATTAATTCGAATTCGAATTCGAACCCAGGCAAATTCGAATCGATAGGTTCGCGAATCTAGCCCAATTCCATTCGGCTGTTTCTCTCCAATTAGTCTTTATTCTAGTTATCTATCTGGCAATCGAATGGTAATAGAGATCATGAATTTTTTTCAATTGCAGAGGAAACATTGTAGAGAAGTGTGACCTCGCTTTTCTCGATAAACAACAGCTTTCATGTGTGACCTCTTGGCTCTTTTTCTGATCCTCTGTGGCACCAAGACTATGAAAAATTATAGACCTAAAGGAACATAATTAATAACTTTGACCTCATGACATGGTTGGTTGGTATTAGTCACAGACGATCAGAAACTCAAAAAGAGAGGTCCACCCTGTTTAACCTTCTTCCTCATTTGTTTGTCCTCAGAAACTTTAAAAGAGAGCTCCACCAGAGGAGGTGACGGAGGACGCCTGAGATGACGAATCTACGGCCAGTTAACACTAGTTGGAATTGTTCTCAATTTCGAACTAATTTCGAATCAAATCGAACTAGTTCGAATTATTTCGAATCAAATTCGAACTAACCTTTTAGGTTTGAAATTGATTCAATTTCGAACTGAGTTCGGTTCGAAATAATTTCGAATTCGAATTCGAACTAGGCTCAATTCGATTTGGTTCGATTCGCAGCCCTACATCGAATGATTAATCTAGCATTTTTGTGCGAATCATTATAATAACATAAGCATGTGTGAAATATATTTTGAAATTAATATATAGTATATCAAATTTTAAACTTATTTTTTTATATTGTAATCAACAATATATATTTAATTGCAAACTTATTTTATACACAAATAGACAAGATCCGAGCTCATAGGATTATATGTCAAACCAAATTGAAAGAAGAAGTATTTATATGTAGAAATTAAAGAAAAGGAAGAGAGAGAAATAAAGAGAGTAAATTATATTTTTAATTGGTAGGAAAATCGGTAGGATTGAGTATCACAAAATATAAAAAACAAAAAGTTTGATTCGGTAGAAATTCTACCAATCTAAACCAGTTTGTCTTTTGTTTCTTTTAATTTCCTTCTATTAAAATATAAAAAGATTTTACAAAAATAGATAGAGTATCACAAAATTTTAATATAATAGAAATATTTCATCTATATTTTGAAAATCTTTTTATTTTTACTAGAAATGTAATATAAGAATTTCCTCTATCTATACATCAGATTTAAAAAAGACACTAAATTTGGATTCGTAGAATTCGTATCAATCTAATACCAATAAAAAATATAATATACTCTTTCTCTTTCTCTCTCTTTCATTTTTTTTTTATTTCTACAGTTAAAAAAAAAAAAAGCGGAAAGAAGAAACCCAATTTTTCTAATCTATTTACAAATAAAAAAAAAATCAGATTAATTGTTATGGGCTGAGAATATATCATTGTTTTAGGAGTTGTAACAGGATTATAGAACCTGTGATTATAAAGTACACAATTCAGGCCCAAAATTGAAACGTGTCCCGCGGAGCAATTTAAGTCCGAAATACCCACCATATCAAGTTATTGGCCCAAATGCCATATGACCTCCTTTTGTAAAATAATTATAGAAGTAGAACCTACTAATAAGAGTTCCCAGCCCAGGTAACTTCTTTTGAAATTAAAAAAAAAAAAAACAAAATAGCAACTTAATGTTAAACATAAAGAGTTCCCCACCACAGAGTAAGCTTTCACAATTCTACCCTCTTTTTTTTCTTCTCTTAATTTACAAGGATTTTTCTCTAGTTAGTTATTTCTGATTTAAAATGCAGTTGAGGGACGGCGAGTATTGAATGGTGAGAAAGTCGAAGGATATTGCGGCCTGGCAGAAGCAGTGCTACTGCGAACGGAAGGGGCAGCGGCAGTTACACGTTCACATCGAGGACACATTGTAAGAGAGGAAGCGGGGAGGGGTTGGCGTGTGTGAGGGGAGAGAACAGTTGGTGGGGCCATTCGAAGGGCCCGCAGCTCCTCCACCTCCCGTTGTAAGCGCCTATTCTCTTCTGTTAAAGACCCGAAACACCTCTTCAAGTACTCACATTCCATCTCAGTTTGCTTCAGCTTTGTCCTGTTTAATTTGATAAAATGGATATGTCATTTAATTTACACTTGTTATAAGGATCAAATTGATAATTTGTTCAAATGGCTTTTAAAAGGTCATTTAATTATCTTCTTGTAATAAATGCCTAATATAATACCAAGGGCAGTCAAAGTAGCTGCTTGCACCCATAATTTCTCACTTGAATGCTTCTTAATTGCATTTAAAGAGGCAATATGTTTGGTTAATTTAAAATATTATTGGCACAGAATTGAGGACACCTAATCAGTGAAGCAAATATTTAAAGTTATATCATATTATTGGTAGCATGAAAAAGAATAAAATCATAATGAAGCCTCCAATTATGGGAGTCTCTACAGATTCCAAAGGTAATTCTTTGACCTAATGCACAAAACACTAAGCCACCTAACTTTATTTAATACAACATGAAAGTTTGGCTGAAACCATGCATATCCTATCACTGCCAGTTGCTTGAATGATACTAAAAATTGCTAGTCTATGTGTTGTATCAATGATATGTTCATCAAATTAAGTATAGACAATATCCCTTCTATAGTGTGTAGGTATCCTTAGCACGTGCATTGGGATTTGGGTGTATTCAATTAACAATTAAGATTAATATATATATACAGCACGTAGTATATACTTAATCAATGCCTTAATATGATGACTAGGTAGACTAAAACAAACAAATAAATGTCTATTGTGACATGGTCGTTTGCCTATCTTTGGTTGTCGATCCGTTTTTCATGGAAATTAATTTGGCTTAATCTTCAAAATAAAACAAGTTCCTCTTTTGCTATACCAATATGACAACTTTAATTATATATATATAGTATCGCTAAATTGTTATCGGTAGTACTTCGACCTAAGTGCTTATAGGATCATATCTTTGTATTTGATATTCAAACAACAAATCCAAACCATTAGATATTCAATATATATTAAAATGTGCTTGGAGACCAAATTTTACATTTTTTGAATTTTTTTTACTATTTATTAAGATGGTTTGAAATCGCTGTTTTTTTAATAATGCAGAATTTTAATAAAAACAACAATTTTCAAACCATCTTGATAAATAGTAAAAAAATTTCAAAAAATGTAAAATTTGGTCTCCAAGCACATTTTAATATAGATTAAACATCTAACGTTTGGATTTATTGTTTGAACATCAAATACTAAGATATGACCCCGTAAGTACTTAGGTCGAAGTGCTACCGGTAACAATTTAGCCATACTCTATATATCTTAACATGTTTTTCTTTGGAGGTGGTAATTCACAAATACAATAACTAATGAGTGAGGCTACGGTACTATGCATAGCGCATTTCGGTCCGTACTATGGATTCATACCTTCGTTTTTTAAGTCGAAAAAGTTTATCCAAACCACTCAATATGATCTCCATATGAAATTGTACTTGGACAGAAAATTTGTCAATTTTTAGAATTTTTTTACTTTTTTTTGAGATAGGTATAAAATCACTTGATTGAGATTCTGGACCATCAAAAGTAGTGACGTTATACCTATCTAAAAAAATAGTGAAAAAATGTAAAAAAAATGTAAAAGTTGTTTTCCAAGTACATTTTCATATGAAAATCGTGTTGAACGGTTCGGTTTGAACTTTAAGAACAGAGATAAAGATGTGTGGTTATGGTTGGAGCACAAAACCATTGGTACATTTTTAACCCTCCTCTATAAATACATATTAAGAGAAGCAATTAAGGGCATCACCAAAAATAATGGGTATTTAATGCTATGATACAATAATAACATCATGATTCATGAAGCATATTAACCCTAATTAATAAGTACACTAATCAATTCTATGAAACGGTTCATGCAACATATTACATACCTTGCACGGCGGTTTTGAAACCAGACCTCAACCTGCCTAGGCCTCAGCTTCAGTTTCATTGCCAATGCCTCCTTTTGTTTCTGCCATTTATTTCATTTAACAATATATATGGTTATTTTCTTGCTTTCATGAACTTGTCTCTCTTTTTATTTATTTTTGAAAATCTGTGTCATGTGAAAGTTGCTTATTACTTTTTGACTTTAGAAAAGGAACCGTTTCATCACTTTTCCCAGTTCTCATTAAAAGCCATACAGACTTTAAGTTAATAAAGACAAATTAATTAATGTTACTAGTAATGAACTTGTAACTTCTCCAAGAGCATTTGCACATATGTCCTTGAAAAACCTACGACCTTGCAAAAACAACCCTATGGTGTCTCATTTACTTGTGACATTTCTGCATTCCTATAAGTCTACTATATATATAGGCCTGTGTGTGTGTGTGTATATATATATATAAACAAGGGGACGTTGCACGGATACCTCAGTGACATAAATAACATATCTTAAAATGATATGCACAAGTTTATTTTAATTTTTCACCTCAGAAAAAAGTATAGTTTTTTTGCCAATATTATGAGATAAAAATGCTAATATACATACCGGATTTAAGGTGTGATTTTGCCGGAAACTTTCTTCGAGCAACCGAGCTTGCTCCTTGGTAAGACGAAGTTTCTTTGGCCGTTGCGTCTCTCTACCTTCTTCTATCTCCTCCTCTATACTTCCCATTGGAAATTCCATCTCTTCTTCTCCAAATGCTGGTTGGTTTATATCCACCTCCCTCATGTTACAGTTATTTCCATTGTTGTTGAATCCTCCACCCTCTACATGTCCCATTTTACACATCAGCCATTTTTTTCATATGATATAAACTTTTTACAAAAATTCATAAAAGATATATATATATATATATATATATATATATGATTGTTAACAATAGAAGGAGGCATGTTTCCAAAGATTACATCTTTTGATGCTCGTACTTGAATTTGTTTATGCACCATTTTTGGGTGTGAATAAAAAGAGAAGTATAATTTAGAGAGAGAAAAAAAGAGGGATGTACCGGAGCCAGAGGAGGAGCTAAATCCAGGTACAGCGATGGTGAGTTCAAGGCCATGGTCCCCCATTTGCAAAGATAGCTAGAAAAGGCGAAAAGCGGTGAGAGAAAGATAGAGAGAAGAAACTAGGAAGCAGTGAATTTATGAGATGGGGGCAAGGAAAAGGTAAAAACATAAAAAGGCTTAGAACCACGTCTAGGAGATTTATATAGGGGACCAAACAGGGTTACTGAAACTTACTGGTTGCACAGTAAATAATTGAATGAAGTTTCTTAATTTAATGTGTATTTAATTTGGACCCTTTTTTCTTTTATACCCTTCAAATTTAGAGATTGATGAAATAGGCCATTCAAACATTTATGACTGATGAAGTGTATAAATATTAATTATTTTCATCAAAATTCAAAATTCTATGGTGTATACTAGTGTTGTAAAAAACAACAGTTTAGATTGTTAATTGGCCGATTAGTCGTTGGTGGCGATCAAATTGTCACGGATTTTTCTGATTAGTTGGCCGATTATTTTTAATTAATCACTTGGCGGTATCATATCTGTTCGACAAACACATATCATTATTTACAACACTAGTGTATATTATGGGATGTATTATATTGACAAAATTTTAATTTGAAAATTACAACAACCAACCTAACATTTATAAAATTAAAAAAAAATTAAAAATGTCTACTTTATAAGTATAATAGAGTGTATAATGATTTAACAAAGTTTAAAATTAACATTTTAATTTTATCGTCACTTTGGTGACCAGTCGGCTTCTCAAAATTCAACCAACAATTTCTTTTATTTTCAATAATCATTTTATTAATTGGCATAATTGTCAATTAAATATGATTGTCATATCCCTCTCTATATATGCATACAATAAAATTTATTAACTAAGCCATAAATAACTATAATTTTAATGAGAGAATTTAGGAAACGTTGCCCATAAGCATTACAATAACTTGAAGAATTTTTTTATATATATATTTTCTGTCTTATTTAATTTAGACCACCAAACATATTGAAAATGAATAAAAAGTGATACACTTCTAGCACCCAGTTATTATTATATATTTGATCATGTTATAAAATTTTCTTGCCTCATATTTATTTGATTAAAAATTTATAGTAACTTGGAGGTTTTTATTAATTAGAGAGTTCTAGTTAATATGATTCTTACTAAATGAAGAAAAGAGGATCATAAAAGTTACATAAAAATAAATAATTTTGTTAGCTTTAGGTGTGAAAATTAAAATTTTAAAAAATTTAGTGGACAGATGAATAATTATTTTTTCCAATATTTTTGAATATATGTTAGATATAAAAAAATGTTTATCTTTATTTGTTGCTGACTTGACGTACAATGTACCAGTTGTTGTCTCCAATACAAATTAAATATTTTTTTATTATTGACCTCAAATATTAAATTCTTAAATTATTTCATATTTGCATTTTCAACAAATTACTAAAGAGTATGCATCAAATTAATCACTGTAGAATTGATATCAAACAAAATAGTACCGGGTCAAACTAGATCTCTTACTTTTCTCTGTCATGTAAATTTCTCTTTTTGTCAATTTAAGTAGATGATATAACAATATCATTTTTTTCTCAAAATTAGTTAAAAAGTTGAGTAAAGTTAAAATACAACATTAATTTTATACTCCAATTATATTTTACATCTTTATCACTATTTTTAAAGTTTAAACAATTAATTCGAACCACTAAACATGATATCTATATTAAAATATATTTAGAGACCAAATTTAATATTTTTTTGAAAATTTTATATTATTTTTTTAGATAGGTACAAAATTATTGCTTCTGAACCTTTCAACAACAATGATTTTGTACCTATTTAAAAATTAGTAAAAAAATTTCAAAAAATTATATAATTTGTTCTCTAAACATATTTTAATATGGAAATTGTATTTAGAGGCGAAATTAGACTTTCTGACTATGGGGTTCAGTCGTGAATAAGGGTCATTCATATCTAATTTTCATACAGCGAATGTGGTCAATTTATAATACCAGTAGTATTTTACTTTAAACTATATATAAAATTATATGTAATTACAAAAATTTTGAAAAAAAAATAGAAATTAATTGGCTCCATTAATTCTTACTACCTCCATTCCTGATTGTATTGAACGTTTAAATTTGCCCTTTGAACTTTAGAAACATAAATAAATATAAGATATAAAATTAATAATGTATTTTAATCCTACCCTCAAGAGTAGCAGACAACAAATATTACAAGTTCCTTAGAGCGCCAACAAAAATTGCCAACAAAACAGGTCGTATACTGAAGGAGGTGAGTTGCCAGAGAGAGAGAGAGAGAGAGATTGCGGTTTGACCAATGTGTAGTCATGTCAAACAGAAGAAGCAACAAGAAAGAGAGAGAGAGAGAGAGAGAGAGAGATAGAGATAGAGAGAGGGTGTGTGGTGACACGTGTGGGAGCTACGCATGAAGGAGATGCAGGAGAATCCCCGGCAGGTCTCCTTGTTTGACGATGGCTCGTCGACTTGTCGGGTCCGGATCCTCTCCAATTGCACAAATTTTGTCTTCGTATCGTCAGGTAGATCTAGACCGTTTAGATCTTATCGGATGCTTCATATAGGACATGATCAGTTAAGACAGGAAGTTTTAAGTTGGAGAGGATCCGAATTATCTCATCACTTCACTCTTCTTCTTTTTTTTCTCATCATTTTTCTTCACCTTTAATCATTCTTTCCCCCTCGTTGTTCTTCGAAATTCACACGCTTTTGTTAGCAGCAATCTTTTTTGTTTTTAATAATGGCCCCAAGGCAACAAATCCGCTAACGTTACAACTTACAAGCAAATTCAGATCAAATAAGGTAACTCATGGGATCATATTATATTCGAATTATTCAATATAAATTTGTACTGATTTTATAGTGGACTTTTTGTATTTTAAATAGCTGAGTTTTCTTTTCAAAACTAGGACATTAATTATAGTTTGAAATCCTTGGCTCGGTGAAATTTTTGGACGGAAAGTGTATTATCAGGAACAATTTCTCACTCAACTGAAACAAATACATAACTTCAACTATAGGCAATGTTAATATGTAAATTATTAATCTCAAACTATGGATTCAAATAGTTGAGAATTATTTCTTTGATAAAAGATGTAATTATATGTTGCATTTATTAATTTAAATTTTATATTTAATATATAGTCAATTGGTATTATAAACTCACATTATTTTTATCCGCTAGACTCTATACTGAATTCTCTCCCAACCAAAACAAACACATGAGTAATTATTGGCCATGTAATAATATTGTAATACATGCTAGTATGTATTCAGGGGCAGACCCATATGGTTCCAGGAGGGTAGCTGTCTCTCTGAATTTTAAGCGAGATGTTTTGATCGACTTTGCTCTTCTCTGAAATTTTTTTTGTCCCCTCTAAATGTTTAATTTGTAATTCGATTTAAATTTAGAGTTCAAATTAAAATAAATTTCTTGAATTACAATTGATAATTATAATTATAGATTAGAGAATAAGAAATTATTAATCATAATATTGGATAGTATAAGTTAAAGTATTATTTTTTATTAGGTATCTAATTAGTTAATGGGTTTAAATCGATTAGTTATTTCATAGTTGCATATTTTATTACATTTTATGACTTCTTATTTAATATGTCACTCTATATTCTGAAACTAGTGTAAAAACTATAAACTTCTTTTAATATACCAACTTTTCAAATGATGAATATTATCCTTGTATTTAAAATTATAATATATAAACATATGCCAAATGAGATTTTTTTTTTATATAAAAAAGATAGACATTTGAATACTACAATTATTACATTCCATAATATTTTGTACTGAATAAAAAAAGGAAAAAAAAAACAAAAGAAGGAAAACACAAATTTTCAAGTTTCAAATAATGAATTTTAATTTTATATTTTGATGTATTTGACAATCCCAATATTCATTTTGTAAATGTTCAATTTATACATATAACCAGTTAACTAATAATAATGATTTCTTAAAGCAACCTCATTATTTTCTTTTTTAGCTTTTCAGTCATATCTTGGAGCATTTATTTATTTATTTTGTTTTCTTTCAATATCTTACTTATTGTAAAACAATCTCATACATCAGATTTACAATGAAAATTTATTTTTGAAACAATTATTTAAATCAGATTAACATTAATTTTAAATAGTATCACAACAGCATTGAACTGCGGCATCTAACTTATATTAAAAAAATTGTTTGAAACACAGCATGTACATGTCTAAAGGGCAAAAACAATGCTGGAAAATCACCACCTTTTCATGACTCAAAACCTTACCTCAAATTTCTAAAATCATTTTTTCATGCTGAACTTTCAATATTGGATACATAAAATTTCAATTTTTTTATTAATGTTTGAATAATCCAAATACAATTTAGTATGTATATTAGTATATAATAATAATGATGATGATGATGATAATAATAATCATAATAATAAAAATCATATAAATAGAGAATTTCGTTTTGAAAAATAGAATATACAAACATGTACGAGGATTTCTTTCTCAAAAATACTAAAATATTTTACCCTATAATATGTTAGAAGAAAACAAAGAAAGAAAAATGATTATAAAAAAAAAAAACACATATTCAAGATTCTAACTCTTGAAAATCTCGCGTTCCCATGCTGCAAAACATGGTATACGGTTAATGGCTATATAGAGTTGGGCTAATATGACACTAGTGTTATATCAAACTAAATAACACCACATTTTAAACCCTTAGATCTGTTTTAAGATTTGTACAAAATGAAGTGCTTGAATAATAAAAGCGGATATTACGAATCTTAAAGCAAATCTAAGGATTTAAGATGTGGTGTTATTTAATTTGATATAACACTAGTGTCATATTAGCCTAACTCGGCTATATATGCTTTCAATTATATACCCCGGGACTTGCTCCTAGTGGCCCACTAAAAAAAAAAAAACACATTTTCAACATATGCCCAATTATTATGAGCACATTAGATCAATATATATTTTAATTATTCACCAAAAATAGTTTTGGCACCCCAATAATAAAATCGGAATTAAGACTGTTTGAACTTTTGCTCAGCAGCAAAGCAGAGATATATCTTGATTTAAAAAAATAGTAAAATTTATCTTCAAATGATGGATTATAATCTTATATTTTGATGTATTTGAAAAGCCAAGTATTCACTTTTTAGATGTTCAATTTATACATATTATTAGTTAACTAAATAATAATGATATCCTTAAGATTGTCTCCATTTATTCCTTCAAAAAGATAAAATAGATCTATTTAAGCCCAAAAATATTAGTACTCCTTATTCGAAAATGAGGAATAAAAAATAATTATTATATATCTATCACTCTTTAATTAAAGTTATGTTGTAGTTTATAAAAATAAAATGGTAAGTCATAGGTGTCATGGATAACATAAGGCCTTTGTGCTATGGCATAAAAAAATTATCGTATAAAATTTCAAACTTCGATCTAAAATAGTTCAATAAACTAGTTATATAATGAGTTTGTATAATGTCAATTTTTATTAGTTTGACAAATTTTTACTTTTTTATGATTTATGAAAGATGACCAAAAATGACTTAAAAATAAAAGAAAATTACCAATGTTTTAGGTAATTTTTTGTCATCTTTCATAAATCATAAAAAATAGTAAAAATTGGTATTCTACAAATTTATTATATAATCAATTTATTGAAATACTTAGATCGAGTTTTGAAGTTTGTACGATAAGTTTTTTAGGTTGTAGCACAAACCTAAGCCTTACTCAAAATAAAAGTTAAATTATATTTTCATATTATTTCATCATGTCTCTCTTAGTGCCAACTTTCATAAAGATCACCCTAATTTTTATATATTAGTTTTCAATATATCCTAATGTTTTATTGTCATATTTTAAATATATTTTGAACAAGAGAGAAATTTCAAACAATAAAGTTTGTCTAATTGTCTTTTATAAATATCTTCAAGTATTAGTAGGTTTTTTTTTTTTTATCTAAACAAAACGTTTAAAAAAACTTCACAACTCTTTTTTGAAGATGACGACAAAATACAAGAAAAGTACCACTTTATCTTAATACTACATGCTAACTAATTTGTATGGATCGATTGACCAAATAAACCCAATTTTCTTGGATAAGGTGATGTGCAACATGACAAGATTATAGGGGCATTATGGTAAAGTGAGCAATTGGGGGAAGCAAAGCAAAACGACTGTCTGTCATGGTGGAATGACAAGTGCAAGGGATGGGGACAAGAAGAGATCGAATTGTCGCTGTTATATGGTACGTATCAAATCATATACCACTTGTCATTTATCCAACCCACCTTCTCTTCCATAAAGTTTTGCTCTTCGTTACTTTAATTCTGACCGCTGGGCCCCACTGATTCAATGCTATATCAATTGTTTGATTGTGTTTACAACTGATGAAAAAGTTAACAGTGAGACTCACTGTCTCATTCTCGGAAATAAATCTGCTGCGATTCTCAAAAGAATCACAGGACCCTGCTTTTCCAAATCTATCCCTCTATTTTTTTAAATGCACAAATCTCAAAATCTGTTGTTTTATATGCACAAATCTCAAAACAAATGAATGGGTAGATTAGGAAAAGCAGGATCCTGTGATTCTCAAGAATCACAGCAGATTTGTTTCCCTCATTCTCATGCTTTGTCTCTTTCTTTTCTTCATCAACTATGCAATATACCGACATTTGTTACCAAAAACAAACCAATAGTTGGATTTGATTCGGTAGTTAAAAATTTGTGATTGGAATAAATTTGAAAATGATTCGGTAAAACAAGAAAGAAAAACAAACACAAAAAATTGCATTTTTTTTGTAAATAATTGGTAATTCGATTTATATGTTTTTATTTTATTTTATTCGGAGTTCGGTTCGGTAATATCAAAAAAAAAAGAATAATACACAAATAAAACGTGAATTTCTTATCACTATGGGTATGAACAAGAATCTAGTCCTTTTTGTACCCAAATAAAAATTTTATGGGTATGAACAAAAATTTGACTAGTTTTTGTACCCATCTTAATAAATAGTAAAAAAAAAAATGGTCTCCAAGCACATTTTATTGTAGAGATTATATCTAACGGTTTGGATCAACTATCTGGTTTTTAAAATTATAGAAAATGGTTGTGGTAACTAATTGTAACTCAAAAATTATTGTAACTTGATTCCTCCTCATATTAAAAATACAACACCAATGGCAATGGAAATCTTTTTAGAAACCATAAATAAAAAAATATTTTTTTTTACCAAACCAACTTGATTGCTTTGGTTTTAACAAAACTATAAGAATCGAGATGTCATTTCTGTCCGAAGTTTTATTTTCTCGTACCAAATTGTTATTTCGTCTGAGAAATTTTCACAAGTTTTACACTAACAACTTGCATCATTTTTTCTGAAATCTTTGAAAACGGCTCAAACTGAAATAGTAATTCGGTATTAAAAGAAAAAAAAATACTTCGGATTGAAATAGTATTTCGGTTATTATGGTTTTGTAAAAACCAAAATAATTAAGTGGGTTTGGTAATTTATTTTTCTCATTATGATTTAAAAAAAATTCATGGCAATGGGTAATTAAATAATGAACAATTGTAATCATAAGACACGAGTGAAAGAAAGATAGGATCAAAAAACCAGAAAAGGTGCATCTGTGATTGGGAACCAATAGACAAAGTGGGCCCCACCTGTCAAAGTTTTACTGCCAACCGGGTTCTTATTGGAAGGATTTGTGAACACCCACAGTACCTACTTGGAATCACACGTGTACAGCCTTTGCCTCTTTAGTGGCAGACATGTGGACCCCAGCATGCATTAATCACTGTTCTACCTTCGTACCTTCTATCCGCACTTACCGCAAAAAGTATTCCACAGATAAAGCCAAGGATTCGTTCGTGTAATTTAGCACTTGCAAATTAAAAAAAAAAAAAAAAAGTAAAAAAATATTTCTAACTGCTTTTGTTTAATGACCGTTATAATATTGACACGTGTCGGCCGTAGGTGGTTCGATCATTTTTTTTTAGGTTCTTGGTGGTTCGATCAAGATTGCCAACACATGTAACTTGACGAGAATAATCAAGATTCCAACCAATCGATATATTTTATACTTAATAATAAGATACAGTTCAAATTCGATTAGCATAATGCCTTTGATCGCCAATCAAACAAAAAGAAATCATGGATTGCAAAGAATAGTACCGTGTTCTTATGTTATAACAGAAATATCTTATAATAACAAATTACATTTACATTTAAATAATATATATGTTTCTTTTAATCTTTTTATCATATTTTTATAAAAATACAAATTGACATATTAAATAATAAATAATTAAACAAATACAAAGAAATGAAGACAAGACCAATTAATTATCAATCAATAAATTTTTTTCTTAAATGATATATAAAAATGGAAAAAATCATGACCAATCAGAAAGATAATACAATTTCCATGTAGTGAGTACGTGTCTAAATAAATTTAATTTTCTACACAAAGAAAGCAAAAAAAAAAATGCAAAGAATTAATCAGTAAAGGATCGATTATTTGATTGGAATATTGATATCTAACATATGAAATTTTATGTTTTTATTACAGCAGTTGACGGATCAGAACATCTAAGTGCTTAATATAAAAATGAATATATTGCAATTTAATTAGTGAGTGTAGGGTAAAAGACTGAAATCAAATAGGAAATTTGCTTATCAGAACATTAATTGCCATTTTTTGGTGACAAACAAATTCATTTAATCATCTCACTGCCAATTAAGTCAACCATTCTTTCTATTAAAACAATTTGACTTAAAAAGGTTGTCAAAACAACAATGTTAAGATTAAGAAAAATCTTAAGATTCGTGTACTGGTTTAGTCACATCAGATACAGTGCAGTACCTGACTTTGTTGAATGAGATTTGAGTCACATTTTAATATTCTGACAGAAATCTCAAAACAGACCACTATATTTTAAAATTTAAATAGACATCAAATTAATTTTGATTCGATTGTAAATATTATATACAATCAAATATCTTACAAGATACTCACATACATCAAATCTCCTCTCACCTTCTCTTAAATCCGAACCGTTCTTTAATTGTGATACAAATCTCAGAAAGAAATCTCTTATATCTAAATAGGCACTGGATTTAATTTCAATTGATGAGGTGAAAATTCGCCAATTAATATTGTATTAAGTATGATACCTAAGACGACACATTCTCTTGAAGTAAGATGTTGTCAGTGAAACAAAGAGAACAAAGAGAACAAAATGATGCAACATCCTATTAGCACACACGCACACGCAACATAATAAGCAATAGGAAAATCCAATAGGAGCAAACTCAAGCCCAATCTAATAAGCGAAAACGATGACTATTTGTTTTCAGCCCAATAAGCAATAAATAAAATCACCTCACAAGTTCATCATGTCGAGTCACAATTAATGCATTTATTTAATCATTTTCGTTTAGTATATATATCAACTTCTCTCCAAAACTCTTTTTTAAATTTCACTTTTATTTTTATATAGGTACAATTTTGTTTTATGTCGAGACATAATGTATTACTTAATTAAGATATTTGAGAAAACTAATATACCGAGTTCATAATGAGAGCTTGGAAAGATATCGAGTTTAGTTTTGATGAGTCCAGTTGTATTTTATATCAATAATACTCAAATATCTATAAAATTAATTAATATTAAATTTGAGAATATCCAAATTCTACCATTACTTTTTTGTATTATGATATTTTTCATATATATTTTTTGTATATTAAGAACAAACAAAATAAAATCATTGTTAAGGAAAAAAAAATCTTGTATGTTATTATTTTTTTATTATTTAGATCTACCGATTTATTTTTGTTTGGTTAATATAATAAAAAATATTTTGATTATTTTAGAAACTAACAAAATCTATATCAGTTGCTAATACATTTTCATAAAGTAAAATTAACAAAAAAATTTGTTCATCCTCTTCTTATATAAATAATTAGCCCATGAATTACATACATACATACTTATATAGTGTCAATTTAATCACCAATTAACACTGGCCTACTACCCATTACCTCTCAATACACACGCACACCCACACACAAACGCGCGCACACACACAGGTAATTAACAAAATATATTTCAGTTGCTAATACATTTTTCATAAAAATAATATTAATAAAAAAATTTGCTCATGCTTTTCTTATATAAATGATTAGCCCATGATTACATACATAGGTACATATATACTGTCAATTTAATCACCAACATCGGTCCACTACCCATTAACTCTCAATCCACATATGTGCCAAGTTTTTAAGACTCAGCAAAATGAGTCATTAAATTTGATTCAATCAGTTTTTGTCAAATATTATGATACATTTAGAGTGCAAATATCAAGTTATTTGAGTTTGTGAGTTTGGAATGATCGATATTGATTGATTACACTTATAGGCCTAAAATCATATACAACACATTTGGGCACTTCTTTATGCCCGAGATTAATATCAATTCTGTGGTTGTGGTTGTGCAACTCACCAAGTTGATTTTTGAGCAATTATTCATGCATCTCCTGGAAAGATTTAATATTACGTATGTCTTTTATGGCCCATATTTATTTCCATTTCAATTTTTGTGGTGAACCTAAGATCTTTGACCATCTTTTTGTGACCTGCCCTTATATTTCTTTGCTTTGGTCATGGATAGAGAATTACAATAACTTTCATTACAATTATCATATTATTTCTGACTTGTGGCTTTTTGATAACTGGATTCATTTAAAGGATTCATTACTTGTTGAATTAGTTTGTGCTGCCATTTTATGGTTGGTGTGGCTTACCAGAAATAGGATCTATTTCCAACACGTACCAGTCCCTCATGTTAGTTCTATTGGTTCTGTTATTATAGCTTTAACTTTTTATTGGTGTAAGATGAGACTTGATTATTCATACTTTAAATTAATCTCTCATTTTACCTATGAATACAACTTATTTGAATTATGCATGTCCTCTGTTGA
This sequence comes from Carex pumila, assembly GCA_033356055.1. NCBI lineage: Eukaryota > Viridiplantae > Streptophyta > Magnoliopsida > Poales > Cyperaceae > Carex > Carex pumila. The sequence continues at coordinate 383,477 of JARJHM010000193.1, read as the reverse complement.
TACTCTCGGATACGAGCATTCAGAAAAGGGGAAGCTCCATGGGGGATTCAAACGAGGACGCTTTTCTTAGTTTAGAGGGGCCGGCCCTCTCTAACTATTTGCGTGATAGGGTTGAGTATGGCTATTGATGGTCTCCTCAATGATTCTCCTAATAGCGTTTTCTAATTCTATGAGTGCTGTGGTTCGAAGTGATACATCTTAATTGCTTTAATTGACTTAGTTGTTATTGGTTGTATTTTTTCTTAGCTGTTTTTATTTTCAGTTTAGTTGTTATAGGTTTTGTATATTTTGAACTATGCATTTGTACGAACTTGAGCGTTTCGTAAATGAAACAGGTGGTATCCCCACTTTTACAAAAAAAAAAAAAAAAAAAAAAAAAATTTCCATTTCAATTTATTCATGTTGTGTCTTTAGCTATATTTTTGTTCTTTTACTTTTAAGTTACATTAATTTATTATCCCTTTGGGGGCCAGTAAAATTGTGATATATTCCAATCAAACCAGTTATAATCTAGTCAACATAATTAAACAAATTCATTCATGCCAACAAAAATATGTATTTCTTTGTAAAGTTTCATTGGGACAAAATAGAAATAAACATCTTACTCTACACTTAAGTAGTAAAATAAAAATTTATAATTTTTTAAATTAGTTTAGTATAAAATTAAGCAGTCTGAAAAAAAAAAACTCTATAAAGTGAATTTTAATAATCTCAATTTTCATTGGTTTTTGACTGCTTGATTTTATACTAATTAATTCGAAAAATTATAAATTTGACATGTAAACACATTACTTGTGAAGTAGATTGGTTTCAACGGTTTAGATTACTCATCTAAAGTTAATCTAATAGGTTTTAGAGTTAATTTCACTAAAGAGTTTATAGACCGGTTCCATAAGAACACCCTAGTTCTACTTAGATGTATATATATTCGTACAAGAAGCATGATATAATATAGTTTTATTTATTATCCAAATATATATGATATAACTTAACTTTATTTTTTTTCCATCTATATTTCCATTCATTTCTTTCTTTATTTTTCTTACTTCGGAAAATATTTCATTAAAACAAAAATAAGAATATTAATGACATTTGTTTATCCAATTTGTATCATGTTTGATAAGATAGATGTAGATAATTTTTTTTCATGTTAGCTTATCAAATATCAATATAACAAAGATTATTTTTGTTAGCTTAATAGATAATGAATAAGTATATTATAACACTTCAGCCGATTGTATATTGACAGCCCTATCCAAGCCTAATAATCTATTGCATTGCTTTGATTTAGTCAACAAATGGTCCTGGCGTGCAGTTGACCATTGTGGTGCCAGTTACATATGGTGAAGCACTGTGACCAAACACTCGAAAAAATAAAAAAAATAAAAAATTATAAAAATTAAAATGCCATTTTGGTTTCATTTTTTTTGATCGAAATAGTAATTTAGTCCTATGTATTTTTATAAATTTTTAACGTATTTAAAAACAGCTGTGACCGAAATGACAATTCGGTCCCAAAAATAAAGAGAACCGAAATGACATTTCGATTCTTATGGTTTTTGTAAAAAAAAAAAAAAAATCAATTTGATTTCATCAAAATTTTTTTTTTTTAATTATGATTTATAAAAAAATTCCCAAAAAAATGCAGAAAAGTACCTTCGGTCCCTAAAACTTTTTCAAATCGTAGTACAAGGTTGTCGAACTGCTCTCTTTACCCAATTGAGTAACGATGTTAAGTAACAGAATGTTTGTTGTTGGTTATTTAGATAATTTTGATGACTTCAAAATTAGTAGAATTAAATGAATTGGAATTCTGAAAGAATCAAATGAAATAAATTAATAACGTACGAGATATCGTACGATCAAGTCGTCAATTCTTTAAAGTTCGCATTCCCAACAAATATTGAAGAAATTCTATAGATTAAGGTTACTGTTTTCAATTTTGGTATTTATTTTCATTAAGCTCAACAATGTTGAGTATTTTTGATATCTTGTAATTAATGGGTGGATACAGATTACAGACTAATTAATTTGTAACCACATCTATCAGTCAAATATGGTCGTGAGTCTTATTTTTTCTCAAAAAAAAGAAAAAAAAAAGACGCCAACTTGACAGTTCTGTATGCCAAAGAAAATTCCATAGGTTAGATTTACTTTTAGCACAAAATTAGAGTTGCTCTAGAAAATCAACTACATTTCTATACGTACAAGACTAGACTGGGGTCAACAGAACCCTCAATGTTCTGCCATCGATTAGTTATCCATTTAAAATTGTAGATTGGGTGGGCCTGATTGGTCAACTGTTACTGGTACTATAACTGGAATGCTGATGCGTTATGTTCCAGTGAGGATTTAACAGAGGGGAGTGTTGGTGGTGGCAAAGTCTGGATGTATTTTACCTTTTGTTATATTTTGATTTTTGATAATTATTTTTCTGATACATTAAACTCATATATATATTGTATTGTGTCTTGATTTACATGTTATTTTATAGTTGGACTAAAATTAATATGTACTTTGTTTGTATACATATTTCTCAATAAAGTATTTAATTTTGGATGTAAGTCTATTATGATATATTGCCTGTGAAATATGCATTTAATTTGGTTAAGTCTTAAGAGTATAATTTAAAAAAAAGAAGAAACAAACTCTTTTATTCATCACAAAACACAACAAAGATTATTTACTAATAAAGAAACATCTAATTAATCATCAATTGAGCTGCGGTACGTCAAGCATGTGCATACTACTGACTCAGCATCAGTTCTGTGTCCTTAACTACAGCAAGCTCTGCATAAGCATCAATGAAGGAGCACAACAGCGGGGTGTGCTCCTTATCCAACAGCTTCACGTCGACAGCAAGCATTTGCTCGAAATATTGGAACACATTCTTCAACGACCCGAGGATTACATCCAACAGGCCGGGCTCCTCCCCATGGATGAATGGGCCGGGCACGTGGACATCCTTGTTAATTCCGTCTTCTAGAGTTTTGATGTGGCTGAGAAATTCTTCAACTGCTTTATTCTGTGCCACCTCCTCGGTTGATCTAATGGCGTACATTACTGGTACCATCTGTGGTATCATGAATCAGGATCAGGAAATTTAATTAGTTCGTCAAACCTTTTGTTTCTTTTAGGTGAAAGATCCAATCTTTTTTAGTAAGAGTATAAGAAGTAAAACAAACACAAGCCTATGAGGAAGGGACACTGAGTTCTCTTTTATTCTTCTCATAATTATATAGAATCATTTTTGTAAAGAAAAAAATCTGATCAAATCCTAATCAAATTCTCGCTAAAATTGAAGTTGTATTACCTTTTGATAGACAAAATCAGCCCAAAACCGAACTTTGGATCTCAAGAAAGGATCTTGGGGCAATAAAGGAGGCTCCTTCCAAGTCTCATCCACATATTGCAATATAACTAGTGATTCGGGGATTGGTTTCCCGTCGACCACTAGAACCGGCACTTTCTTGTGCACCGGGTGCAGCTTGAGGAACTCTTGGCTCTTGTTCTTCAGATCAACTTCCACATAGTTGTATGCCACGCCTTTAAGTCGGAGTGAATGGTGCACCAAGGGGCAGAAGCCGCCAAGTCTACTTCCAAAAAGTTTCACCACCTTTGGTGTTGCCATGTTTATGTTACTTCTCTCTCCCTCTCTCTCTCTCTCTTTCTCTCTGTTTTTTTGTTTTGTTTTGTGTTTTCTTTTACATAACCTTTTGGATTGTATGCCTTGGTCTGGAGGAAGTAGCCGTTTTATAGAGACTTATATTTAATTAGCTTCATTTAATTAATTGTACTTCTTTCGCAAGTCAGGACTAAGATAGGTTAATGATTGTACTTGTTTCTCAAGCCAAATATAGTGATATAACTGTGGTACCATATATTATATCTATTTGTCTAATCTATGTTGTCGTTACACGTTAGCTTATCGAAAGTCATCAATTACTTTGTGGGGTACCGCACTACCGCCAGACTAGACCATTTGTGGAATGTGGTTAACTGGTAAAGTCACATATTATTAGATGAGAATTTTCATCATATTTTTCATTTGTGATGAAGTCTCGAAATTTTCATACAGATACTATTTCTTTATGGCTTTATGCCTCTCTACTCAACAGCCAACAGCAATAATGTTATTTTTTTTCGCTTATTTTAGATAGAAAGACTAAAATCTAGTATCGGAATTGGAATCGATCACTCGACCGTAGAATTGAAATTGGGTGAATCAGTGAAAATTGGTTAAACCGGATCGGAAATTCGGAATTTTTTGTCAAAAAATTGTTTGTATTAAAAAAATAGGAAAATATTGATAAATTTTTTTTATCAATAATTTTTGTTTAAACAAATAATTACATTCAAATAATCCACTAATACAAAATAATACATGTATTATAACTAAAAACATACACTCTTTCATTGTCAAAGGGGATATTGTTATTCATAATAATAAAAAAAAAAGAAAGACATTGATTTTTTTTGGCTTTTCTATCGACAAAATAAGTGACATAATATTGAAAAATGTAAAGACTTGAATTAAGAAATTAAGAAAACTCAGTGTTTTGGAATTAGAACTGCCGGGCTACGTACGTAGAAAATTTCTGAGCATGGTTTTGGTTACCTTTAAAATTCATGTCAACAGTTTTATGAACTTCAATATTTGAAGTGACGAGGTTGGTTGTTATGCAATGCTATTCAAACTATCAATACCATGAATTGCCAGCAATTGATACGCCCACGTAAACACGAGCTTATCCGTAACCGCCATCATGCAAAACCATTGATCTGTATTCGTATACAGATCACAATACAGATCAGGGTTTTAAATAACGCGCTATGACATTAATACCGTTATAATGTTTTTGGATCATACAAGTTATGATGTTATTGACGCTATAGCACGCTATAACGGCGCTATATGAACATATATAGTGCTATTTTTTAGCCATTCTGCTATGACGTGAAAAAAAAAAAACTATTTAAACTTTAAGTGAGAAAGAATAACTAGCTTCTATGTTTAAAAGACATTATATTTAAAATTAATTTAAAAAAATGAATTGCGTGCGAGTTTAAAACAATTCCTATAATCATTAGATGTAAGACATTGGTGGAAATCAGTTATGAATGATGTTTTTATTGTTGACTGGTTCTTGGCATTTGTTTCTCTATAATTATATCTTTTGTACTCTAAAAAGTTGGGAATTGATTATTTGTACAATGAGGCCATCTAATTAATAAAACTGGCCAATTAATATGTGAACCATAAGTTAATTTGGTACAAAACTACAAAATAGGAGATGAAATCAACAAAATAAAGTTCATGATTAAATTCTACTCAAATAATCATGAATTTTGATATATTACACATCTCCTAACTCAAAATAGCTGAAAAGATATAAAATTTACAAAATTAAGGGTTATGATTAATTAGTGCCACGTGGCATGGAATATCTATAACATTTTACATTCCATCAGAAATTTCGTCTTTCAATTACAATCGTTGACGGATGAAGACATCTACATATTTAATATAAGAATTGAGATATTTAAACGAAAATAAAAGACATAAATAAAAAAAAATCCAAATAATAAATAACAATAAAAAAAAAAACTAGAAGTTAACAAAAAAAAATCAAATATAACATGAAAAATATTTTTGAACTTTTATTGTGATTTAATATTTAATTTTCTTCACAAGAAAGACAAGTCATTAAACGATTTAGAGAAATAATTTGTAAATAAACAAAATTGAGAAAAACATGATTAAATGATACAAATAAAGATTTTCTCTATCTCTCTCTCTATATATTATTGATGTAAATTATTTCAACAATGGAAATTTGTCACATATCATTTCTCTACAAAAAAAGTTATAGATATTCTTCATTTCCGCTTTACATGGGAAAGATATGATTGTTTTCATAAACACAAGATTTGCTATTCATCTATTTACAAAAATATAGTAACCCTAAATAAAATTTAGAAAGATAGAATTGCTTTTATTTTTATTGTTGAAACTATAAATAAAGAAAGAGTAGAGATCACTAACTTGGCATGACTATGAAGAAATTTGACGCAGTCAAATCATTGCGGTCCAATCTCCAATTGAATAAAAAAAAAAAAAAAAAAAAAAAAGGTTAGAATTTGATGCTGTTCAAGTCATCATTTCAGCCCAATCTCCAATTGAATAAAAAAAAGGTTTACAGCCTGCTGACTATCTAAAGTAGAGCGGAGCAGTGGACTCGTTTGTGGAGGTTTGTATCCTCTCCAATTGACAACGGAGCATAAAGACGATCTAGATCATTCAAATTAGATCTGACTGTTCAGATATGTAAGATTTGTTTAGATGGTTCAATGAAAGACAAAACTACAGCAGATAATCCATACTGTTTTTGATCTGTTCCTTCTAATGGATTAATGCATGGCATCATTTCGATCATTCTCCCAACAAAACCAATTTAAATTCCATAACTTACTCGTGGGCCCCGCAAGTCAGTAACAATTCCAGCACCTACCCAGCAATTGAAAGAAAGGTGGAATCTGGTTCTGACGGGCGGGACCCCTGCCCGTATTTGGCCGGCGCCTGTGCTCCTTAACTATCATGATTGGCAAAACCAATATCTTCGGTCTACTTTTCTAAATTTTATTTTTAGAAAAGTAATAGATATTTTTAATGAATTAGAAAGATGAATATTTTTTTCAATTCCATAGGAGCATAAGTGATATGTTTATCAATTCCATAGAAGGAACATAAATTGTTTTTTAATGAATAATTTTCTATTAGATGGTTGATATTCAGTGTGAACATAAATTAATATTGGTGAAATTAAATATTTGCTGTTGTGTAGTAAGCGCCTCTAACTTCCTCTCCCCTCACCCCCAATAGGAATATTTTAATTTGGCACGTATTAAACCATCAAGTGAAAGGAATATTTTATAGGAGGATACTATAGCTATTTGCCGATTTTTTTATTTTTATCCAAAAATTAAATTGAATTTCAAAAATTAACCGGTTTGACTGTAAAATTTTAAATCTACCCAAACCGGTTAACGGTTAACCGAACCCTTGGTTCGCTAAACGGTTAACCAGACCAGTGGGTTCGGTTAACCATTTAGCGAACCAAGGGTTCGGTTAACCGTTTAGCGGACCAAGGGTATGGGTCCGGTTAATGGTTAACCGGATTCGTTGGTTTGGTTAACCGGATTCGTTGGTTCGGTTAACAGTTAACCGAACCCAATTTTTTTTTTTTTTAAAACAGAAAATTAAAATATTTTTTTTCTATTGAAAATATACATGAAAATTCGTATTTAGATTTATCAAATTTACACCAAAAATTTTTGTAAATAAAATATGAAATTTAAAATTATAGACAAATACACATACACATACACATATACATATACATATACATATACATAAATAATATATGGTTCCTGATTTTTTTTTTTACTTTTTTTTAAAACAGAAAATTTTAAATTTTTTTATTTTTCTATTGAAAATATACATGAAAATTCGTATTTAGATTTATCAAATTTACACCAAAAAATTTTGTAAATCAAATATGAAATTTAAAATTATAGAAAAATACACATATACATATACATATACATATACATAAATAATATACGGTTCCCGATTTTTTTTTTACTTTTTTTTAAAACAGAAAAGTTTAAATTTTTTATTTTTCTATTGAAAATATACATGAAAATTCGTATTTAGATTTATCAAATTTACATCAAAAAAATTTGTAAATCAAATATGAAATTTAAAATTATAGAAAAATACACATACACATACACATATACATATACATATACATTTACAAAATTTAAAATTTTCTGTTTTAAAAAAAAGTAAAAAAAAAAAATCGGAACCGTATATTATTTATGTATATGTATATGTATATGTATATGTGTATGTGTATGTGTATTTTTCTATAATTTTAAATTTCATATTTGATTTACAAAATTTTTTGGTGTAAATTTGATAAATCTAAATATGAATTTTCTTGTATATTTTCAATAGAAAAATAAAAAAATTTAAAATTTTCTATTTTTTTAAAAAAAAAAAAAAATTGGGTTCGGTTAACGGTTAACCGAACTAACGAATCCGGTTAACTATTAACCAGACCCATACCCTTGGTTCGCTAAACGGTTAACCAAACCCACTGGTCCGGTTAACCGTTTAGCGAACCAAGGGTTCGGTTAACGGTTAACCAGTTTGGGTAGATTTAAAATTTCACAGCCAAACCGGTTAATTTTTGAAATTCAATTTAATTTTTGGATAAAAATAAAAAAATCGGGCTATTTGTCATCATGTCTTCTTAATTTCAAAGCTATCGCAAAACACGGTTAATGGAGCCACTATAGCTATTTGTCTCATCATGTTGTACATGGATACTCACAATCTTTTAAGATTTCATTGCGTCAGAATTATTGCTATTTATATGTATGGTAATGGTTAACACAAGTTCAAAGCACAAGTTATTTTTATATGATCTCTTTCTCTCGTTCTCTCTATTTTCACTCATCATTGATAACCATATGTGGATGTGGTGGATATAATAGATCCATGATGATGTGCCTCCTGCTCGGGCTTGTATGAGGGGATGGAAGTTAAGCAGGAAGCAAATTATCATGGACTATTATAGCCACCAAGTCAAGGCATAACATGTCTATGTTGTTAGGAACATGTTTAGGAGCACCGGTTCCTGCCAATTTTTTTATTTATTTATTTTGTATGAATGAGTTCTTGCTGCTCATGATCGATGTCTTATTACATAATAAAATTTGGATGGATAAATGATATTTAAAATTGTATTTTGTTACCGTTATTATTTTTATTTTATCTTTTATCTTTTTTGAGATAATACCAGTAAAAAGATAACATGTAACCCATTTACTGGTACTATCTCAAGTTTTGGTAATTGGGGAGGACCACCTTGATTTGTTTTTGTTCCAGTTTATGGTGAAAAGTTTCTTTTCATTTACCGAAGCTCTTCAAATTTAGGTGGTAGTTCTCTCTTCTTTGTATGTTATCCAAGAAGTTCTTGTGCTGAATTTCCAACCAGTTTTTTTGCCATTTTCCCGATGCAGAAAAAACAAAATAAGTTGCTGATACTAAATCGCACGACTAGTTTAGTACTATTGCCAATGTTTGTTCTAACTGATGTTAAGCCGCCTAACGAGTTTTGCATCCCAATGTTGTTGATACTAAACCTCTTGACCAAAATATGAGATATTCCAATATATGAGAACTAAGGTACGTAGGTTTGGAATAAATTGTAGGCGCATTTTTTCCTACTACTATTTTTGAGAGACCAAAATAAATTAGAGGGTTTTGCACCGATGTCTGATAATATAGCTCTCAATAATTAAAATATAAATTCTAACAAAATCTCACTATGAGAAATCTTGTATCTAATCCTTACAATTTCGGAGTACAAAATATTAAAAAAAAATCTTACCGACATCATCCCACTTTGACACCAAGGTAATTTGGATATACCTCTACCAAATGTCAATTTAGTACATAGAGAGAAGTCGAATTCTCTTCTAAATTTCTTGGATATCTTCATTTGTTGAAACAGTCTCCTAGTGTTTACATTGAATTAAACAAGAATTAAAAAAACCTTGCTAGATATCTTAATCTAATCTAAGCTTAGAACATTGCTAGAGATCTTAATTTAATCCCGCTTATTCCGTAGGAATTAGAAGTTTAATTGTATGATAATTGAATTGTAGTAGAATATAGATGTTTTTAAAATTTATTGAACTGATTTAAAAAAATGAATTCAAATTGTATAAACTGTTCAAACTTTGAAATCGATATGTGTTACGCTAAAAAAAAAAAAATAATAATAATAATAATAATTGAGGATTTTTTTTTATTTATTTACTGCAAGTGTAAAATTAAAAAAAGAAAAGAAAAGAAAAGAAAAAGAAATCGTATGGTACTAATCAAGGAAATATTGAAACAGTAGGATATTTTTATTTAATATTGAAACTTAGGGAATTATATATTAATAAATATAAAGGACTTAAATATATATATCAAATTAGGTATGCTGACACGTGGGGTCAAATATAAACCTTCATTTTATTAAACTTTCATATTTTATTATATGTGTCTTTTCATTCACCGCTTCTTAATTTTCATGAATCTTCTTTCTCTCTGTCCTCTATTTCGCTTTCTCTCTCTTCCTAAATTAAGAAACTGAGATAGTATTCTCTCTTGTGGGTTAAGCACTCTTATGGTTTATAGTTGTGATTAGTTGGAGGTGTACTTTGCTTTCTCTTAGAATATGGGCGGCTGTTAGGTATTTTTCTTCATCCCTTTTCTAATTTGCTCTTAGTTGTAATTGATACAGTATTTTACTATTTTAAGAAATTGAGTTTAAATTATGCTATGATGTTATTTTTACTGCTTAATTGGATTATAAGGCTTGATTAAAAGTAGAAACTAGTTTGATATCTCTTTATTTTAACTCTATTCCTTAACGGGTTTAAACCCGATTACTTTTGATAGTACCCTTTTGCTTTCTTTTTCTCTCTGTTCCAAATTTCTGGTTCAAAGATCAAACCTTGATTGTATATTTTAGTACTGCACATAAAACAACCTTATATTAGTGTATTAGTACCTTCCTTGTTGATAATTCATTTCCAATGTATTTATAAGAAAGTTTAGGGTTATTATGGTAAATAGATCACTAGTATCTATTCCTACCAGTATAATCTAGTTACTGGTATATCATTGCTAAATTGTGTTAAGAGTTATTATGAAGAGACTATTTTAGGGTATATTATGTAAATTTTGATTAATTGGTAATTCAAATATGTCCTAAGGTCTTTTGAGCAAAAATTACATGTGTAGTTCTGCTGTACACTTAAATGTACAGATTTGAACTATAAATTCTGGGCCTCATAGAAGATAAAAAAAAACTAATTTTAGTTTATGTATTTAACCTTTTAGTTAGTTTATTAACCAGAAAATAATTGAGTACAAGTGGGTTAAATTAAGCTCAACTTGAGAGTGATTAAATGAACTTAGAATTATTGATTTGCTGCTTTGAAATAGAGATACTTAAATTGAACTATTATACAAATAGGATTAAGGCTGAGATTGATATAAATTGAGAAGGTTGAAGAAATAATGAAACTAAATGGTAACTCTTGGTCTAGTTAAACTGACAAGTACGTATAATGCAAATTTATTTCAATTAAGAAATCACACACACATAAATAGCAGTTAGGCGCTGGGATACAAAAATTCTTAGTTAATTAATGTAGAGAGATTAATTTAGTTATATTATATTGATATAGGTGTAGATTCTGTGGAGCGAGATTTTGCAGGACCTTCAGAGACCTCCAGACCTTAGTGACATATACATTTTGCGTATTCTGCGTACTCAGGTGCGGGGTTACTGGACTTGTTTGATATTACATTTTTAAGAATTAAATTGTTATTCATTGTCATGTTGAATGATTGTTTGCTTGCATATTTTGAATTATTGCATCATGTTCATAACCCCAATCAAACTATAAATTGAATTTCGTATGATACTATGGACTTGTCATTTTGTATGGTTTATCGTTTTATTGTTCTCCTGTTCTCTTATTCTGAAGTATAGTTGAAGTCACCAATAAATATTGAGATATGAGTTATACAAAGTCTAGAGTCATGACTAGACTTTGTTACGGAATCCTTATGCGCATATGGTGAACGGCCCTCGCTAATCCCAGTACCGGTTGGGAGGGGGAATCTGATTCTGATTCTGATTCTGACGGGGACTATGGGTGACTATGATTACTTTGTTATTTTGTATAAACTCTGAAAGCACAATTGTTGAGATATGTATCTGGTTATGAACCAGACTTAAATAAAATGGTATAAGCCTAAACACATCAGATGAGGGTCTGTGGAAGGTACTATGTACCGACAGGTGTGGGTTTAGCGTGGCCACCTGTGTGATAAGACGGTGGGTCATCTGTTTGTGTTACCAGACCTGATAATCTGAGTTTAAGCCAAATATATCTATGCCGAGCTTCATTTGAAATCCTATAAGTTGATATTCGATTAAATATGGTGATTCAGCATTTGCATTCATATATATATATAATTGAATTGTTAATGTCATTGCGAAGATTTAATTCTGGATATGGATTGATTGCAAGTCCAGTAGCTCGATTGTGGCAAATTCGCACTGAGAGATAATATTATTATTATTTCTCACCCGTTTCCCCTTTTTGGGTTTTACAGGGTTCGATATGGCTGATCTTGGAGAGACACGCGTGTAGTAGGCCTTTATGTATATGCAGTTATGATACCATAGTAGTTTTTCTTTTGTTTACCGACTAGAGAGATTGTATATTATTTTGTTGTACAGTTCTCTATGTCGTACCCTATAGTTAGTATCCTTTTGAGATACATCTTGTATATATATTAGTTTTACCAGACATTTTGAAACTTTTACTACTGAGATGAAATCTAATGGTACTGTTATTGTTTATACTTTAAATTAAATCGTAAATGCCTTGTAAATATACATGAAACTGTATATTTACGGCAAGTGCTGTCACTATTAGGGATTTCGGGGTGTGACAGTTCCTTTGGTGGTATCAGAGCAAAGGTTAAGCCAGAACCAGACCGATAGGATACGTGAGTGGGGGACGTTAATGTTTAGGTCGTAATGACTAACGAATTGTCTATTATAAGAAAAGTTGAAAATAACATTAAATGAAATTTTTTTCAGGATTATGGATAGGCAGCGACGTAGGGGTCGACCTCGAAATATTGATCGTGATCGTAGGCAGGATTCGCCTATAGAGCCTAACATTCCTAGAGATGAGATCGGACCCTTAGAGCATGATATTCCTATAGTTGATGTTGGACATGTTGAGCGTGACGCCCAGAGAGTCGATATTGGACCTAGAGGCATGCAGGATCGGGACCGGGATCTAGATGAGAGGTTAATTGCAGCGTATGAGAGAGGTCGCCAGGCAGAGAGACATGATATGGGACCTGAGGTTCACAGGGATGCTCCTGAGGAGTTCAGGAGGTTGTTTGACTCGTTTATGCGTCTTACACCACCTCATTTTGATGGCATAGGCGGGTATTCTGTAGCAGAGGAATGGCTCGCAAGCATAAATGCAAAGCTTACTATTTGTCGGGCACCCGAAGAGGATAGAGTTGAGTTGGCAGAGCAACAATTGAAAAATGATGCAAGATTCTGGTGGGATGGAGCCCGACGTAGCTATACAGGTGATGAGTTAAAAATTCCGTGGGTCTGGTTTGAGCAGCAGTTTACGAGGAGATTCTTGAGTAACCTACATCGAGAGGCTTTGCGGAGGAAATTTCTTGACCTACGACAGAATGGGCGACCGGTAGCACAATACAACAATGAATTCCTTAGTTTGGCTCGATATGCAACAGATGTAAGAAATGATGCTGATAGATACCGTAGGCAGTACCTGGATGGGTTGGATTGGGATATATCTATGGTTGTAGACACTCCAGCAGTTACAGATATTCAGATGGTGATGGATCATGCAGAGCAGGTAGAGGTACATCGCAAGAGAAAAATGCCGCAGATGACTCAGAGAAATATTAGACCAAGAGAAGATCAGACTAGGCATTTGGGCAGGGCAGCAGGAGGCCCCTCGACTGCTGTACATACTCCTAGACAGGTTGTGACACCTGGATTTAGGTCGGGTGGTGTTAGACCATGGTGTCACACGTGCAATATGCCACATCCAGAGTCGACTTGCCGACGTCACAACAACACTTGTTTTAGGTGTGGCAAAAGTGATCATTATGCGAGAGATTGCCCAGAGCCTGCACTTGGATTACCTAGAGATAGTGGTAGTGGAGGATTTGTTGGACATGGACGAGGAGGTGTACCCCCACCCCGTGGTCGAGGTGCCCCTCAGTTTAGAGGAGGTAGGGTTGGAGGACGAATTTCTGCACATGCACTAGATGTATCAGAGACTCAGCGTGAGGCAGATGACATGATTTCTCCTGATGTACAGACTGATGTGATGACAGGTATACTTTCTATTTCGGGACATCTTGCATATACTTTGATTGATACTGGGTGTAGTCATTCCATCGTATCGAGTGCGTTAGTAGAGAAATGTCATTGGGAAACTGAAAATAGTAACAATGTCCTTAGTGTTCATACCCCTTTCGATTCAACTGACCGAACAGTCACAATATGCCGAGACCTACGAGTTAGAGTTGATGGACAAGATCTTGAGACTGACATGTTAGTAATGGAGATTGTTGGGTATGATGTTCTATTAGGCATGGATTGGTTAACAAGACATGGAGCGACGATTGACTGTCCGCATCGCATGATTCGTTTTGAGTCCTCAAGAGGTTTGTCATGTGTACTTAAATGTAGAAAAATTGGAGATCCAATACTTTGTATTTCAGCAATGGAAGCTAGACATTTAATTGATTCAGGATGTAATGCATATATGGTGGCGATAGTTTACACTACTACTGAGGTTCCTGAGATATTTACTATTCCAGTTATTTCAGAATTTGTAGATGTGTTCCCTGATAAGATAGCAGGACTACCACCAGAGCGCGAAGTGGAGTTTGGTATTGAGTTGATGCCAAGTACGACCCCGATTTCTAAGACTCCATATCGCATGGCCCCAGCAGAGTTGAAAGAACTCAAGGCACAATTAGAAGAGATGCTGGAGAAAGGATTCATTAGACCGAGCACATCGCCATGGGGCGCTCCTGTATTATTTGTGAGAAAGAAAGATGGAACCTTGCGGTTATGTATTGATTATCGCGAGTTGAATAAAGTAACAGTGAAAAACAGATACCCATTACCTCGAATTGATGATCTGTTTGATCAGTTGCAGGGATCTTCAATTTATTCAAAGATAGATTTGAGGACAGGTTACCATCAGCTAAGGATACGCCCAAGCAATGTAGACAAGACAGCCTTTCGTACACGATACGGGCATTATGAGTATTTGGTCATGCCATTTGGGCTAACAAATGCTCCAGCAGCATTTATGGACCTTATGCATCGGGTTTTTCATGACTTATTGGATTCTATTGTGGTAGTTTTCATCGATGATATATTGGTATATTCGCGATCACGAGAAGAACATGAGGTTCATCTTCGCATTGTATTACAGCGATTACGAGAGCATCAATTGTTTGCAAAATTTTCAAAGTGTGAGTTTTGGCTTGATAAGGTGACATTTTTGGGACATGTGATTTCAGGAGATGGTTTGGCAGTAGACCCCGAAAAGATCCGAGCTGTGACAGAATGGAAGAAACCAGAGACAATTACGGAGATTCGTAGTTTTCTTGGTCTAGCTGGATACTATAGACGTTTTGTACCTGGATTTTCACAGTTAGCATGCCCTCTTACAAAGTTACTTCATAAAGGTGTGAAATTTGAATGGGGTACAACTCAAGAGCAGAGTTTCCAAGAGTTGAAAGATTGTTTAGTATCTGCACCGATTTTGGCGATGCCAAATTCTGACATGGATTATACAATGTTCACAGATGCATCTCGAGCTGGTTTGGGTTGTGTATTGATGCAGGATGACCATGTTATTGCGTATGCATCAAGGCAGTTACGACCGCATGAGCAGAATTATCCGACACATGATTTGGAGTTGGCAGCAGTAATTTTTGCACTGAAAATTTGGCGACACTATCTGTATGGAGCGAAATGCCATATTTTTACTGATCACCAAAGTTTGAAATATATTTTTACTCAAAAAGAATTAAATTTGAGACAGAGAAGATGGTTGGAATTGATGAAAGATTATGATTTGGATATTCAGTATCATGCAGGCAAGGCGAATGTTGTAGCAGATGCACTAAGCAGAAAGAGTCAAATAAATTTGGCATCTATAATCACAAGTGAGACACACCTTCTAGAGGAAATGCGGAGGATGAGTTTACATGTTGGGGCATCTCGAGATTTTGCATTGGAGACCTTATCTCGTATGATTGGCGATATAGCTAATGCGGGTACATCTGCAGTTGCATCTATTATTCTGGCTGCGGTGGAAGTTCAACCAGATTTGCACGAGCGCATTCGAGTAGCACAACAGAAGGACCCAAAATGTCAGAGGTTTCGAGAACATTATGAATCTGAAAAAGATACACCTTTTCGACTCTATAGTGATGGTATCTTGCGATTTGGTGACCGTATATGCGTCCCTAATGATTCTGAGTTGAAAGCTTTGATTCTATCAGAAGCACATGACTCGGGATATACTATCCATCCCGGTGAAGTCAAGATGTATCAAGATCTGAAACGATACTTTTGGTGGCCAAAGATGAAGAAAAATGTTAAAAATTATGTTGAAAAGTGTCAAATCTGTCAACAAGTCAAAGCTGATAGAAGGAAGATAGCTGGATTATTGCAACCCCTTGAGAGACCAACAAATAAGTTTGAGTCAATTACTATGGATTTCGTGACTGGTTTATCGAGGACTGTCGGACGATACGACGCCATTTGGGTTATTGTGGACAGATTGACTAAAATTGCACATTTTGTCCCACTTCGAACTGATACAACAGGAAAAGAGTTGGCTGATTTGTATTTGCAATACCAATTTAAATATCATGGTTGCTCACGAAATATTATCTCCGACAGAGATACTCGCTTTACCTCACATTTTTGGGGGAGCTTTCAAGAGTCCATGGGTACGAAGTTAAAATTCAGTTCAGCTCATCATCCACAATCGGATGGACAGTCAGAGCGGACAATACAAACATTGGAAGATATGCTTCGAGCATGTGCTCTAAGCTTTCGAGGTTCTTGGCTTGATCACTTATACTTGGCAGAATTTGCATACAACAATAGTTACCATTCAAGTATTGGAATGTCACCACAAGAAGCACTTACTGGACAGCCATGTCGCACACCGTTATGGTGGGGACCAGCAGGTACTTATTCACCTACAGGACCTCAAATGATACAAGAAGTAGTTGAAAAGACAAAACTTGTTCTGAGTCGACTTAAATCAGCTCAAGATCGGCAGAAAAGATATGCCGATGTTCATCAAAGACCATTAGAATTTCAAGAAGGAGATCATGTGTGGCTTCGAGTTTCCCCCGTTAGAGGTGTGCATCGATTTGGTGTTTCTGGTAAATTGAGTCCCCGGTACATTGGACCATTTCAGATTCAGCAAAGGGTCGGATCTGTAGCCTATGAGCTTTCATTACCTCCTGCGTTGGACCGGGTTCACCCGGTATTTCATGTGTCACAGCTACGACGGTATGTGCGAGATCCATCTCATTGTATTGATCATTCAGACTTGCATTTGGAAGACAACCTATCCTATAGAGAAGAGCCAATGCTGATATTGGACAGAAAAGAACAACAACTTCGAAACCGAGTTATCAAACTTGTTCTTGTACAGTGGGGACGCCATTCAAAGAAGGAAGCGACATGGGAACTAGAGACAAGTATATGTGAGAAGTACCCAGAGTTATTCGACAATTCAGGTACGTAGTTGCGTTCAGAGGACTGAACGCTTTTAAGGGGGGGAGAAATGTTACGCTAAAAAAAAAAAATAATAATAATAATAATAATTGAGGATTTTTTTTTATTTATTTACTGCAAGTGTAAAATTAAAAAAAGAAAAGAAAAGAAAAGAAAAAGAAATCGTATGGTACTAATCAAGGAAATATTGAAACAGTAGGATATTTTTATTTAATATTGAAACTTAGGGAATTATATATTAATAAATATAAAGGACTTAAATATATATATCAAATTAGGTATGCTGACACGTGGGGTCAAATATAAACCTTCATTTTATTAAACTTTCATATTTTATTATATGTGTCTTTTCATTCACCGCTTCTTAATTTTCATGAATCTTCTTTCTCTCTGTCCTCTATTTCGCTTTCTCTCTCTTCCTAAATTAAGAAACTGAGATAGTATTCTCTCTTGTGGGTTAAGCACTCTTATGGTTTATAGTTGTGATTAGTTGGAGGTGTACTTTGCTTTCTCTTAGAATATGGGCGGCTGTTAGGTATTTTTCTTCATCCCTTTTCTAATTTGCTCTTAGTTGTAATTGATACAGTATTTTACTATTTTAAGAAATTGAGTTTAAATTATGCTATGATGTTATTTTTACTGCTTAATTGGATTATAAGGCTTGATTAAAAGTAGAAACTAGTTTGATATCTCTTTATTTTAACTCTATTCCTTAACGGGTTTAAACCCGATTACTTTTGATAGTACCCTTTTGCTTTCTTTTTCTCTCTGTTCCAAATTTCTGGTTCAAAGATCAAACCTTGATTGTATATTTTAGTACTGCACATAAAACAACCTTATATTAGTGTATTAGTACCTTCCTTGTTGATAATTCATTTCCAATGTATTTATAAGAAAGTTTAGGGTTATTATGGTAAATAGATCACTAGTATCTATTCCTACCAGTATAATCTAGTTACTGGTATATCATTGCTAAATTGTGTTAAGAGTTATTATGAAGAGACTATTTTAGGGTATATTATGTAAATTTTGATTAATTGGTAATTCAAATATGTCCTAAGGTCTTTTGAGCAAAAATTACATGTGTAGTTCTGCTGTACACTTAAATGTACAGATTTGAACTATAAATTCTGGGCCTCATAGAAGATAAAAAAAAACTAATTTTAGTTTATGTATTTAACCTTTTAGTTAGTTTATTAACCAGAAAATAATTGAGTACAAGTGGGTTAAATTAAGCTCAACTTGAGAGTGATTAAATGAACTTAGAATTATTGATTTGCTGCTTTGAAATAGAGATACTTAAATTGAACTATTATACAAATAGGATTAAGGCTGAGATTGATATAAATTGAGAAGGTTGAAGAAATAATGAAACTAAATGGTAACTCTTGGTCTAGTTAAACTGACAAGTACGTATAATGCAAATTTATTTCAATTAAGAAATCACACACACATAAATAGCAGTTAGGCGCTGGGATACAAAAATTCTTAGTTAATTAATGTAGAGAGATTAATTTAGTTATATTATATTGATATAGGTGTAGATTCTGTGGAGCGAGATTTTGCAGGACCTTCAGAGACCTCCAGACCTTAGTGACATATACATTTTGCGTATTCTGCGTACTCAGGTGCGGGGTTACTGGACTTGTTTGATATTACATTTTTAAGAATTAAATTGTTATTCATTGTCATGTTGAATGATTGTTTGCTTGCATATTTTGAATTATTGCATCATGTTCATAACCCCAATCAAACTATAAATTGAATTTCGTATGATACTATGGACTTGTCATTTTGTATGGTTTATCGTTTTATTGTTCTCCTGTTCTCTTATTCTGAAGTATAGTTGAAGTCACCAATAAATATTGAGATATGAGTTATACAAAGTCTAGAGTCATGACTAGACTTTGTTACGGAATCCTTATGCGCATATGGTGAACGGCCCTCGCTAATCCCAGTACCGGTTGGGAGGGGGAATCTGATTCTGATTCTGATTCTGACGGGGACTATGGGTGACTATGATTACTTTGTTATTTTGTATAAACTCTGAAAGCACAATTGTTGAGATATGTATCTGGTTATGAACCAGACTTAAATAAAATGGTATAAGCCTAAACACATCAGATGAGGGTCTGTGGAAGGTACTATGTACCGACAGGTGTGGGTTTAGCGTGGCCACCTGTGTGATAAGACGGTGGGTCATCTGTTTGTGTTACCAGACCTGATAATCTGAGTTTAAGCCAAATATATCTATGCCGAGCTTCATTTGAAATCCTATAAGTTGATATTCGATTAAATATGGTGATTCAGCATTTGCATTCATATATATATATAATTGAATTGTTAATGTCATTGCGAAGATTTAATTCTGGATATGGATTGATTGCAAGTCCAGTAGCTCGATTGTGGCAAATTCGCACTGAGAGATAATATTATTATTATTTCTCACCCGTTTCCCCTTTTTGGGTTTTACAGGGTTCGATATGGCTGATCTTGGAGAGACACGCGTGTAGTAGGCCTTTATGTATATGCAGTTATGATACCATAGTAGTTTTTCTTTTGTTTACCGACTAGAGAGATTGTATATTATTTTGTTGTACAGTTCTCTATGTCGTACCCTATAGTTAGTATTTTTTTGAGATACATCTTGTATATATATTAGTTTTACCAGACATTTTGAAACTTTTACTACTGAGATGAAATCTAATGGTACTGTTATTGTTTATACTTTAAATTAAATCGTAAATGCCTTGTAAATATACATGAAACTGTATATTTACGGCAAGTGCTGTCACTATTAGGGATTTCGGGGTGTGACAATATGCTTTATGAGTATGTGTATTTTTATATATTAAATTTATAATTTTTTGAATTAATTTAGTATAGCTTCAAAAAAAAAATTAGAATTTTTTTTATATAAAAATTGTTTTAAACCATATTTATATTAAAGATAATTTGCCCACTTTGTGGGTTTCAAACTCTACATGAAAGTAATGTGTTTTTGGCACTGTTTCTAAAAAAAAATTTGTAAGTTAATTTAATATACTTATTAATATAGTTTTCTTCATGCTTGATTTAACATTAAATATTTAAAATTTTATAAATTTATCTAAGTGATTCATCAGCAAATTAAATTAGTTTCAATAATTTAAATTTATTATTTAAAATCAATTTAATAAATTTTGAAATTAAATTCACCAAAATCCTATCTTTTATGTGGAGAAAAATTGTACATCATTATATAATTCCTATCACGCTTCTAAAAAAACGATATTACATAATTGGACCATTTGACAATCTTCAAATCATAATTGTTTCGTTTTTGCATTCTGAACCAATTCACTCCTTTTATTTTTCAAAAATAATATTTATGTGTCCATCAATACCTCATGAATATCTTCATTTCTAAATTTATTTAGTGAACCTGATTTACTATATTGATTAATGCATTTTACAAGAAAAGATGTCATCAATTTTTTTTTTTTATAGTTATGCCAACTTGATTTTTTTTTTCTTTTCTATTGCAAATGTTAAATCTTCTTAACTCCAATTTAAGATATGGTTGGTAAGTTATTGGTTAGAAATTAGACAAAAAAAATGTCTGACAAAAAAGAAGAAGATATGTTTCTAATTATTATCATATTGATGTAGTATAATTATGATTATTATTATACTATAAAACAGGTTATTTAATTATTTATCAAATAAAGATATGTTTTTAATTAGCACCCTCTTGATCTTCATGTACAGTTAAAACTACATCTTTGATTTTGATTGAAGGTGTTTACAAAAGAGACCAAATTGAGGAAAATAGTTTACCAATGCAAACAGATGAGACATACTATAAAGGAAAAATTGTGAGATTGCCCCTACAAAACTTTGAAATTGTGATATTACTACTACAGACTTTAAAATTGTAAAAATGCCACTATAAAATGTCTTAAATCCTAAATTTCAAAGTTTTGTAATAGCAATCTCACAATTTTCTCTATTATCAAAACCGCATTCATACATACATGTTCGAAAATTAAATAGTTCACAGTCAATTAAATTATTAACCTCCCACTGCTTTGACATGTCTCAGTAAAATTAAAGCGTCTTCAAATTTAATGTAGTTAATAAGATTAACAAATAAAATAATGCTTCAGCACATGTTGAACTCTTCAATGGCAGTAGGTGCTAATTACAAGTACTAATCAACAATATGTGATTTTTTCAATTGAACAGTTGATGTGAATTGATGATTTATTTATAGGTGTTTCTGGGCCTAAATGCAAAAAAGGTCTCAGATTGTCTTGATGCTTTGGTTGGAGACTGTTTCTCCAGAATTTTTTTTTTTACAAATTATTAAATATTTGGTAAGAAAACACTAAAAAAATTGTATTTTTTTTTTCGAATGATATGGTTCCTTTTATTTCATCGAAAATAAATTCATTTTTTTTAGTTCCTTATTCATGACAACATAATTTTGTTATGTTGGTTTTGTAGTGTATTGTGACTGCATCATTGATCCGATCGGCTTCGGCACAAATATTTAAGAAGTCTCGTGCATTCTACCTAAAATCATATTGGATCTGATTTTTATCTTTTTTAATTTTTTTTTAAGATGGTATAAATAAAAAATTTCCTCAAATTTGGTCCATGATCCATACTGTCAAATATAACATATAGACCTATAAAAGTTCAAGTCATACTTATTTTCAGCCCATATAGTTTTGATTCAAGCGCACTTATACAAGGGGACTGTACTTCTTCAATAGAAGTCTTCTTTCACATCAATTTCTTGAATAAAAAAAAAATTGTAGAAAAGAGAAGAAACGAAGGAAATTCTTGGAGGCAATGTAATATTTTCTTAGACGGCTTGTGCCCTTAATTCTCCTTTCAAGCTTTTATATGTAATTTTTTCCCGTTTAAATTATAATTTATAATCTATAAAGAGAATTGGAAATTTGTTTCTTTAGTGATGTCATTGCATATGTCTATGTCTATCAGGTAATTGGTTAGCAAAGTCAATCGCATCTACAAATCTTGTCCAATGTATACTCTTAGAGCCTGTTTGGCAGCCCAGTAGAGAATAGGAATGGGTATAGAAAATAAAAATTTTGAACTAGATTTTATTGTTTACGTGGGGAAAAAAAATTAATTCAAATGAATTTGTTTTTGTTGGTATAAATTTTCAGAATATTCGGATAGTTAGAATTAATTAAAATAAATCAAATTGAAATAGAGTTACCCGGATCGTGTACGAAACACTTTCCTAACTGCAACCAAGATAATCTGAGGTTGTTGCTTCTTAGGCACGCTATGAAAGCAACTGACGATAACTCCACAATATCCAGTGTAGATCAAAATTTGAATAATTAGGATAAAATATAAATGGAGGATCAATCAAAGGAGACTTTCTGTGGGAGCTAATCAAAGAAACATATTTGGTTTTTATTTCTCGGATACCTTTCAACAGAGAAGGATGTACAATTTATAATATTCAAAAACATTAGCAACTTATGTGTTGATTAATTGTCTTCAGAAGAGATTAATAGAGAGATTAATTAGATACGTAGATGGCTCTCTGTAACGCCTTAATATTAATTATTAAATTAAATATTTTCATTTTCCGATATCAATCAGGAGAACATAATTCATTGACTTTATTGTACTTCAGTTATTTCTATGAAATAAATATGAGATTATTCAGTTTAGCCCCTCAAGCTAATTAATATTACAAACAGTGATTTTAATAATTTTGAGTTTTTAGAACTCAAGTTCCAACAGTTTTTCCTACGTGAACAGTACTTTCGAAATTACTGTTGAACAAGGCCTTATTTTGGCAAGAACCCATATAGAATCAGATTTTTTTTTTTTTTTTTTTGAAGGAACATCTACAAATCTGTCCACATATTCCTTAATCACATATTTGTTCGACACTCTACTATTAAATTTTTAATGATTTAATTTTTTAAGCACGAGATCGAGGCAGTTTTTAATTCACTCCCATGGCAAGCGTCAAGTTTCGATTCTAAAATATTTCATAAGAAAAATGATAATTTAACAAACTATAGCAAGTTTTCAATATAATTTTTAACTTGCACAATAATTTTGAGGGTGCTTTGTGTAAATATTTTTGTGATAAAATTTATGTAAGCCGTGAACAAAAATTGAGAGATGCTGGCTTAGCACGTTTTGGGCCTCCTCAAGTGTGAGTCCATATCATCTAAGGTAACAGAATATTTATGTTTAGATTCAGACCGTTCGATCAAAAATCAGGTAAATCCGGCGAAAATGAAATATACTGGACCACTATAAATATAAATATTATGTTACCTTAGGTGATATGAATTCTCCAAGTGTCCAAGTTTGTTCACCAACCAGAGGTAAACAGAGACTTCTCTAGTGGTACTCTTTTAATGGTTATATTTTGTCACACCCCAAATCCACGGGTGCAATAGTCTGCTGCGTGTATTTATTCAAGCGTCACGTATACACGCAAGGCAATGAATCTTTTATATGCATTACCAATATCCTCATTTGCTGCGTCTGTAAAATAAACTTGAAAATAATTGGGAGGGAGGGGGTGAGAATAAATTCTCAGTGCGAAAATTTGCCACAGTTGAATTATTGGACTTGCAATCAAACTCTATATTCAACAATGAAACACAAACGATAACAATGCAAATAGGTATATATAATCGTAAATAACAGAATGCAAATACTCGACAACAGTTTATCAACCTGAAATACAGTTCACGGAATTTCCAAAATGAATTTCAAACACAACATATATTTGGCTTAACTCAATTCATAACTCAATTCAATAGGGCTTGGAGCAATTACAGATGTTCTTTCGAGCTGGTACTCAAACCCACATCTGTAGGGTTACTAACACCTACAGATGGCCAACCAAACTGGATCCTTTATCTGACACCCATCTGCAATTGCTTGGCTTAACAGTTTATTAAAGTCTGGTTCAAATCATATAAAGAAAATCCTCTTTGAAATCATTTCCAATATTCGTAATATTTAATTGACCTTTCCAAATGCATTAACACGTAGGAGAATGCCACCGAGCCACAGACGTTACACAAGTCACCCACGACCTCAAATCACATATCATAACATATCACATATCATCACATAATCACCCTCCCTCGTCCCAACTGGTACTAGGAATATCGAGGGCCGTTCACCTAAGGCCATTTAGGATCCTGGGAATCCAAGTCAGCATACAGCCCGACTTGGCAAATTAATTGGATCCAAGTGCTTAACTTCGTAAATCCATTCACATACATATCCAAATCCAATCGTGGTGACTTTCAATCAAATCAGATCAGATCAAATCATATCATAATAGATCGACACAACCTATAACCATACCAGCATGCAAATCATTCAAGTCACATCAATTCGAGTTTAATTTGATTGGGCTATGCAAATGCTCTACGCAATTCAATTATGCAATCAATGATATTCAACATGACAAACAAATACACAGTTTAATTCCTGAAAATAAAGTATCAAACAAGTCCAAGAATCCCGCATCTTAGTATGACGAGCGTACCGCTTAGTTGCGAATTGGGCGTCTCGAATTACCTCGCGATATCTTGCTCGACTGAGCCTACACCTATATTATACATTTACTTGGTTTAGTTCGGTTACATTATCAAAACTTAAATTCCAAAAGCCGTCTTTTAATTCATCAATTCTTTTATACCTTTTGGCTCATTTATAATCATTTTAATTCAAGTTCAATTTCAAAATTATATATATATGGTCGGCCCTTATATAAACTTTCACCTTATTACACTTTGGTCCATTTACGTATCAATTATTTTATTCCAATTCAATTTAATTAAAGGCCCATAATTTAGCAAAGGTTTAAGCCTCTAATTAACAATTCACCACTTAGGCTATTAATTTATACTACTCTACATAAGGCCTTATATTTTACAATTCGAATCCCTAATTATAATTAATTTGCAATATGGTCTCTGCCAGTTCAAAGGCTGGTATACACACATAAATTTAGCACAATACCAGTGGTATCACTGGGCCAGTACCGACTGGTACCAGCAGCACATACACAACAACAACATGGATGTACTAGTCGCAATTTACCAGTACAACATCAACACAGAACCAGCAAAACAGAACAGAAAGCAAGACAACAAAGCGAACCAGCAAAACAGAAACAAGTCACAGGTCAGATCAGAATAGACACACCAGACCTCAATCAACGTGGCTCAAGCCTCAAGTCAGCACCATTTACCGGGAAAATCAACAACCCGAGCAAAGGTGAAATTAACTACAATTCCCTTTTAATTCATACAAATCACCATGGTCCTATATTTTACAATTCCAACAATTTACAAAAATCATTTTGAAATATAACCCCTTATACTTAATTTATTTGAGCAAATCGATCCAGTCGAGAAAATCAACAACCCGCACTCGATAATTAATAAATCACTTCCTACAATTATACTATGACATTAATCAATCCATCACGACACAAATCCAGAAGTTTATAGGTTATTTTGGAAATTACCCGAAATAGAAAATATCAAAAGAAATCGATTGGTTCCGAGGGTTTCGCCTCGCCTTGCGGCCATCTCACTCAAGCACAAGCCAACACCAAGGCAGCATCCAGCGAGCACCGGGTCAACACCACCTTAATCCTAGAAACTAGGGTTTCATGGGAGGGAAGGGGGAGGCAGAAACTGAGAGAGAGAGAGAGAGAGGGGTTTCTGGCGGGTCTGGCGGGTCGGACCGAGAAGAGAAGGAGGGAGAGAGTGGGGCGGCGGCGGCTGCTGGCCGTGGCAGCGGCGGAAGAGGAGGGGGCGAGCTCTGTTTTTGGCGGAGAAGGGAGGAGAGGGGGCGGGGCTGCAGCTCTCACGGCCAGAGAAAAAAGGAGAGCAAGGGGAGGGTTTTGGTGGGGTTCGCCGGCGACGGGAGAGGGGAGGCGGGGCCCTGCTGGGTTTGGCGTAGGAAGAGGAAGGGGGGCGGGGCTGTGGGGGGGGTTCAGTTCTGTCACCGTAGAGAGAGAGAGAGAGGGAAGGGAGAAGGGTGTAGTTTAATTGGGTTGCTTTAAGATTCGTGCTGGATCAAGATGAGAGGTTGATATAATTCCAGCATTTAAATTACAATATTTAAGATCCGTGTTAGGTTAAATCCAAATGTCCAAACAAATCAAAATTTCATTATGGTCATTTTAAATGGTTTAAATTCCGTTTCTTTTATAAATTTGAATCGAAAGGTCATGATATTTTTGTAACTATATTTGTACATATAATTTGTGTATTTATCTATCAATTTAAGATTCGAATAATTTGATTTTCCTTTTATATAATTATATATATATATATATATATATTAAATTTTAGAATTCGAATAAATCGATATCAGATAGTATTTATGTCTCTATATATAAATATCAAATCAAATTCTTAAAATTCTCAAATAAACGAAATTGGTAACTTTTATATAATTTATCTCGTACGAATAATTTCGTATAATTATATTCTTATTTGGAATTCAATTACTTATTTATTAAAACGAATCTAATTAAATAAATTTCTTCTTTTTCTAATAACTTAAAGAAATTTGTCACGGATTTTCTGAGTCTCTGATTTACCGAATAATTATAATTTACTATATAGTGCTATATTTTATTTTATTTCTAAATCTCTAATTTTTATTTTTCATAATTTCATACATTATTTATATTACGAAATTTTAGTTTCGTTTTAGTCGGTCAGAAAATTTCTGAACGAATCGTTAAGTTAATTAAACTTTTTATTTAAGCCAATTGATCGATTTATCAATTTTAATCAAGTTTTAAAATTTCGGAATATAACATATTTCTTCTTATATTTATGTAATTATTATCTTTTATTTTATTTGCTGCTGCAACATCTACACTGTGTTTTAGTTTTGGTTGGCACTTTTATTTATGGAGGTATTTTGTCATTCCAGTAAAGCCTGAACATTGTTTTAGGAGTGAGTCTATGGTACTATGTATATTACAATTTGTTACTGTGTTACGGCTCTATATTCGAGTTTTCAAATCCTAACGGTTGATCCGAACCGTTCATCTTATTCTTCATATTAATATGTATTTGGAGACCAAATTTTATATTTTTTGAAATTTTTTTACAATTTTTTTAGATTTATTGAAAATCACTGTTTTTGGATGGTCCAGAATTTTCAGATCAAGTGATTTTCTAAATATCTAAAAAAATAGTAAAAAAATTTCAAAAAATATAAAATTTGGTCTCCAAACACATATTAATATGGAGAACAAGATGAACGATTCGGATCGACTGTTAGAATTTTAAAATGTCAAATATTGAGTTGTATTACGGACCAAATAGTAATATGCATAGCACCATAGACTCACTCTTGTTTTAGACATGTAGTTTATCAGAATTCAATTGGCGCCTCCATTTTTTCTTTGGGCCGGGCCAATAGCAATTTTGGGCTAACCGTAATCTGGAAGTTTGCCTTTCAAATAAAAATTGCTAGATACAAATTAAGTAGGGCAATTGATGTTTGAAATGGCTTGCATATGTTAAATTTTGGTTTAAATCAAAAAGACAATTTTCATCAAAAGCGATGCTGTTCTAAACGAACTATGATTTAACAGTTAAAAAAAAATTATCGTCATAATCTCACAGTTTGCTGAAATTTTTAAATATACCATAATCTCAAAAAAGATAAATTAAACTATTATGTTTTCTGAAAAAATTTGAATTTTGATACAACCGCATCCTCTAAGTGCAGCCACTTTTCTGCGGGCCACATCTAGATAATGAGGCTACTTCTTTTTGTTTGTTCTTCCTATTGTGCGGCAGTTCAATCTGGACGAAAAAAAGGGGTGGCAACATCTAGGGAATGCGGTTCTAAAAAAGAATGTGGCTATATCAAAATTTGAATTTTTCAGAAATTGTGATTGTTTAGTTTATTTTTTTTGAGAGTATGGTATATTTAAAAATTTCGGCACAATTTGTTTTGAAGTATTGTTTAGGGGTTCAAACTTGTCGAGACAAGTTTAAGATGGATTTTGAAGAAAACAATGCATGGCATTGTCAAAAGTGAAAAAAAAAATTTTAAAAAGAAAAGAAAAAGTAAGGAGCAGTACATATTTTACTATGTACTTTTCGCTCATTTAATCAAACGGTTTCTATCTCTTGAGTTCAGATTATATTACATAATTTATCTGATACGAAAATTCACTAGACTTGATCAAAAGAGAATCGTGATCCCTTAAATCAATTGATATAGAAATATGGAAACAAACACTTATCCTAATTAGATATATATAATTTAGATCATCTCCTAAACACTATGCGTATGTTTGATTTCAAAACAAAAGTAACAAAAATATTCATTGCTTGTCTTATTACAATAGTTAAATCTCAAAACTCTTAAAAATAGTCTATTCTAATAAAACAAAAAAAAAATTTGAATTTACTATTTTAAACTAATCAAACACTGAATAAACTATTATGAATAGCCTAATCTCAATAATAGTTTATTCTCAATTCAAACAAACATATCCTATACAGGGACAAACCCAATATAGAACCAGGTAGGCAACCACTGTCCCTGAATTTCGAGTTTTAGTGGTGATCTATTGATACAGATTGACTTTGCCTCTCTCTAAATTTTTTTTTTTGCCCTCCTCTGAATGTTTGGTTTGTAATTCAGGTTAAATTTTGTGTTAAAATTAAAATAAAGTTTTTGAATTATGATTGGTAATTAGAATTATAAGTTAAAGCATTAGAATTATAAGTCAGAGCATTGAAAAATATAAGTTAAAGCATTATTTTTTTTATTGAGTACTCAACTAATTAATGAGTTTAAATTCGATAAACTATTTAAATCCAATTTAATATTTTTTTTGCTCTTTCTGACAAAAATTTTGAGTCCGCTCTGATTTCGCATACCCTTAAAAAAAAAAAAGGCAAAACAAAGCGAGCTAGTCAAAGCCATGGTCAGACTGCAGGACAATTAGTACTCAACCAAAGTACATACTATGTACACGACTCTTAAGTTTAGGCTGTTTGATTTCTTTAAAAGTCGTGATATCACGACTTTTAAAGAATCTACACGACTTTTAAAGAAATCGAACGGCCTAAACTTAAGAGTACAGCACACTTAAGTGTATATTAGCTTTACTCAAATTTATATTAAAAAAAAAAAAACTGTAAAAGAGAAGAAGAGACCTTTGACAAGAGAGTATATATTTCTTCTATTTTCTAGGTGGCGTACGTATGCGTTCTCTCGTTTGGGAATTTGATAATTGGCAACAATATAATATTTTGTCCTACTTAAAAAAGACAAAATAGACCATTGACAACATTTGTTGTCCAGTATTTGCGAGTTGCTTGGTAATTAATTGCAAAAATAATATTTTTAGTTTCGTTTTGATTTGTGTCATATGCTGAATTAATTCCAAAATGGAGTGCTATTTTCAGTACTCAAATTGCATCAGAGATAACTTTTTGTTTCATTATTTACAGATATGTTCTTATTTTATACTTTAACCTTCTACTGCTAAATAGCCTGCGCTTAACGCTCGTCTTCATTCCAATCTCTCTTTCTAAATCTCAAAAATAAATTGAAAAATAATGTTGCTTTATATTTTCTCTGTCATGCTTCGTCTCAAGGAAAAAAAAAAAAAAAACGAAAAAAAAAACTTAAATGAAAAGGTATTACTACAATCTACTAAGTCGCCTAAATTGACTGATGAAGAATAGGTTGTTGAGAATTTTAATTATGTGTCAAGATGCAGAGTAGAACTAGAAAATTTTGATAGAAGTAGTTGAAAATTGAAATGCATAAAATATAGCAAGTGAAATTTGAATTTAAGTCTTCTCAATTATAAAATAAAACTTTAACAATTAGATTATAATTAAATTCTTGTTACTTATTGAGAGTGGCTGAACTACATAAAATCTTTAAAAGAAATAAAATTCAATTAAACTTTTGTATACTTAATTAAAATTTTAAAATTATAGAAGTAACTTAGTCACTTTTGACTAAATCTTAAATCTGCCTTTGTTAGAACGACAAAAAAGGAGAAAAACAAAAAGTTCAGATAATGAAATAATATCTTTGTTTTGTTGGCAAAATATTTGCTGGCGTAAGAGAGCTAAGAGCATCTACATCCCTGAAAATATTAGAGTTTCTAATTTGACGTGGCAGTTTCTAATCCAGTTTCAGAGATGTGGGAGAGTTTCTTATTTAGAAACTATGCAGAAAAGTTTTTTATTAAGAAACTGTTTATAAACTCTATGTTGGCCAAATAATTGGCTCAAATTGTTCTTCCTTTTTAATTTGTTGCTGACATGGATTAATAGAAACTCTAAAATGAGTTTCAAGAATATAAGAGTTAGAAACTTTAAAGACCATAATTTCTAAAAAGTAGTTAACAGTTATTTAGAAATTTTTTTGAGTTTTAGGGATGTAGATGCTCTAATAGTTTCTTATCACTTTAGACAGTTATTTATATTTTCAGTTATTCTGAACCAACATAGCAATATAAAAAATGACTGGATGTATCCATTTTTATTATCTAGTTAACAAACTTAATTGTTTCTCTTTTTTGAATGTACATGCATGCAAAAACGGTTATTACCGCTAATTAATTGTTGTTTAGAGCATTTGTATCTCAGCAGTTCAAATGAGTTTCTAAATAATTGTTAATCTCTTTTTATAAATTAAAGTCTCTAAAAGTTTTAATCCTCACATTTCTAAAATTAATTTTAGAATTTCTAACTTTCATATCTTTTTAGAAATTAAGCCATGTTAACAACAAATTAAAAATAAAAAACAATTTCAGCTAATCATTTGACTAACATATATAGAGTTTATAAATAGTTTTTTAATAAAAAACTTTACTATATGTCTACATAATATTAGAAACTCTAATAATATCATATATAGATGCTCTAAAATATCAATGTATGTCTCTCCTTCAATTAATCTAAAATGTAATTTTATCTATTTGTAGCTTAAGCACGTGACTTTGAAAAGTCGTTTAAGTATGCGTGGCTTTGAAAAGTCACAAAAAATGATCTCTCCTTACTTTATTTTCCACAAAACTTCTAATTTTTTTTGTTTTTGATGTAGATAGATGTTGACAAGTAGGGGTGTTCGTCGATTCGGTTTGGTTGAACTAAGCAAATCAAAGTTATATTTCGGTTTTAAAAATAGAACCGAACCGAGTCAAAGTTTTGTTTCGGTTTAGTCGGTTCAAACTAAAATATATATATTTTTTATTTAAAGCAATTGATTTATAATAAACCGAAGTATATTAAGAAATAAATTGGGAGATTAAGAAATAAATCAAAATATTTAAAGCAATTAATTAAGGAATAAACCGGGGTATTAAGAAATAAACTGGAATGGTCCGGATCAAATTCACAATATATAAAAGTTCAGCCAGTTCGGTTATTTCGGTTTTGAAAATTATAAACCGAATCGAACCGAAGTTATAATTCGGTTTTAAAAAAATAAATCGAACCGAACCGTTTAATCCAAACTAATTTGGTTCGGTTCAAAACCGATTAAACCGGACCCAATGAACACCCTATATATTGACAAGATAAATAAACAACAAAAGAGGAAAAAAAAAAAAAAAAACGGGAACCAAAAGTGCTTCTGCGAATTTCTTGGGGCAAATTGGGTTGGTCATGGGTTTTCCACTGAAGTGGAATTCTTCTAAGTCTAGTGAAGAAGCTTTATCCGAGTTCTTCAAATTCATCGTGAAAAGATTTTGGATCAGGCCGGATTTTTCGGATGTGTCCCGTTCAAAAAAGTACAACTTTGACTAGAAGGAAAATTCGATTGACAACTTTCGAAGTCAAACAATGTCACTTTCTCTGTAGAATGCTCTATTTGAAGAATTAAATATATAGTTCGGTATGCAATTTAAGATGCTGAGTTTTAGAACAGTCTTGAGATTCGTGCATCCTCCGTAGCTTATTATACTGATTGTTTGAAGAGGAACAAACAGTTTTCTTAGTTGCAAGTCTTTGAAATTTTTATTATTGGGCATATCCTAACCGGATACAAATCCAGTTGTTTAATTTTTTTTTTCTTTTTTTTTTTTTAATAGTGGAGTAATTCACTGATTTCATAATCGAAATCATACATTGTTAGATAAGTATTGGTACGAATAGTGCCAGTCCTGATTTATAACAATGAACTACACAAGTACGTATTTAAACCAACTCTACACCGTAATAAAGCATATATCTATAGGCCAAAAGCCAAGAGACAAAAACAACATCCAACAATTATCAAATACTAATACAAAAAACTGCCTCTAAATTAAAATAAAATTGCTGCACCTCCGTATCAAATTTCATCATCCTCCCTTATGTCAGATCTATTTGTAAGTAAATAATCACAAAAAATAGAAATATGCAATACATCAGTAGGAAGTATTAACGACAATTCCATCCAACTTTTTATAGATTTATACACAGAAAAATCAGCTGCTTTAAGATTCGTGTATGAAAAACATTGAATGTTGGATTCAGAAATTTCAAAAATACTGTTCACTGACGGAGAATATCAGCAAATCCTATTCCTATCCTGATGTACAAGCCACCATTTAATGCGATGTGATTGATTTATGCAACTTGGGGGTTTCATCCAAAACAGTCAGCGTTGGATTCCGTAGAGGAATAGTTTGTATAGAGAAGGCTGTGATGTATTTGTCTTTCATTTGCGTTTTAAAAGATGTCATAATTTTAGTAGTCACTGTCAAGTTTCTTTAGAGAAAAATAATCGGTAGCCAAAAATAATCGGTAGCCAAATGAAGCCGTTGTCGAAAGTATAGAAAATATTTAACGCACTTTATATTGTATGGATACGTATACGAATATTATATCGGATATGATATAGATACAATGATATGATAATTTAAAAAAAAATGTAAGATATGATATGTCTATTATAGATATAATTTTTTTAATATTTTAATTATATTATTAATTAAATAAAGTATCCCTGGAGAATTAATTTTGGGCATTGGTGTTAATTTGCGCGTCTTACAGTGGACCATCCTCATTGTGTGGTGTACATCAGTACATGCTCTATGCGGTCCACAAGGCATATCTGTGGAATATCTACGCATATCGGTGGTATTCAGATAAAGAGGGCCGTATCAGTGACGTTTCAATCCGTATCG
The DNA here is from genome assembly GCA_033356055.1 of Carex pumila. Taxonomy (NCBI): domain Eukaryota; kingdom Viridiplantae; phylum Streptophyta; class Magnoliopsida; order Poales; family Cyperaceae; genus Carex; species Carex pumila. The sequence goes on along the minus strand of JARJHM010000193.1, from coordinate 349,790 downwards.
GAAACCGTATCAGAATTTGATGTATCAGATACATATTAAATGGATTAAATGGATTAAATAATGGATTAAATAATATATTCATTTTATACAGTGTAAAAATAAAATAAGAAGGTATTAAATAAGGGTAAGCATAGTTTCTCTTTGCACTGGCCATTCCCAAATTATTGAGCGCTGGCCGTCTTTTTTCCGGCTAGCTGGTTTATATTTTTTTCTTCGGTTAAAATAAAAATATTAAATACAGTTCAAAAGTAAATCCACCAAATTATATATGAAGGTTTTATTACATACTAGAAAATTACCCACCCAATTAATCAATTGTATATCTTGATTATTAATTACATCTGGTTGATATAATATTAGATATCGTTATATAACAATAAGTCATGATGAGAGTTACCTGAGCCTAATTATTAGATCCGAACCCTAGAACATGCCCGACCCGATATCAAAACATGCAAGGAAGGGAAATATTGTTGCATTGCTTTATCACAGAGTGCTCGTCTCATAGTTAAAGGGAGATGTATGGTTAGAAGTTGACCACAATATTTTCCCTAATGAGTCGTTATAGTACTGACATGCAACAATAGTGATCCATCTCGACTTTGCATTTTTTTTTTCTCCTATGCTCTAATTAACCTTTCAATATTATCCATGGTGCTGACACCTGAATTAATAACCAAGATATACAATTGATTAATTGGGTGGGTAATTTTCTAGTATAGTGGATATTAGATATTATGGTATTTTGATGGGAAAATTGACTATTTCAAAAGTTTAAATGGGTATAGTGGAAATTTTCCCAATAAATTTATAGGGGTTTGAACAAAAAAGAATGCAAAATTGTATCATAAATAGATGTGCACACATGTGCAGACACCATTAAGTGACAAGCGAAGAAAATTTTCTAATCCATATGCTTACCATTAAGCTAATTTTAATTTTAATTTTTTTACTTTTCTAATAAGCAAATAAATTAAGGAAAACAATAATATTCATATCGGCTTTATTCATCAGATACATGTCTGATAATCATGTAAATGGATTGTATTGAGGCTCTTGATTAATTAATATCAAAATTAAGAATGACTACAAACCTGTATTTTGTGTTGAACTGCAAATGCCATGCAAAAATCCAAATTTTTTATTTTTAATATTTAAGAAAAAGAATATTTTAACCACTTTTTTGGTATGGAATACGTGTGAATTAAAACTAAGCAATTAAGTTAATTTGTATGAATTTTTTTAATTTGGTATGCATGAATTTATTTTGTGAATATGTTTGTATGAATTTACGATTTTGATAATATATTTGCATGTATGAATTTATCTGTAAAGTTAATTTATAGTAGTTGATTTGCTTAATTATAATTGAATTAAGAGTATTCCTCACTAATTAGTCATATAAATATTATTTTATTTTAGCCATAATTGATAAGATGTATTATGAAAATTTAAGATATAATTAAGAAAAGAAAAAATACAAATTTATAAATTTGCCCAGTTAGTAACGAGCTAGCTTGGCTCGCTCGGACAACCCACGAGTTAGTCTTGAGCAATAGTTTTAGCTCAGGACCTAAAATTTAAATTTGCTTGCTCAACTTGATACACTAATAAGTCGAGTACGAGTGTAACCTAGCTCGCACTTTAACATAAAATTTAAATTCGCTTGCTCAACTTGATACACTAATAAGTCGAGTACGAGTGTAACCTAGCTCGCACTTTAACAGCTTGTTGCTACCCCTAGAAACCAGTAATTTGATTTCGTAGGTTTAAACTGCGGACATGAGCTTTATCGAATTTTCAAGAAGTGATTATTTGTTTTTTTTTTTTCTACAAGTATTTCCGAAAAATTCGAACGAAGACTTCAATAAAAGTAGACTGCATCTCTTAATTATGAATTTAGTCCAATTCAAGTTTTCTAAATCTGTAATTTGCTACAAAATCCAGCTGCAATTTGAAGACAATATTTTCATCTAATTTTCGTATTATGGAGATGTACAAATGATTTCTTAGTGACAGTTTTTGTTTTATTTTAGTTGGTTGGTGAAGTATTATCATAGATGTAACTTTTATTCATGGATTAAAAAATCAGCTGAGTCCGAGTTGACTCGGCCAAGTCAGAATGGTATTGGTCGGGTTCGAGTCAAGTTTCATCTGAGTCTCATGCCCATTCATTTTTCCATCAAAAATCGTTTGAATTTTGTTGATTCAGTTGAGTTATCTGATTATTGATGCGAGTCAGACTTAGTCCTTCGGTTATTTTACGTTTTTTTTCCTGATAATTGTTGATCTATGATTTCAAATCACACACAAAAAAAAAAATCAAATTATACAAATATAATTTGAACTAGAAAAAACAACTTTAACTTTTGTACTAAATTTATGTTTGCTAATGTTATTTTTCTCTTCTAGTTAGCTTGTTCTTACAGCTGGTTACAATTTTAAATGGAAACCAAACTTGCTTCAGTATATTAGTAGTGAAATCAATATAATGAAAAACAAGACAAGTATGAAGCAAGCTTTTTACATGATTTGACCAAAATTCTGCCAAGGAGGGTTGCATACAGCTGGAGAGAGAGACAAAGCAAATTTGCATATATAGCTGGAGACAACTGATTCGGCTTTATGTGAATTGTTTAGTTTATTTATAAATAATGCATGTGACTAGCTAGTATAGTAGTGCGTTGCTATAGTTTAGTTTATCTATAAAAAAATATTTTTTATTTGTAATACTTGTATTATATTATATAATTAATGGATTGTTTGAGTATAATTTTTTATCTTAACATTTTTTTTACTATTTTTTTGTTGCAAAACAAGTTTCTGTCAATTTTTTTGTTTTGTTTTTTTAATTTCCAATCCAGTTCTTCTAATTCAGATACATCTTTCCAATTCTGATTCTGAGTTTGAGAAATTATGCTTTTATTCCAATTTTTTGTGCTCAATATATACTCGTTGTTCAATTTCATGTTTTTTTTTTTGTTCTTTTGATGGTGTTATATTTTTAATTTATCAATAAAATGTAAGATTAGAAGTTTTAACCTATCTTATTTTTTTTTAAAAGAAGGATTCCTAAGTTGTCATCATCTTATTATCCAGTTATTTTATTTGTTTTTCTTGATATTGGTATTGTGTTTAATGTCTTTTCCATGTTATTTACTGAGTAGTAATGAGTTGCTAAAGAGCGAGCTAGATCAAAGCAATAATAAATCTATGTGTTGATCAAACTCAATGTTCTCTCTCATGAGTGATGCATGGTGCTCACCCACTGCTTTAGTGATCCATCCACTTATATTAGGAGTGTGTATCCTCTGAGATATCTCAACTTTTGCATGACCGACGTGTCCGGTGCCTATTCGGGGGTGATGTAGGGAGTCAGTATTATGTGTGCTTCGAGATTCGTGCAGAACGTATATAAATGGTTGGGATTTTTTATAAAGTCACGCAAAGTTTGAGATATCTCAGAGGATACGAATTCCTATATATATTAGTGCTCAGTCAATACAATGTATTCCAACAATTAATCATTCTTTGGTAGTATAAATTGTCTGACACTGACCATAACAATAAGTTATGAGAGTTACCTGAGCCTAATTATTAGATCCGAACCTTATAGACATGACCTACCCGACATCAAAACATGCAAGGAAGGAAATTTTGCATTGATCTATAACACACTGCTCATCCACTACAATAGTGGAATGGTTTTTTCTCTCACAGAGTGCTCGTCTCATAGCTAAAGGGAGATGCATGGTTAGAAAGAAGTTGACCACAATATTTTCCCTAATGAGTCAGTATAGTACTGACCTGCTACAATAGGATCCATTCGGACTTGTATATTTTTAATATTATCGATGGCGTTGGCACCTGAATAAATTTATAGGGTTTTGAACAAAAATGAATGCGAAAATGCATCATAAACAGACGTACGTGCACATATGCGCACACACACTAGTGGAAAAACATGAATCACGATCGGTTATATGAAACAACCGATACTAATACTTATATGGATTGGTTTTTTGAACAAAACCGATTCTAAAAACTAGTTAGATCGGATTTTTTAGTCAATCGATCCTAATAGTTGACTATTAGCATCGGTTGTTTAGAAAAACTGATCCTGATACAAATTTTTTTTTTCAAAGTTAGTTCTGTAAAAAAAAAAATCAGGGTCGGTTTTTTATAAAAAACCGATCTTGATACTATTAGAATCGGTTTTTTTATAAAAAACCGACCCTAATTTTTTTTTTGTAGAACCAACTTTGAAAAAAAAATTGTATCATGATCGGTTTTATTGCAAAAAACCGATTCTGATAGTATTTGGATCGGTTTTTAGCAATAAAACCGATCCATATAGTTTTTTTCTTTTATTTGGAAAATCTTTTCATATAGTTATGTTTAAATAAATATAAAAAATTACATATTAGAAATATAAGTTAATTATTTAATAGAAATTTTATTTAATTTTCAAATTCTACTTAAATAATATTAAACAGCAGATAGGTACTATTTGACATTGATATTTCATTAATGTAATTTTGATGAAAATTAATGTAATTTATATTATTAAAATCTATGTGATAATATAATTAATTATTTGACATTAATATGTCATTTTGAAGTCATTTGACTATTGAATTTTTTTATACAATCATGCATGATGCATCAATGACTTGTGCCATATAATAATATACATAGGACTTGAACCCTTGTTGTGTGGGGTTGTGAAGGAACAGATATGAACATCAGCATTTGGTCGATCAGAACCGTTAAAATGAAAAAATGTGATATTAATTTCACCATTATAAAATTTGATACAATTCGGGATTCGTTTACTAGTTCATCAAAGAAAAACAATATAGCAACATCGCACGGCCATAAATAGTTTACGTTGGATCAAGACTTACAGTTGTCGGGCCTTCGGCACTTTTATGTTATTAATGTTCCATGTTATATCTTGATCATTTTAAAAATTGTTACATGTCATTTAATTACAGACTCACCGTTGGATGATCATGCAAAAATGAACGGTCTGCATTCCATTTAACAAGTTGATGCCATTAATAATAATAAAATTGTACAAAATTGATCATGGTAGAGTTGATTTGGCCATACAAACAAAAATAAATAATTTTTATATTTTTCGCATTTTTCTTAATATTTATCCGTGTACATGCATTACCAAACAGAAAAGAAAATAAATGGTAGCTGTTTGATGGTTGATAGGCCATCAATATGAGTGAGGTTTACCTCAGTGATTTTTCTCATTTAAAGTATCAGGATCAGTTTTCTATAAAAAATCAATCCTAATAGTATCAGGATCAGTTTTTTTATAAAAAAACCGATCCTGATACAATTTTTTTTTCAATGTTGGTTCTGCAAAAAAAAAAAAACCAGGGTCATTTTTTTATAAAAAACCGACCCTGATTTTTTTTTTGCAGAACCAACTTTGAAAAAAAAATTGTATCAGGATTAGTTTTTTTTATAAAAAAACTGATCCTGATACTATTAGGATAACTCCCTATATAACCAGCTTAGCTAGGGTTCTTTTTATTTTCATTTCGCGCCTCTCATTTTCAATTTAGCGTTTCTGTCTCTATGTCTCCGTATCTCCCTCTCAAATCCTCAGTACTATTTGTCTCTCTCTCTCTGTCTCCGTCTCTCCCTCTCCTCCGTGTGTCTCTCTCTCTTTCTCTCCGTCTCTTCCTCTCAAAGCCGAGCCTCTCGCACCTCTACCTCAATTGTGTAAGTTTTTAATTTTTTTTATTATTTCAAAAATTAATTAATGGTGTTTGTATATTGTTTTACAGTTTTGAGGACATCTCTCTCAAGTTACTTAATTATCCGGCCGATCAACTATCATGGTATTAGCTTCATCTAAATTTCTCATTATTATACTTTTAAAACACATTTTTTTGTATTTTTTATTGGAAAATATTTTTCCATCTAATTGTTACCTTTGTTTTTGTTTTTAGGGTCTTTTTTAATCTCAAGTGATGTGATTGCAAAAGAGGTAATTATTGATTTTTTTATTGTTGTGCTTTACATTAATTGCATAAATATTTGTTAATTGAAGAAATAGCCCAATTAGTCACTTGTATGTTTGTTAATTAATTTTTTTTTTGATTTAAATTTCTTGTTATAATATGTAATGCTTCACAAAACTTTGTATGAAGTACATGAATTTTTTGTAATAGTTTAAGATGTGTATGATAATTAATTTATGATGTGTATATGATATTTAATTTATTATTTCTTCTTACTGTGCAAAAAAAAAATTTAAGATGCTGGCCAGCAAAATATATATGGAAGCTGGTGAAATAAATAAAAATATTTTTTTTAGCTTCAATAAAATATCAGGATCGGTTATTTTAAACAACCGATCCAGATTACTACTATTAGGATCGGTTGTTTAAAATAACTGATCCTAATTCTAAAAAAAAAAAAAAACTTTTAGGATTGGTTATTAAAAAATAACCAATCCTAAAAGTTTATTTTTCTTTTAAGAATGAGGATATGAAAAAAACCGATCCAGAATATAACTATTAGGATCGGTTCATTAAGAAAAACCGATCCAGATAACTGCTATTAGGATCAGTTCGTTAAGAAAAACCAATCTAGATAACTGCTATTAAGATCAGTCATAATAAACAACTGATCCTAATAGTTACCATTTGGATCGGTTCTTTAAAAAATACAAAACCGATCCTGATAGTATCAGTATCGCCTTCATCAGGATCGGTTGTATTCCGATATTGATATGCATATATAACCGATCCTGATTCCATATTTTCCACTAGGGACACCATTAATTAAGTGACAAGCGAAGAAAATTTTCTAATCCATATGCTTACCCTTAAGCTAATTTTAATTTTAAATTTTGTACTTTTCTAATAAGCAAATAAACTACGGAAAACAATAATATTCATATCGGCTATATTCATCAGTACAAGTCTGATAATATATCACGTAAATGGATTGTAATGAGACTCTTGACTAATATCAAAATTAAGAATGACTAGCTACAAACCTGTATTTTGTGTGGACCTGCAAATGCCATGCAAAAATCCAATTTTTTATTTTTAATATTTAAGAAAAAAAATCTTGTAACCACTTTTTTTTTTTAATTTTATTTTTGTCAGGTTTGCAAATTTATACTACCGAACCAGAAGGGTGGTTTGCAAGTTCAAGGATTTGGTCATCCTTTTATTTCTCCCCATGCAACTGGCATTACACGTAGTCCTTTGTTGAAATGTAGTGGGACCCACCCTTTAATCTTTGTTTGATACCTTTTAATCTTTCTTGAAATAATAAAAAAAAATGTAGTGGGGCCACCCTTTTTGATAAACAAAAACCTTTTCCGGTGATGCATTACTACAAATTTTTTTTTTTTCATCACCCCTTTATCATTGAATGTGTTTCCGCACAGATGGTGTACGTCGTGAGTAGCAGTGCTGTAATTACTTTGAACTTTCTTCCATCAGTTTTAGATAACAAACCGAAGACGTTGATGGACCCCCTCCTGACCTGCCCCCTCCTTTGCCATTAGTTAAATTTCACAAACAGTTAGTATTGAGTGACTCTTGAACATCGGTTCAGCTAATTGGCCGATGGCACTGAGGGGGTTACTTTTACTATTTGATTGTTTGATGATCCGTTGGTCTAGTACAAGTAATAACAACTCGTTACCATATTAAACCGATGGTGATGCTGTTATATATTTTATATATTCCAATAAACCCTAGGTCGATCGATTCATCTCCTTCAGAGCCTTCCAGTATATCCCCAAATTAAGTATTCTGCTATATTGCTCGCTGCGATTAGGAGAGAATGGTGGTGTGAAAGATGGCTACCCCAAAGGGGAGATGATCCTCCTCCGGCTGCCTCCCCCTCATTTATAGCTATTTTGTAACTTAGGGAAGAAACAACTAATAATGGAAGGTGAATCAATCAAGATCTTATGAGATATGATAATAGATTCCAGCTGATTTCTCTCTAAAATGGTTTCTGTGACTTAGACATTACAAATTTTGATTTATAACCTTCCTAGAATTGTAGATCTCATTGTTCTCTTTCCAGCAAGCTTTTATTTGTCTAAAATGGAGTTCGTATGACCAAGATATGACCAAAATACAAAAGGGTGTCGAAAGCTAGAATTTCCACATTTGGATTGTGCGGTTAGGGATGTGGGTAGGGGTGGCTACATGGATTTCTGCGTTGTGTATTGTGCGGGTTGGCCAGGTTGCACAGAGTCTCTGACTGGGCTGTGAACTGAACTTCAAATGAGCATAACTCATTATTCGTAACTCGATTTTCAGTGTTCTACCACTTTTCGAAAAGTTTACGAGAAGATCAATAATTTGCTATATTTCCTGTAATTTAAATAGACTTTGGCAGCACCTTGATTCTTGGTGTATTTCTAAGCTAATTAAACTAAATTAACCTAAATGCATGGAAATTGGTCAAGTTATTGATATAAAATCATAGGCAAAAGTGTATATATTTTATGCTCATCAATTATATGTTGGAGTACGTGTGTATATTTATATTTTAATTATTGATTCAGAGATGTGTATGATGAAATGAGTGCATGCATGTTTATCTTTGCTTTGCTAGCTGTGTTTTAAAAATGGCTATGATAGCTTGTAATGCTAGAATTAATAGTAAAAAATAATAATAATTATATATACATCACCATCGGCCCAGAAATTAATGACTTGCTAGAATTCTAGAGTTTGCCAATGCCAACACACACAAAACAGATGGTACAAGACACTATTGCAATCGGCTATTGAAATTCAGTGGACAACGTTAATCACATTTGCCGTCGGTGGGAGAAACAAAAGCGATGGCGATGGGTTCGACAAACCCGTTGTCCAAATAAAGGTGCATTGCCGATGGTATATTGATTAACGTCATATGTTTTGATCCGATAGCATAAACGTCTACATTTCCTATCAGGACGATATGCATCGAATCGGACCTTAATGGCAGAACGTGATTCTAACCGATATAAAAATGTTTTTTTTTTTGTAGTAGTAGTGACGTTTATAAGAAAAAAAAAGAAGTTGGCCCGGCAATTTAAACGTATTCGTAGGAAACCAGTAATTTGACTCAGACTCAAAACATGTGACAATTTAAACCTCTTAAATAAATGTATACGAAACCAGGAAAGAAATCAGACTCATGTGACATTTTTCGTTTCAATTAATTAAGAGAAGAACTGGAAATTAGTTCCATATATTTAATCAAGTGTAATTCATACTTCATAAATAATCTTCATTCTCCAAATTGTTATTTTTAATTGAATGAATTTCGTATCAGTTTTATCCCATCTAATTTAAATTAGCATGGAGTAACGTACGGTACACTAACACTTGCAAATCTTTCAAAAAACGTTTAATAAAATAAAATTTCAAAATTAACAAGGTATCTTTTATATTTCTGACTTGAAAATGATGCAAGGGATCATAACTGAATGTTAAAATCTTTAAGAGATAAACCCAAATATATACAAGTGAGGCATGAAGGACCACGTAGCACGACACTTAATTGTGATGTAAATTCCATGTATTAAATTGATGTTTAATAGTTATTAATCAATTTTAATAACAATTTTAGTTTTAAAATTTTGAAGGATAAATATGATATTATAAATTTTATAAAGATATATACACAATTTTAAATTTCTTGAGAAATATAAATAAAATCCCCCCTTCAAAATTTCTCTTTCTTTCGTCCTTTGACATTTGACCATCGATCGATCTCTACTCTCTAGCTAGCTAGGTTCCTTCTGTAAGTTTCTATGCATTAACATAGACTAAACATTTGTCCTTAGGATCTTGAACAATATAATCGTCACAAATATAAAATTACATGATGCGGAAGATGCAGCCATACTACTTCAACTTGCTGTATAAACGGTTTCTCTCCCTTGACCCTCTTTCTCTTAATGTTACAAACCTTTGAGATGGAAATATTTGTGTGTAACCTCTAATGGGTAGGGATAGGACCTATTTATACTTGTTTAGCTTTAATCTGGTACGTCCATCAAATACCAAATGGATGGATTAGATTTAGTGTGCTATTAATAGTGGAAAACCAAAAGAATTGAAACTCTCAATATTCATGACACTAAGAGTTACACAATTTATTTGGTGACCTTAAGAGACTAAAAACTCTCAACACATTTACATCCATTATCTAGGCCACTTAATTAGAATTAATCTAACATTCTCCCACTTGGCCTGATAATCGAACAACATAACTTCACTACTTAATAGCACCTTCATAAGCGCGCATAAATTAACTAATCCTCATAAGTAATTACCATATTTTAATATTTCACAAAATACGAGTTATGGCGGTCATACACTATTTTAAGAAGCATATTTCCTTCCATATACTACAATATTTGCAATCTATCAAAATAGGTCTTTAGATTATATAAATTTCATAATGGTCCACATAATATTCATTTTTCTGTTATAAGAAAACATCACGTGTATACACTATCATAAGTAACAGAAAAATAAGAGTCAAAAACACTTTATTGAGCTCAGAGTGTCAAATACATTCATCTTTACAATAAAGACCCATTCTTTGTACATGTCCCTTAAATGTCTTTGGTTGTAAACCTTTCGTTAAAGGATCTGCTATCATTAAGTCAGTCCTTATGTGCTGAATAGACACTCTTTGTTTTTGAACCTCCTCTTTAACGGCAAAATACTTTAATTCCATATGCTTGGCACCTCTAGAGTATTTGTCGTTTTTTGAGAAGAAAACTGCTGCCGAATTATCACAATAAATTTTCAGCGGCTTGGTAATGGTGTCGACAACCCCAAGTCCTGAAATAAAGTTTCGCAGCCATAATGCTTGAATTGTGGCTTCAAAACATGCCACAAATTCTGCCTCCATTGTGGATGAAGCAATGACAGATTGTTTAGCACTTTTCCACGATATTGCTCCTTCAGATAAAAGGAACAAATATCCAAAAGTAGACTTTCTACTGTCAAGACATCCAGCAAAATTTGAATCTGTATATCCGATCACTTCAAGTTGATTGGATCTCCTATATGTGAGCATGTAGTTCTTTGTTCCTTGTAGGTACCTCAACACTTTCTTTGCAGCTTTCCAATGATCAATGCCAGGATTGCTTTGATATCTGCCTAACATTCCAGTAGCAAAGCTAATATCTGGCCTTGTACATGTTTGCAGGTACATTAGACTTCCAACAACAGAAGCATATGGAATAGATTCCATCGCGTTACGTTCTACATCTTTTTGGACATTGCATGAGACTAAATTTATCTCCTTTCTGAATTGGAACAATTCCAGCTGAGCATTTATCCATATGAAATATCTCTAGAATTTTTTCAATATAAGCTTTCTGAGACAATCCCAACAAACCTTGTGACCTATCACGGAATATTTCAATTCCTATCACATAAGATGCCTCTCCCATATTTTTCATATCAAAATTCTTAGAGAGAAAATCTTTAGTCTCATGTAGTATGCCCAAATCATTAGCAGCAAGTAAGATATCATCAACATATAGGACTAAAATTATAAATTTGCTCCCACTGATCTTTTGATATATACACCTATCAACAGTGTTTTCTTGAAAACCAAAAGATGTTATGGTATCATTGAACTTAATATACCATTGACGGGAAGCTTGTTTAAGTCCATATATTGACTTCTTAAGCTTACACACCATGTGACATTTTCCTTCAATTGAGAAACCCTCAGGTTGATCCATATAAACTTCCTCCTCAAGATCTCCATTAAGAAATGCAGTTTTCACATCCATTTGGTATAACTCTAAATCATAATGAGCCACCAAAGCCATAATTATTCTTAATGAGTCTTTCTTTGAGACGGGTGAAAATGTCTCTTTATAATCTATGCCTTCCTTTTGAGTATAACCCTTAGCAACAAGTCTAGCTTTATATCGTTCAATGTTGCCATTTGAGTCATACTTGGTCTTGTAGACCCATTTACAGCCGACTCGTTTACAATTCTTTGGCAACTCAACGAGATCCCAGACTTTATTTTGTTCCATAGATTTTAACTCATCTTTCATGGCATTAATCCATTTATCAGACTCAATACTTTCTATAGCTTGTGAAAACGTAACCGGATCTTTATTGATTCCTAAATCATCTTCTTGTAAATAAATCACATAATCATTCGGAATAGCTGATCTTCTTTCTCTTTGAGACCTTCTTAATGGTATTCCTTGTGATTCATTTACATTAGATGATTGTGAGTTAGTTTCCTCATGGGATGTTTCATAATTAATTAAATGTTGTTCTATATTGCCAAATTGTTGTTCAACAATTGGAACTACACTTGGAGTGTATGTGGATAAAGGAATACTTACAGGTAAATTAATATCTACCTTTATCTCATTAATATCCACATCTTGTTTTACATCACTCCCACTAACTTCACCATTCTCAATAAATTTTGCATTTCCGATTTCTACGATTCTCGGACTATGATTAGGACAATAAAATATGTATCCTTTGGATTTCTCTGGGTAACCTATAAAGTAACCACTAATCGTTTGAGAATCCAATTTCTTTTCATGTGGATTATAAATTCGTGCTTCTGCTGGACAACCCCAAACATGAAGGTGTCTTAAACTAGGTTTCCTTCCAGTCCATAACTCAAATGGAGTTTTTGAAACTGACTTACTAGGAATCCTATTTAATAGATAAACAGCAGTTTTTAGTGCATACATCCACATTGATTTAGGTAATGACGAGTTACTCATCATACTCCTAACCATATCCATTAATGTCCGATTACGCCTTTCTGCTACACCATTTTGTTGAGGTGTGCCAGGCATAGTATACTGTGCAACTATACCATGTTTCTCGAGGAACTTTGCAAATGGACCAGGACATTGTCCAGTTTCATTATATTTTCCATAATATTCACCACCTCTATCTGACCTTATGATTTTCACATTTTTCTCTAATTGTCTTTGAACTTCATTAACATATATCTCAAGAATATCAACCGCTTGAGATTTTTCTTTAATTAAATAAATATAACAATAACGTGAATAATCATCAATAAAAGTGATAAAATACTTTTCTCCACCAAAGGATGGAACATCAAAAGGTCTGCATATATCAGTGTGTATAATTTCAAGAAGCTTACTACTTCTTGTGGCTCCTTTCTTGTTATGTTTGGTTTGCTTTCCCTTAATGCAATCCACACATATACCAAGGTTAGTAAAATCCAAATTTGGAAGAATTTCATTCTTTACTAATCTTTCCATCATTTCTTTGGAAATATGACCCAAACGTTTATGCCACAAAAAAGCAGACTTTTCATTTTCCATGCTACGTTTTATTCCAATATTATGATAAACTGTAAGTAAGGATTCAGTAAAAACATTATCAAGATTCAATTTATATAATCCATCATTAAGAATACCAGAACCAATTAGACAAGTATTCTTAAATAAACTGAAACCTTTATTTCCAAACTTAACAGAAAATCCAGAAACATCAAGTTTTGAGAGAGAAATCAAATTCCTAGAAATTGAAGGTACATAGAGAGTTTGGAACAGGTCTAAGTGATGACCAGTATCCAAAATTAAACGATAAGTTCCTATGCCTTCAATAGGAGCCTTCATACGATTTCCCATCAACAAAAAGCTCTCATTTGGATTTATGGTTTGGATCGAACTGAATCCCTGCATTATATTGGATATATGAGATGTAGCACCAGAATCAAGCCACCAAGTATTATTAGGAACTTCAGCTAAGTTTGATTCGAAACATACAAAAGTATTAATATTAGCTTTCTTTTCGAACCAAGCTTTTCGTTTCAGGCAATCTTTATGATAATGTCCAGTTTTATTACAAAAATGACACTTATCTGCCTTTTGTTCCTTCTTATCGGCATGTGAAGCTTTAGCAGCCAATTTCTTCTTTTTCTTATACTTGTTAGCCTTTTCCTTAGGTCCTTTACTAGCTCCTTGACCAACAAGGTTGACAGAATGACTCATTTGTTTCTTTAATCTCGATTCCTCCTGAGTAAGCATACTGGACAATTCACTAATATTCCATTTGTCCTTAATAGTGTTATAATTAATTTGGAATGGTCCATACTCAGGAGGCAAAGAGTTAAGAATGAATTGCACTAAGAATGAGTCATCTACAGTCATCCCTAAAGATTTTAGCCTTGCTGCAATATTTGTCATCTCAATGATATGCTCTTGCATACTCCGCGACCCAGTAAACTTAATGGTCGTGAGTTCTGCCATAAGAGTACCAGCGAGTGACTTATCTGCAGAACAAAATCTTTCTTCCACAAATTGAATATATTCCTTAGCACTTTCTGTTTGTGGAATAGTAGTCTTAATGTTGTTGGCAATAGTCATTCGCATAAACATAAGGCTTAATCTGTTAGACCGTGTCCAAGCTTTATGATATAACTTTTCTTCCTCACTGCTTTCATCAGTAATAGCAGTAGGTTGTTTTTCCAATAGTGCCAAGTCAAGATCCAAAACACCTAAGTGGAATTTGACTTGTTCGCACCATTCAGAAAAGTTTAACTCATTAAACATAATAACAGAAGAAGCATGCGAATGAAGTGAAACAGCTGAAAATTAATACAAAGAATGCTCATAAATAATAACGTAATAGATTCAGAAAATAAATCGTAAAATATATTATAATTCTCCTTTGGGTAGATACTATAATATATTATCATAATTTTATCGATGGTTGCCTTTTGGGCCAGTTACTATTACACACGAAATCACAACCAGGTAAGTTCCCAGGAAAATCAGGGATCACCATGGATCTCTTCGAGTTCCGATTTTCCTAGACAGAACTTGCCTTAGACATTGTTTTATTTATAGTATCGCAACAGTTCTTACTAGGGCAAACCATTAAAAATGCCATAAAAACTTTATTAGGTAATTAAATATGTTTAGCCAAATATACATGTTATCTTTGGATATACAAAATACATTTGACCAAAATATTATTTTACCTACTTTATGCTTACTAATCATAGAATTATAAATTACCTTTGGATAATTCCCGAAGTTCTAAAGATAAGTAAACGTCAATTTATCCATATTCTTTTCTATAAAAGGCATTCTAACATTAGTATGGATAAGTGACTATTTTATGCATGATATCCAAAATATATATATAATAAATTATTTTAGTTCGGCCACTTTGGTGACAACAAACTATATAACAAACTTTGATCCATAATATGTCATATATATATATTTTGAATCATTCTAGTTTAGCCACTTTGGTGACAACAAACCATATAACATATAACATAAGATCATGCATATACATAATAATATTATTGGCTACACAATATTTAATTTATTGACTTAACAGAATTTAAAGGCTTAATTGCTTATGTTATTTATTGGCTGTTTCATTTATTGAGTTCATTCTAAATATATAACAGATGACTCTTCAGTTGACATCACTTGAAACGTTAATATCAATTAAATCTATTATGAGGACCATACTTGAAAACGTTTCAGTACTAGTCATTATCAATTACATACATTAAAAAAAAAATAAACTCAATTGGCATCTAATAACAACACTAAGCTAATTAATTGGCAGGCTATCATAATATATACTACGCATAAAAGAAATATATACTATTTATACCAAATATAAATAATATGCCATGCATTATTTATATTAAAATAATAACATTATACCTCATGCATAAAAGATTCGGTCAAATAGGTATAATTCACAAATAATTCATAGGTCATATGCATATTTCTTGACTGATGCGTGGTAGAATATAAAAATACTCAAAAGTATTAATTACTAATTTCTACCACTGTTCCGAGAATCAAGTTAAATTAGACATAATTGTAAAAAAATCCTTCAAAGAGAACCGGACTATTTCTACACCATCAATTATATATGCACTTAAGAGTAAAGTTGGCTACATAAATTTTATTTTACTTTAAAATGGTGCCTCATAAATTGGACGAATTAATATGTTCAAAACCTTGCGCTTTGATACCAAATGTAAGTTTCTATACATGAACATAGACTAAACATTTGTCCTTAGGATCTTGAACAATATAATCGTCACAAATATAAAATTACCTGATGCGGAAGATGCAGCCATACTACTTCAACTTGCTGTATAAACGGTTTCTCTCCCTTAACCCTCTTTCTCTTAATGTTACAAACCTTTGAGATGGAAATATTTGTGTGTAACCTCTAATGAGTAGGGATATGACCTATTTATACTTGTTTAGCTTTAATCTGATACGTCCATCAAATACCAAATGGATGGATTAGATTTAGTGTGCTATTAATAGTGGAAAACCAAAAGAATTGAAACTCTCAATATTCATGACACTAAGAGTTACACAATTTATTTGGTGACCTTAAGAGACTAAAAACTCTCAACACATTTACATCCATTATCTAGGCCACTTAATTGGAATTAATCTAACACCTTCCTTCGACATTTCCTAACTTGTACCATTTTATATACAAGGCCTCCGGAGGCGCGCACACAGAGATGTGTGTGTGAGTCTGTGAGAGAGAGATCAATGGTGGTGCCGGACTCGCCATTAATGAAAGACTTAGGTGTGATACTAATAGTATGCCTCTTAATCCTGTCTCGTGCCAGAACAGCAACAGCTCAAGCTACGACAGACCCATCTGAAGGTATGCATTAATTTGTACATCTCTAGCTAGGAATTTGCATCCTCTGAGATATCTCATAGTTTGCGTAACTTAATTGAAAAATATCTCATAGTTCAGCAAAGCTCAAATATATAATACTCCCCCCAGCGCTAAGCACCGGACACATCACGCAAAATATGAGATATCTCAGAGGATATACATGCATTCCATCCCTAGCTAGTACTTCTATATACTAAAATTGATACATGTGTTTTTCCTCTTTTCTAATTAAGTTCCTTTTAATTTCTATTATTGAGAATGATCTATCTATACTTCCAATTATATTAAAGGGTCTCTCTGCCAATTTAATATCTCTTGAAACATTGGCAGGGGATTTTTCCAGTTAAGATTTAAGGGGAAACCTAAATTGTAATCCCTGCCCCTATTTGCTCTTCAGATAAGCTTAATCTTTCTTATTTATTTATTTAATTAAGAAATACTTTTGCAATTTGTTTCCTGCCTGGTCTCATGCAATGTCCATGTTTAATTCCTCTATTAGTTACAATATGTTGATGAGTTTTTCATCTATTTATTCCCTGTAGAAATAAATAATGATTCATTTGTGTTCCTTTTTGTACTATCTTTGAATAATTATGCGAGCAAATTAACCAATTTTTATAAACGCTGCCTATTAAATTATAGTTCGTCATTAAGTTATTTTTGTTTGTATAAACACTAAAATTCAAATATGTAATTTGCATGTAAAAGAAACCTTATTTGATACATAAATGCCCATAATTTTATTGTCTTTTATATCAAAAATAATTTAAAATTTATAAAATATATATTTTGCCCTTTATTATAAATATAAACAAAATATGTAGTCTATTTAAAAAAAATACTGGTCTTCTAATTAATCGGTTTTCGTAGGCAAATAGTTAATTTGTCTATTTCTGACAGGTAGACGCTAAAATTAGACAAATTAACCACCTGTCCTAAAAATAAACTAATTAGAATAACATTTTTGTATACTTAAACAAGTTATATATTTTTTTAATTTTTTAATAAATGGTAAATTGGATACATTATTAATATAAAATGAGGTTTGATAGAAAAACAATAAATGCATGAATTTGTGATTTTTTGAAATTTGGAAGGGTAAACTTGATATTATGATTTTTAGAGAGAAAAATACGTAATTTTGAAAATTTTGACAGATATACATGAAATTCCCAACCCCCTTTTACTCTCCATGGAGCTTTCCTAAGGTTGCTTTCTTCTTTGATCTTCCAAACCAATATTAATTGCTGAGGGTTCAAATGCCTTCATTTTTTGTTTCTCCACCATATCTCAATTTTAAAAAACTTTAATAACTCAAAATTTAAAACTTGAAAGTTAAAATAAAACTGTTAGATGTGATCTATATTATTTTCTCTATGTGCTCATAAAAAATTATCACATTTCAATTTTGTTTTTATGTGAATCAATAAGTTGAAAAATCAACGTCTAGAAATTATCCACATTAGTACGTTTTTTACAAACTCTTGATGACAACCAAAATAAAATTCAAATGCTATAATTTTTTACACGTGCATAGATAAAATGATGTAGATCATATCCAATAGTTTTATTTTAACTTCTAAATTTTGAATTTTGAGTTATTAAAGTTTTTAAAAATAGAGCCATGGTGGAGGCACAAAAAATAAAAGCATTTCAACCCTCCTCTTATTTTTATTTATAAATATTTGTGCTGGGTCCTACGGACTATAAGTCAAAAGATTATATATGAAAAAAGCCTTTCAGTCTTGAACCAATTTTCATATATTAATCTTTGATTGTTCTCTCTCTTTATCTGAAAAAAAAATCAATTATCTTTAAAAATTATTAATAAATAATATAGAAAAATAGATGAAGTACATTCAAAATGTACTAGAAAGACTGCGACAAATAGATACGATTTAAAGTTTAAACCGGGATCATAACCTGAATTCTTTTAGGTTCTAAATGACATTTTTTTTTTTTTTTTGCAATTCTGATTGCGTAAGCCATTTGTCTCTTTATAAGTTTTCCACATTATGATTAAACACTTAAATTGGAGTTTTCTATCAAATGTTATAGTTGTTTGAAGTTTGAAAATAATGCATCAATATTTCATTGCAAAAACATCACTACGTCATAAATGTTTTATATCCTAATTAATTCATGCAGCGGTGCATCGATATTTTATTGTAAAAATATCAATGAAGCACCGATGTTTTGTACACTCTTTGAACAAAATAATTGAATCTTAAAAAAAAAAAAAAAAATACTTCCGTAGGTATAACTTGGGAAACCAGGACAGTGATCCTGCAGTTTATACCTGGGAATTAAGGTGGTAACAATCGTAATTAAAAATAAACCGATTAAATTGTTTTTTTTTTATTTTTTAAAGATGGTTAAAAAAAATTCGGTTTAGGCTCTAATGTAAAAGAAGTTGATACAGGAAGTCGGGAATTTTTCAAATTATAATCACATTTAAATATTTCAGTGAAACAAACATGTTGAATTTGTTTTTATAAAAAATAGCTCTATCGATTATGTGGATTAGTGGTAGCCCAAAAATATTTGTTCTACTGGATACATAGTAAACGTAGTAAACTATCTCCACCAAGTTAAAATATTTAAATTAAATTAAATTTTTTAAAAAAAATCCAGGAAATCTGCTGCTATTGGAAACTTTACAAAAACATTGCCCGATTATGCATATTATTTTTTATTTTATTTTTTTGTAGTGGTGGCACTGAATACCATGCTAGGAAGGTGGGGCCAGAGTGCAAATTCGAATTGGAACATAAGTGGCGAACTGTGTAGCGGGTGGGCTATAGACTCCACGGACCTTGACTTAAATCTAAATTACAACCCAGGAATCAAGTGTAACTGCACCTACAACTCCAACAAAACATGTCACATTGTCAAGTTGTAAGTTTATCAGTATCTGTATCTGTATATGTATATGCATCATCTGATTCTGTATTCGTGTGTATATATATATATATATATATATATATATATATATATATATATATATATATATCTGAACAAACGAAACTTGTCACATTGTCAAGTTGATAAAAAAAAACGGATATGAATAATTATGATCTGTATTTGTATATATAGAAACAGTTATCCAAAAAATTAAAAAGTGTGAATATAAATAATTATCTATATCTGTATGTATCTGTATCCACACAAATAGATATTTTAAAAAAAAATTATCTGTATTCGTATCTATATCTTCTTGTGAAACTAAATTTATATTTGTACCCGCAAACTATTCGTATCTGAATATCCAAATCAATAAGATTTGAATACAAATTTCGATACAGATGAATAATATCTGATCCATTTGCACCCCTACGTACATTTACATGATTTATATATTGAATGTAGGAAATCAAATTTTATTTTTTTATATATTTTTTTACTATTCATTATGATGTGGGGAAAATAATTTGTTATATGATTCAAAATCTTAAAATAAATGGATTTTCTCTGTCCAAATAAATAGTAAACAAATCTAATGAACTAAATATAGTGGTCCGTACTATAGATTATTTTATTTTTTTGTTTTTAGAATTTTAATAGTCGATCTGAATATTCAACATGATAATCATATGAATATGTACTTGCAGACTAAATTTTATATTTTATGAATATGTGGGCCCAAATGCTTTGCAAATCACAGATCCTTCATAAATATACACTTGTTATATTATAACATGGAGAAATTAAAAATAGTTGTGGAAGGAGAAACAAAAGACTACTTATATATATTCATTAAAAAAATTGTCACTCTTATTAAAAAAAATTAAAAATGTGTTAATTATTTTTGTATCTTTTGTTTATGCACTAGATATATATACTTATTTATTTGTTTTATAACTTCTACTTCTTTTTGGCTTGTTTTCGGAATTTAACACAGCAAGGTGTATTCATTGAATGTGGGGGGAACTATACCAGATGAGCTCCAAAACCTTTCTTATCTTAGTAACTTGTAATAATTTAACTGACAGGCCTGTATTTTTTCCTTACCTCATTCTTTACAACACACAATTTGTATCCTGAAACATGTCTTTGTACCTAATAACTAATATCCATTTTCTTTTAATTTCCTCAATGAGTTAAAAGCAACCAAAATGTTTGATACTACCAGTACCAGCCAATCTTGTATAACTGAATAATTTCTTTGAAGAATACCAAAGAGCATAACAGATAGTCATAAATTATATATTATAATTGTGTATGTTTCTTAGTTATTATTTGTTTGATCAGGAACTTGGCAGCAAACTATCTAACGGGTCCCGTACCAGCATTCATGGGGAAAATGACTCGAATGCAATACTTGTAATGCCATCTTCCTTGATAAATGGTGAATGGTATAAATTTTAATATATTAAATCGGTTATAGCAATATAACATAGCTTTGTATTGATATTAAACAAATTAGGAATATTGGCTTTAATGCATTATCGGGTTCACTTCCAAAGGAATTGGGAAATCTTCAAAACCTCAAATGGCTGTAATATTTCTCTTTGCTGATTCTGAATAGAACTCAAAGAATGTAATAGATTTTCAAATCTAATTGTTGGTTTCCGGTTAATTACTTTTTATTGCAGGGGAATCAGAACAAACAACTTCAGTGGGCCAATACCTGATGAATTCGGGAACTTGACGAATCTTCAAGAACTGTTTATCTTTTTTACTTTCTTTGTCATAATATTAGAAACTGAAAGAAAACTAATAAATTAACAATATAGTTTCTTGTTTTTCAGTTATATTGATAGTTCGGGTCTCAGCGGTGAATTACCAGAAACACTATCAAATCTTATAAACATGGAAAAACTGTAATTTCTCTCAAGTCTTTTTCTTATAATTCATGTTAATTTAGTTCTATATAATGTGAGTTAATTATTTATTCATATGGCCAGGTGGGGAGGAGACAATACATTCACTGGTAAAATACCTGACTATATTGGTACCTGGACAAGTTTACAAGACCTGTATGCCTCTCTCTCTCTCTCTCTCTATATATATATATATATATCTGTGTGTTTTATTGTGATCGTTTCAACAACCATGAGTATTAAATTTTCAGGCGATTTCAAGGAAATTCTTTTCAAGGGCCAATTCCATCTAGTTTTTCAAACCTTGTCAAGTTAACCAGCTTGTAAGTTTCTGCTAGTTCAAATTTTGTTGACCATTACTTTTTTCTTATATATCTAAATTGTAAAATTTGATTTGTGTGCTTTTGTGTGTATTTGAATGAAGACGGATTGGGGACATAGCAAATGGCACTAGCTCTAAATTGGATTTTATCAGCAACTTGACATCCTTGGAAACTTTGTAAATATGCCTTTTATTTTATATTCTTATTCAGGATTTCATTTCTCTAGATATGCAGCAACTTCATTATATATATTTAATTGAATTTTACATTGTAGAATCTTAAGAAATTTCAAGATATCAGATACCCTCCTGACAGACTTCTCTAAGTTCAAAAATTTAACATTACTGTATGAATTTCGACTATTTTGTTTATTTTTGTAATGAAGGTAATATTTTTTACTGCTTTTTCCTGCAGTTGTTTTAATTTTATATCTTCTTTTCATGCATCCTGTAGAGATTTGAGTTTCAACAATATAACTGGAGAGCTACCGCAATCTCTTTTCAATTTAATTTCTCTGACATACTTGTGAGGAATCCTTTCCTTGTTTATTTTTATAACTTCAAAATTCAAATTGATTTATTCTTTTATTGATGCTTATTTCTCATGTTACT
Organism: Carex pumila; assembly: GCA_033356055.1. Taxonomy (NCBI): domain Eukaryota; kingdom Viridiplantae; phylum Streptophyta; class Magnoliopsida; order Poales; family Cyperaceae; genus Carex; species Carex pumila. The sequence continues at coordinate 327,312 of JARJHM010000193.1, read as the reverse complement.
GTATTTTTGAGTCAGATTTCTTGGGAACAATAGCCTTAGTGGCAGCTTGCCATCTGAGAAAATCAATGGCCTCGTCAACATGTGCGCAATTCTTGTTTTGTATTTTTTTTTTCTTTTATTTTCTTTTGGCTTTATCATGAAACCAAAGTGCTAAGATTATCGATATAGTACTATCGTTTCAAGTTTACCCATTGCTTTCTGTACATAGAGATTTGTCATACAATCTGCTGTCAGGAGCCTTTCCTTCTTGGATTAGTCGTCAAGAATCTCAAGATTTACATCTGTAAGTAATGTTATTTTCCATGGAATTCTATTACTTACATTGATCCCTATAATTGGAAATTTCATGAATTCAATAGAACATTTGTTACCTCATAACACTGTTTATGAAAAACTTGACTTAATTTTTTATTTATTTATTTTTTGCTTTAAGGAACTTACTGGCAAACAACTTTGTCATACAGGGCTCCAATAGCAGGTGATTGGAATGTTTATTCTTTCCAAGTTTTCCATATGATTAATTGACTCTCTTGATTTATAATACAGAAATTTGTTTATAGTTCAGTTTCATATTTGCCATTTTTCATAATTACAATATTGCAGTGTATTGCCTTCTGGTTTAGAATGCCTTCAGCGAGATTTTCCCTGTCACAAGGGCTCTCCTATTTGTAAGTAATTACAATATTGCAGTGTATTGCATTCTGTTTAACTAATTAATTCACAAATCTTCTACGGACCTCTCCAGTTTTGATTAGTAGGGCCTACACACATGGGTGGACTCGGGATTTTCGTCAGGAAGGGGCAAAAAAATATTAAATCGGATTTAAATAGCTTATCGGATTTAAATTCATTAACTAATTGAGTACTCGATAAAAAAATAATGTTTGATTTATTTTTTCAACACCTTGACTTATAATTTCTGATATAACTTATAATTAATATTATCAATTATAATTCAAGAAATTTATTTTGATTTTAACACTAAATTTAATTCAAATTACAACTCAAACACCCGAAGGGGGGCAAAAAAAATTTCCAGGAAGAGACAGAGTTGATAGGTACCAATAAATCACCACTAAAACTTGAAATCCAGGGGGGGGAGAGGGGGGGCGACTGTAGCGACTCAACTTCTTAGCGGCTCCGGTCAATGCCTTGCTTTAAAAATTTACAGACCAAAATGGCAAACAAGGCATGCTTTAAAACTAAGTAAAATATTTACAGAAAAAACTAAATTACAGATTCATCCTTAGCAATAAAATGTGGGGCTACGTCCTTTACGACCCTGACTGCTCAAGATGGAACAGTGTACCAATCAGATAATGCCGACCTGTCAGCCGCTTCTTATTATGTTACAGGTATGTGCTCCATACCCATAAGCACAATTAAAAAAAAAAAACTAAATATCAAATGCTGTCATAAATTGATATTTGAATTGTAGGAATAACATTCTTGACTATTGGCACCTTCAATTATTTACCAGTACAAAGAAATTAATAGATGTACTGAAACAAATAGACAATTCTACCTTTTTTTTTGTGTTTCTTCTTTTTTATAGATGATACCCAATGGGGAGTTAGCAACGTGGGTACATTTCAAGACGCTGGGGGTGACAAATACATAATTGACAGTTACAATTCAACTGGAGGAGCCGACCAATTTCAAAATACACTTGATTCTGAATTGTTTCAGAATGCACGAATGTCACCATCTTCTTTGAGATATTATGGGTTCGGACTTCAAAATGGAAACTATATTGTTAGGCTCCAATTTGCTGAGATTGGCTACCCAAACCAACCTCCACTTACCTGGCAGAGTGCGGGGAGAAGGGTTTTTGATATCTTTATTCAGGTTTCTCCAATATCATTTTTTCCACAAACACTACTGTATCACCTAGTACTAGTTTATACTTGATAGTATGGTAACATACTACAAAAGGAATTTTGCAACAGCAGTTAATAACAACAACAAAAATGGTTAGAGGAAGGGGCAGATCAGGTCTTCTTCCAGTAAATGCAGCCATCATCATGATATTACCCGCCTCCTGGTACCTGTGCAGCATACATTTAAAATCATTGTTTCACTTCTGTGTGATGGAGGTTTTGTTGTTCAATTACATGTTTTAAGTGCTTAGTGTTATCTGAAATTATATTTGAGTCACAAAACCTGTAGAAGCAACCTTGTTTGTACCAGTACCGAGACTAATTTATACGTACCAGTATGAGCATACAATTCTGGCAAAGTTGTTCAGTTTGGTTATTCTGAAAGTTCTTCCTGTGTAGATCATAGGAAAACTAGGTTTACTATTAACCAATGATTTTTGCACGATTTTTAACTAATTGTTGTAGGGAGCTTTAAAAGAGGACTTTGATATAAGGAAAAATGCTAGCGGGAGATCCTTTGTAGCAGTCGTGAGAAACTACACTGTACCAGTAACAAATAACTTCATTGAGATACATTTCTTTTGGGCTGGCAAAGGCACTTGTTGCGTACTATCTAATGGATATTATGGCCCTCTCATCTCAGCTATTAGTATTTCTCCTTTTGGTACCCCTCTCTTTCTCTCTCTCTCACTCTCTGTTTTTTTTTAAACCTTGTCAGAGGCTGCTAAGTTGCTCTCTCTCTTTCTCGTGTCTGCATGCTTCTATATATTCCTTTAAACAGTCAAAGCAATACCAACATAATTTGTGTTCCTGTTTTTCTTATGTTCCAATTATTTATTTTTCAGACTTCACGCCTATGTTCTCAAATAGCAAACCAGGTTCAAGTAAGAGCAAAACAGGTCTCATTGTAGGAACTGTAGTAGCAGTCACAATATTAGGGTTCATAGCAGTACTCGCAATTTTATATTGGAAACCCAAGAAGAAGATGTCAGAAATAGACAAAGGTAAATTACTATATTCTCACATTTTCATTTGAATTATTAAACTATATGGTGTTTGTTCAGTGGGACTTTATTTTCCTTCATTAAATTTCCAGTTCCTTTTTTTTTTTATTCGGTCAGATTTATTGGAGATAATTGATCGACCAAATGTCTTTAGTTATGCTGAGCTGAGAGCTGCTACTGATGCATTTGATGCTAGTAATATCCTTGGAAAAGGCGGATATGGCACTGTTTATAAGGTATATAACTATATACTTATCCTTTCCGCTGTGCAAAAATAGCCACCATATCAGCTGTGCAACATAAAAACCTAGTTAAATTGTATGGTTGTTGTGTGGAAGGAGACGCGCCTCTTTTGGTTTATGAATACTTGGAGAATGGAAGCCTTGACAAACACCTCTTTGGTGCGTAAATAATTAATGCTTCTATAAATTCCAGCCAGTAATTGACACTCAAAATTTCACAATTATGCCTGAATCTAATTCTCCTTGAACATCAATTAAACCAAACTTTTCATGTTTTGCAACTCTGAAACTAAATCTCAGATTAAACCAAATATGCCACAAGAAATTTCAATTATTCGATAAATCTCTTAGCCCAATTTTACCTCTGCTGACCTTCAATTATGTAATTATGCGTCAGCTTGGTATCCATTTATTATGCTCTATTTCTCAATGAGAAATGTTTCTAATATTTTTCTTATTTTGATTTCAGGGAATCGTACTTTGTACCTTGATTGGGCAACCCGCTTCGAGATATGTCTGGGTGTTGCAAGAGGCCTAGCATATCTGCACGAGGAATCTAGTGTGAGAATTGTTCATAGAGATATTAAAGCAAGCAATATACTGATAGATGGTGATCTGAACCCCAAAATTTCTGATTTTGGGTTAGCCAGGTTTTATGATGACAAGGAAACCCATATCAACACAAGAGTGGCTGGTACAATGTAAGAGTCTCTCCCTTTGTCTCTTCCTTTTTTTTTTTTTCAAGTACAACTTAATAAAATATATTACTGAGAGCAACAAGCAGTAACTATGTTTTGAAATTATACAGAGGTTATCTTGCACCAGAGTATGCAATGAGAGGCCATTTGACAGAAAAGACGGATGTCTTTGCATTTGGTGTGGTTGCCCTAGAAGTTGTAACAGGTCACTTAAATTCAGACCCGGAACTAATGGCGGATCAAATATATCTCCTTGAATGGGTACTACACATTTATAATTCTATCTTTTCATAAACTATAAATAATAAAAAATAGCAAACTTTTGTTGGACCATTCATGCCCTGACCCGGCACATACTGACATTCAAACCAAAAACAGATAAAAACTCAAATAAATAGTTTTATAGGAAAGATGTGATCCTTCTTAGTATGGGTCAGTAGTTTTACTGGGTTTTGTACCAGTACTGAAATAATAGCAACAGTGGTGAAAAAGGCTAACATTCTATCACCAGGCTTGGAGCTTATATGAGCAAAATCGCGCAATTGGGTTATTGGACCTGAAACTGGCTTCATATGATGAGGATCAAGCTTTGAGGCTGATAGGAGTCTCTCTATTGTGCACCCAGGCATCTCCTCTGCAACGCCCATCCATGTCGCGTGTTGTGTCAATTCTGACTGGAGATTTGGAAGTCAGAAAAGTTATTTCTAGGCCAAGTTACTTGACTGATTGGCAGCAAAGCTCTGCAAGCACAGGTGTGCATGCTGGCATTTCACGGCCATATTCGTCAGAGGTGGTGGTGGATTCAATCATTCAAGAGGGATGTTGAGATGATTGTCAATATCTCTACTTCACGTGGTGTTAAAAAAATGCTTAATGATGCATATAAAATTTTGTTTTGCTTATATACTTGTACACTTATACTCCTGTTCGGTTGAGGCTATGGTAATATGCATATTCTGGAGCAGCCTATGCTATGGATTCATATCTCTGTTTTTGAACTCTAAATAGTCAATCTAAACTGTTTAACATGATCTTAATATAAAATTTTACTTACATACCAAAATTTACATTTTTAAAAAATTTGTTACTATTTTAGATAGATAAAAAGTCAACAATAACAACAACAACCAAGGCTTTAATTCCAAACAAGTTGGAATAGACTAGAAATAAAATTCAATCACAATCAAACAATAAAAATAAGTAATAATAAAGTAGTCATAAAATAAAAGTAATAAAAATAAAAGTGAAAGTGAAAATGATAATAATAATACTAATATTAATATTAACTATATTCTATCTAATTGTAGAGGTCAAAGTCCTAAGCTTACATTCTAGACTTTAACTTCTTACTCCTATGACTTAAGGCCTATAATATTATTTCTAAATAATCCCTAACCAGCACTAAGTCATGGTTCTGATACATGAATCGCTAGCTTTCACGCGCTCTTGTCCGAAGCCGACTCCTTAGATAAGTAAAAAGTCACTGGATTTAAAAAATTTAGACCATTCAAAAGTAGTGATTTTTCTATATATCTAAATAAAATAGTAAAAAGTTTTTTAAAAATGTAAAATTTGGTCTCCATGTACATTTTCATATGTTGATCACATTTAACAGTTTAGATCAATTGCTTGAACTTTGCAAATAGAGATTATGAATTCATATCACGGATCGATCAGTAATATAAAATATGTATATTACCATAGCCATGCTCTTCCTGTTGTATATTATTTGACATTGGCTTCAAATTTTTTTTTAAAGAAAATAATAAATGTTCGAAATGACTTTCTATTTGTGTTTCTTCTAGGAAACAGAATGAGTTTTGACAATTTGTAAGATTAAAGATTAATTCATTAATTTATACATATAGTGATCATAAAAATTCTTAAATAACTTTTAAAATATAAGAGCATCTACATCCCTGAAACTCTTGGAGTTTCTAAATAACTGTTAACTAATTTTTAAAAATTTTATCTTTGAAAGTTTATAAACCCTCACATTCCTGAAACTCAAAATTAGAGTTTCTTAATTGCCACATCAGCAAATAAATTACAAGAGAAAAGAATTTCAACCAATTATTTGGCTATGTCAGAGTTTATAAACGGTTTCTTATTAAGAAACTTTGAAGCAAAGTTGCTAAATAAGAAACCCATCTACATCCCTGAAACTGGTTTAGAAACTGCCACATCAGATTAGAAACTCCAAGAGTTTCAGGGATGTAGATGCTCTAATACATCAGCATTTTTTTTTCTCCAAAATAATGGATTCGTCGGAGGGATGAGGGTTCTGGATCCTCTGCATCTGTCTATTGGATTCAACCAATTGGACTTGAGTTTAAGTCTGTATTATTTTTAAATTTTTTGCTATCATACAATGAACAAACAGGATTTAAACTCAAACAGTGAGGTACCTTAGGTGATATAAATTCGGAGGTGAGGGGCAATTAAAAGGGTAAGAGCGGTGAATTCATGTCACTTAAAACCAAAATTTTTATTTGTAGTGTAATAAAAAAAGAAAACTAAAATAATCTCGTTTAGTGGGAATTCAAATTTTATTCAGACCACAAGGTTATTTGGCCGCCCCAAAAACTGAAGATTGCTCTAATTTAGAAGCCTCCAAACAGTTATGCGGCCTTAATTATTTATTATTTTTTTTAATGACACAGAAAATAATATTGTCTCTAAACACAAACATCAAGCACAAATATCAAGAATTTGAGAATTGAAATTATTAAAAAAAAGGACTGTTGGAACATGTGGAGGCTCTGAACTGGGACCGCAGAGTCAATTGGTGACCTCCAGTCTTTGAAATCGCAAAATGCCCTTGCGACGTAGATAAAATTTGAATTCCCATCAAACAAAGGCAGTTTGGCTTATTTATTGTCTGAATATGGTAGAAATAAACATTTCAGCACTTAAAAGTAACTCAGATTTTGAGTTTAGATGTGAACCGTCAGATCTTTTTAGCATGAATATTAAGAAGTCTTCGTAAAACCGGATTGGTCTGGATTTTGATGGGACAGTTTGGATCTAAACTCAAATTTTGAGTTACTTCATAGGATAGGATTAGAACTCAAGAGCAATGGGGGTGTGCGTGGAATTCGTATCCTCTGAGATATCTCAAACTTTGCGTGACTTTATGGAAAATTCCAACTGTTTAAATACGCTCTGCACGAATCTCAAAGCACACATAATACTGACTCTACATCACCCCCGAATAGACACCGGACACATCGGTCACGCAAAAGTTGAGATATCTCAGACGATACACAGGTCCATCGAAGGAGAGAATTTTTTTATTATAGAAATTAGTATAAATTATATTACAATGAATAGTGTAAATTTTGAATGTCATAGATGAAATTATTAAAAATATATTCGGCTTCATTCATTGGAGCCGAATTATTTTTTCAGATCGATTAAATTTAAAAAAAAATATCTCTCCCAGCCACTGGCTACTCTCTCATGCTCTCTCAGAAAAAGAAAAAAAAATTGAATTTAATGTGTCCCAAAAAAATTCGAAAATTATCAAAATAGTAATGTTTTCAATGTGGAGCTTATTTTCTTTCAGAAATGAGAAATTTTAAACTGCTCATTTTGAAGAAAAATAATTTCAAACCGATATATGCATAAAAGGTTATACTTATTTAATTAAAATTAGATATCTTAATTCATTAAAATATTTTTACAATTAATATAATTTCAATAATTTTCAAGTAAAATTAACTTTTTGCAGTTTTAGAAAAAGTACACTGACTTAATTATTTGTGGGATAATTTTGTCATCTGGCGCAATTGTAAACCCTTTTAGTGGTGATACACATCAGGAGCCAGTGCTGTAAATAATGGTATGTGGTCATCAGAAGGACAGGGTACTGTCAAACGATTAATCGGTTATAATAAAAAATAATCAGTCAATCAGTCGGAAAAATTCATGACGGTTTGGTCACCGCCAATGACTAATCAGCCTAAACTGATGTTTTTTACAACACTGTCAGGAACAATTAGCTTGATATAGTAAATAAATTGTTGGTCTATATAAAAGCATGGTTCTGAAATTCGAAATTGGAATCAAAATAAGATACTTGACTGTGGAATTGAAATCAAGTGAATCGGCCGGAATTGAAAGAAATAGACCGGAAATTCTGATTTTTTTTTTTTTTTACAAAAGCTTGTTTTGTAACTAAAATATAGGAATTTTTTTTGTAAAAATAATAATTTGTAAGAAAAGTATATAATAAAAAGTTATACTCAAATAATCTACTAATTATATAATATAATATAATATAATATAGGCATTATAAATAGAACACACCTTTTATGCAAACTAGCTATAAATTATGTATAGAAAAACGAGATTACAGCATAAATTTAGTGCATAATTATCTTAATTAAATATTTTTCTAGTTCAAATTTTGTTTGCATAATTTGATTTTTTATTTGAAATCATCGATCAACAACTGCCAAATAATGTAAGTAACTGAAAGACTCGGTCTGACTCGGGTTTGGCTCGACCTGACTCAGTCTAACTCGAACTAAAAATCGGATAACTCGGCCGAGTCAAACATTGTTCAAACAAATTATTTTGATGAAAAAATTGTATAGGTGCGAAACTCAGGTAAAACTCATATTAGACCCGACCGATACCGGACCTAGTCAACTCGGACTTGGACGAGTTTTCAAACCATGTATAAAAGGTTATTAACCGCAACCAAAAATGTTCACATCAGTTGAGAACCAAGGTGCCTGGTTTTAGTGGTGAAGGAAATATGTAAGACTGTCCTCCCTCTTATGTGCTTCAGAGAGTGGTAGAAACCTCTTCATTAAATGAAAAGAATGGGAACGAAGGGGAGGAGAGAAACACGATCTATTCACGTTGCTCACTCGCTCCAGAAGAAGATAATCAGAGAGGGAAAGAGAGGAACGCGCTACTGTGGCGAGAAGAAGACATTAATTCGTAACTCCTAAATTGGAGTGTAGGTTTCACTGTAGCGAGAGAAACTCCGCTCGAGCTCTTCTTTCCTTTTCTTCTTTGCGCTGTATTTGTCGAGCACAGTCTATATAAGAATCTTATGATAAGAAGTCAAAAGTTGGAGAGGATCTGAGTTATTGCAAAAAAAAAAACAAAAAAAAAAAAACAAAAATCGCCTCGATAATCTCTACTAATGAAATTAAAAGATACCAATAATAGTGAATTGTATTGGAACTCAAAAGTTCAAAAAAAATGAAATACTGTACAACAGTCCCACAATCGTACAGATTTAATATCATGTAATTTACTCTATATTCTATATATATGCGAGATGGGCTACAGTGAGTTGCGAAGTAAAACGTGTTTCTACTTCACGCTGTATTTTTATTTTGAAAGTCCAAACGACTGATCTGAACCGTTAGATGTTTAATCCATATTGAAATGTGCTTGGAGACCAAATTTTACATTTTTTGGAAATTTTTTTATTATTTATTAAGTATTTTTTTTAAATTGTTGTTTTGCTGTAAACAGTAAAAAACAGTAAAATTTTCTGGACCATCAGATCAGCAACTTTCAAAATTGCTTAATAAATAGTAAAAAATTCCAAAAGATATAAAATTTGGTCTCCAAGCACATTTCAATATGGAGAACAAGATGAACTATGCGGATCGACATTTTGAACTTTAAAATCGCAAAATATGAGCGTGAAGTAAAATAGTCGCTTTACTTAGCAACTCACCATAGCCCATCTCCTATATATACATCCCCCTAGCAAAAATAAAAATAGGTGTAATGAAACAGAAAAATGTTAGTACCCATCTGCTTGTGTTAGGTGTCGTAGAACTGCTCATCCAACTATCAGTTCACAGTATCAGGAGAAAAATTTGTTTCACACTTCAACAGATAAGTTTCTTCCTTTATCATATTTTTCCTTCACCATTTTATCTCCATCCTAATCACCTTTTTCAATCACTCTTAGTGTCTCCAAAACCTCCTTCATAGATGGTCTTATTTCTCTATCAGGTTGCAAGCATCGATACGCTAGCTCAGCAACCAAAGAAACCATGCACCGCACCTCCCAATTTGATCTGAACCCGAGAGCCGGGTCCACCAACTCGTCTAGCTGACACCTCTGTATTTTGTTTAATGCCATATTAGCAAGGTAAATATCATCTTTTCTCCTGCTCAAATCTACAGCCTGTTTTGATGAAATCAATTCCATCAATACAACCCCAAAACTATACACATCGCTCTTGTCAGTAAGATGGTAGCATTGGTGGTACACCGGGTCCACATACCCAGTCGTACCTTGAGGGATTGTTAGGAAACGCAACAAACCAAAATCGCCAACTTTGACATGGAATCCATCATCTAGTAATATATTATTCGTCTTGACATTTCGATGAATTATCGGGGGCTCAATTGTGTGTAAATATGCAAGAGCATTTGCCGTCTCAATAGCAATTGACAGACGAACTGGCCAAGTTAGTACATTCTTGCTAGAGCGGGGCCTGTGGAGGTGATCGGCAATGGTGCCATTGGGGACAAACTCATAGACAAGAAGCAGCTCCTGTCTGGAGCATGCGGTGCTGCCATAGAGACTAACGAGATTTGGATGGTGGATACTGGAGATAATTTTGACTTCGTTCATAAATTGCTCGATGCTTTTGCAGTTGTTCTTGTAAAGACGTTTTACTGCCACTGTGCGTCCATTCTTGAGTATCCCTAGAGCATTTTCTATTGTTAATTGCTCCAATAGAAATCAAGGCCTTAAAAAACAGAGATATTTTTCTCGAAATTAATAATTTTATTTTAAAAAGTTGAGAAAGCATTTTGAAAAAAACAAAAAAAATAAACGAAATCAATGTTGAACAAAAAAGTACATATTTTGAATAGGTAAAACATTTTCCTTACATGACAAGTGTGATAATATTTACCTTTATATCCAAAAATGCTTTCTCCTAAAAACAATATCATTAGTGCTCCAATATAGAATTCAAGGCCCCAAGTAAGTATATATATATCGAACTTAGCTAGTCAGACTAAAAACAGAGATTTTTTTTCTCCAAAATAATAATTTATTTTCAAAAAGTTGAGAAAGCATATATTTTGAAAACAAAAATTAATAAATGTGATCAATGTTGGATGCCAAGACATTTACCTTAATTACAATACAAGTGATAGTATTTACCTTTAAATACAATGCCAAAACCTCCATGACCGAGCTCTTTTGATTCGCTAAATCCTTCAGTTGCCTCCCGAAGTTCCTCGTAAGAGAAAATCTGATTGTATTCTGACCCAACCATCTCTGGGTCATGAAAGTATTGATCAGAAACTTCTCTTTGTACCTGAAGCTTTGACGATGATGAGATCAACCTTATTAGTGTCTTGCGCTTGTAGATTAGAAGTAACAAACCACATAATGCAAGCACAAAAGCTAATCCAACAACACATCCTGAAGGGTAATGAAATCAAAGTGAGAATCCACAGAAATAGAGTACAAAAGGGTAAAATGTTTTAAATTTGAACATTCCATAAGGTATAAATGAAGTTGAATTTCAAGTAGGTTTATCGAAGTTTTCAATGCAACCATGCTAAATTTTCTGTATCCCAATTGATATTCTCAAGGTATTAATTTTCCTCTAATAGAAATGGAGCAGAGGATATTATTGAAACCATGCTAAAATGAGTAATTGGTCAGTTTGGATGGGTTGAAGACCAAAGAGACCGAATCATCTGTCCTCCGGGGGTAGGAAATTTCTGTCCCCGGAATCACTGCTGGTGGGCCTTCATTTAAAAACAGTAATAATACTTAAACCCATTAACAGAAACCGGTCCCACCCTGTAGTGACTCTGGGGGCAGAAAATCTGATTCCGAAGACCAAAACCTATTCTAAATTAGTTATTTAAACTATAAATCTCAGAATATGAAAGAGATATTTTAACTCTTCTTCTAAGTGAAAAAAAAAGGTCATAATTTCATAAATAAAATGTAAAGATAAGGCAACATATCTGTTTACTTTACAGTAAAACTAAAAGAGAAGTAATACTTTCCTATTATGATTCTTGTCCGTGAGCGATTCTCTGCAATATGGATAAAGAAAGAAAAGGCACAAATGAATCATCAATTTAGATAGACTTCATACTTCCTTTTCACTTGACTGAGATAGGGAAGGATAGAAAAATTAGAAAAATGATATCCTTTGAAAAAATATTGCAAAGGATTGAAACATGGAAATTTCCTACCAGCTAGCACCCCCAGTACAAAAAAAAAATTAGAACTACATAGATTGATGAATAGCAAATACCAGTACTACCGAAATTTTTAAAAATACCATTACCCCAACCCCCACCCCACCCCCCAACCCCCCCCCCCCCCCCCCCCCCCAAAAAAAAAAAATAAAGAAAAGAAAAACCAAATAGCCATCTTTTGCTGAAAATTAAAAAAATGCCCTTGTTGCGGCACCCCGTTCCTGGGGACCGCATCCCCTAGCTGCAGCTCCAAAAAGGAGGCCTCAGCCCCTAGGGGCTGTAGCTAGAGGATGCGATCCCTAGGAGAGAGGTTCACAGTATGGAGATGCGGCTGTGTCAAAATTGAAAATTTTCAGAATTAGTGGTTATTTAGTTTTTTTTTAATTATGATATTTTTAAAAATACTATAAGTAAAATGTTATACAATTATTATGCTAAACATTGAGTTAGGCATGAATGTAAAATGCTTCTGATTTGATTTTAGAAGGGCACGTTATAATCGAATATAGGAAAAAGGTAGACATATTTTTCAAAAAGTATGGGAAAATTGGGAATTTTTCACAGGAAAGTAAGACCAGAAAACTTTGCAAAAGGAAATTAGGAAAAAAAAAAAAGTTAGCCATTATTGTGATAATTTTGAGCAGTCGTATATACTATATAGGCTTAAAGTTTACTTAATCTGTTAAGTCTCATATCTTGTTTCTATTAGAGCTGTTATGTCAAGACCCCATTAATTATGCCAAAGGGGAAAGAAAATTTTACAAAAATAAATGGAACTGTCCATAATTAACAAAAAGTTTAAAATAAAATTAACAGGATAAATTGTTTAAATATACAAGCTACTAACCTTTACCATCTTCAGAATCAAAAACCTCTATCCAGTTACCAAAGCAACCGGGCTGTACAACAAGATCATCTGAGTAACTAGCAGATAGCAGAGTAAGCTGTGGGCTGTCATTTTTGAATGAGAAAATGGACTCAAAAGATGGGTCGACGGAATTCTCTGGCCTCAAACAATTCGGCTTCGGCTTATCTTCTTCACCAAGAGAAGGCGAGTAGCTAAGGTTGTAATCCTTTCCAAATATCTCAGGTAGTGATGATTGTATATGATCAGGAGAGTCACATCTCAAAGAAGAGAAGCTACTATTCAATGAACCATACATCTCAAGGTGCAAGTTAATAGGACTAGAGAAATTAAAATAAAGATTACGACAGCCAGATTTTTTCAATGAACTACTAAGATCAGGATCTTGAACCGTAATGGTGTTGTTGCCATATGAGATGCTTTCCAATGGTAATGGCTTATTAGGAAGCCATAAGAGAAATGGCGTATTATTGTAACATTCAATTGGTAAATAACCAAAACAATTATGACCAATCGGGACGTCTGATTGGAGATAGAAAGGAGGCTTAATTTCAATAGAAGGATTACATGGAAGTACTGTAGGTGTACATGAGTTGGAGAAGTAGGGAAGGAAGAAAATGAAAGAAAAACATGTCAGTACTGAAGCGACCATTAAAGACGGAACAAAGTGAGATCTACTTAAGCTATTCTGACAACCTCTTATATAATTTTCCATTGATTGACGATATATAGCACAGTTCCCTTCGTTTTGGGGAATTTGCTGACCTTGACTGGGTTATTAAAAGATAAGCAGTTAGGCCCTACAATTTTGAAAAATGTCACCAAGAAGGTAGTTTATAGTTTCTACACTACATGCATCTCTTTAACTACCCAAAGTTTGATGTGTACCAAAACCATGACTTAAATTCAGGGTAGAATTCATAACAAAATAATAATCACAACATTAATTTGAAGAATTCTCATGCATGAGTGCAAGCCACATATATATATATAGTGGAAAATGCCCCTGATTTCATTTCAGAAGGAAAATAAACCAGTCAGTTTAAATGTTTTCTCACACAGTATGTAAATTTTGGAATATTTTGTCAAGGTAGAATAAGTTTTACTCTGGGTAACTTTGGCATAAATGTTAGACAAAGGTAAGATATAATTTTTTTCCCACGACTTCAGTATGGTTTTCTAGTGAAAAATTTCATTTTTTCTGTAAATATAATTATTCTTTGGGCTTAAAAGATAGTTGACTTAGTCAAAGTCTTCTCCTGTCGCCATTTGCAAACTCAGAAAAATTAACAAGTGAATAAACCCATGTATGACAGTTCAGATCTTTCTGAAATCTCCAATGACCTTTTTACGGTTGGAGAGGGCAATTACGGAAGTTTTCTTGACCAGAATAAAAAATTAAACAAACTGAAACAACACGTCGTAGAAAGAAATCAGAAAAAAAATGGCTATACAAATATCTCATTTCACTATTCCGGTGACCTCATCCAGTGCTATATAAGGTTGACATTGACTTTGACTTGTCATAAATAAAATAAATACCAGTTATAATACACCATGGAGGAAGCTTCCTACAAACTTCTACCTTTATGCTCCTGTTACATTTTAAAAAACCAACAACACAACTAGGAATCTTTCTGTCAATTTCAGAGGAAAATGAGGTCAGTTCTGTAGTCTTTTGCAAAGACTTGGAAGATTTCTGCTCCACGGTGTATTTTAAAATATAATAGAAGCATGCATAAAGATACAAGTTTCTAGGGAGCTTCCTCCATGGTTTATTTTAACTGGTATTTATTTTATTTATGACAAGTCAAAAGTCAAGGTCAAGCTGCATTTAACACTGGATGAGGTCACGGGATAGTGAAATGAGATATTTGTATGGCCATCATTTTTTTTATCTTTTCTTTCTACAACGTGTTGCTTCAGTTTGTTTTATTTCTTATTCTGGTCTAAATAACTTGCGTTATTGTCATCGATCTCCAACCGTAAAATGGTCATTGGAGATTTTAGAAAGATCTGAACTGTCCATTTCAAAGTGAACTGTCATACATGGGTTTATTCCATATAATGAAAAATCGGCCATTTCGGACCGGAATTAGCTTATTCGGATTGGAATCGAGCTGTACCAATCCAATTTCATCTGTGTGTCTCAAACCAGAGAGCTTTTGAATATCAACTAAGCCAACTACCATCATATCATTCTATTTTTTGTTGTTAGAATACATAACTATACTTTTATATAAGTGTTTAAACAAGTACTATTGAAGAGAAGTAATACTTATATTATATTATATTATATTAGTGGATTATTTGATTGTAATTATTTGTTTAAAAAAATTGTTTACAAATTATTTTTTTTAGTATAAAACAAGCTTCTAGCAAATAAATATGAGTTTCCAATCTGATTAGACCGATTCCGACCGATTCACCCTATTTCTGTTTCACGGTCAAAAAACTGATTCCGATTCCGATTTCAATTTTTTCTTCTATGGTTTATGCCATTAGTTAATTTTTCTGAGTTTACTTCGCAGTCAATGGTGGGATCGAGGTGATGTAAAGATAGAATAATTAGTGGTGAAAGACTTGTACATGTTAAGTCAACTATCTTATCCGCGCAAAGAATAACTATGTTTAAAGAAAACATGGAATTTTTCACCAGAAAACCAGACAAGTGGTGGGAAAAAGATTATAGCTAACATTTATGCCAAAGTTACCCAGAGTACAAGTTATTCTACCTTGACGAAATATTCCAAAATTTACATACTGTGTGAGAAAACTTTTAAATTACTTTGTTAATTTATTTTCCTTCCGAAATGAAATCAGGGGCATTTTCCACTATATATATATGACTTGTATCCATGAGAATTTTTCAAATTGATGTCGTGATTATTATTTTGGGAAGCAGCTAACAGTTCTCAAAAATCTCAAGAGATTTTCAACTAATTATGTAAACATCAATACTAAATTATGTATATTAATTCAACAAATCCTGTAAACATAAAACTACGTGAAAGCTGTTAAAAATGCGTGAAAGTTGTTAAAAACGCATGACAGCTGTTGAAAACGCGTGACAGCTGTTGGAAACCACCTTCTGTAAACATTCACATAATATCCTGTAAACATACACATATTATCTTGTAAACATACACATGTTATCCTATTAACATACACATATAATTCTGTAAACATTATCTTTTATTTTTATGAACATACACATATTATTATGTAAACATACACATATTATCCTATAAATATACACATATAATTCTATAAATATACATAGTGTACTTGAAATTATAGCAGTTGAAATTATGACAGTTGTGACAGTTAAAAACACGTCAAAACTAAGCTAAAAAAGAAAGATTTTTATACACGGAGATTTTTGGAGGACTGTAGCCCGGAGGACATTACCTTTTCTCATTATTTTGTGATGAATTTAACCATGGATTTAAATCATGGTTTTGGTACAGTACGTAATCAAGTTTTGGGTAGTTAAAGAGATGCATATAATGTACAAACCATAAATTACATTCGTGGTGACATTTTTCAAAATTGTCGGACCTAACTGCTTATCTTTTAATATCCCAGTCAAGGTCAGCTAATTCACTTTTTAGTTTTTCTGAGTTTGTACATGGCGACAGGAGAAGACCTTGACTAAGTCAACTGTCTTTTAAGCCCAAAGAGTAACACTATGTTTACAGAAAACATGGAATTTTTCATCAGAAGCCCTTTTTTTAGTTAGAAGTGTATCAATTAGTTCTTTCCTGCCACAACAAGCAAGACAAGCTTGAAAACCAAACTGATGTCGGGGGAAAAAGATTATGGCTTAACTTTTTCTAGCATTCATGCCAAAATTACCCAGAGTAAAACTTAATTATTCCACCTTGATGAAATATTCCAAAATTTACATACTGTGTGAGAAAACTTTTAAACTGACTTGTTTATTTTTCTTCTGAAATGAAATCAGGGGCATTTTCCACTATATATGACTTGCATCCATGAGAATTCTTCAAATTAATGTTGTGATTATTATTTTGTGATGAATTTAACCATGGATTTAAGTCATGGTTTTGGTACAGTAATCAAACTTTGGGTATTAAAGAGATGCATATAACTAGAAACTATAAACTACCTTCTTGGTGACATTTTTCAAAATTGTAGGGCCCAACTGCTTATCTTTCAATATACCAGTCAATGTCAGCTAATTCTCCAAAGTAAAGAGAACTGTGCTATCGTCAATCCATGGGAAATTATATAAGAGGTTGCAAGAATAGCACGTCTGTATACATATCTTCTCCATAGTTTAGAAATAGCTATAACTTAATATCTCAGTTGGTTCCATTTTTAATGGGCACTTCAGTATTGGCTTGTCTTTTTTCCATTTTCTTCCTTCCCTGCTTCTCCTACTCATCATGTACAGATAGACTTCCATGTAATAATTCTACTGAAATTAAGCCTCCTTTCTATCTCCAATCAGACGTTACAATTGATCATAATTGTCTTGGTCATTTACCGATTGAATGCTACAATAATACGCCATTTCTCTTATGGCTTCCTAATAAGCCATTACCATTGGAAAAAATCTCATACGACAACAACACCATCACGATTCAAGATCCTTATCTTTGTAGTTCATTGAATAAATCTGGCTGTCGTAATCTTTATTTTAATTTCTCTAGTCCTATTAACTTGTACCCTGAGTTGTATCGTTCATTGAATAGTAGCCTCTCTTCTTTGAGATGTGACCCTCCTAATCATATACAATCAGTACCCAATGTATTTAGAAAGTATTACAACCTTAGCTACTCGCCTTCTCTTGGTGAACATGATAAGCCTTCACAGAATTGTTCAAGGCCAGAGAATTCCCATGACCCATCTTTTGTGTCCATTTTCTCATTCAAAAATGGCAGCCCATGGCTTACTCTGCTATCTGCTAGTTACTCATATGATCTTGTTGTGCGGCCCGGTTGCTTTGCAAACTGGACAGAGGTCTTTCATCCTAAAGGGAAAGGTTAGTAGCTTGTATATTTAATCAATTTATCCTGTTAATTTTCTTTTTAATCTTTTTGTAAATTATGGACAGTTCCATTTATTTTTGAAAAATTTTCTTTCCCCTTTGGCATAATTAATGGGGTCCGACATAACAGCTCTAATAGAAACAAGATATGAGACTATGACAGATTAAGTAAACTTTAAGCCTATACATGACTGTTCAAAATTATCACAATAATGGCTAACTTTTTTTTTCTAATTTCCTTTTGAAAAGTTTTCTTATCTTAGGAAAGGATGGCTACCTTTTTCCTAGAGTAGATTATTCTGTTCCCTTCTAAAATAAAAAATGCCTTTTATTCCATGCCTAACTCAATGTTTAGCAGAAGAATTCTATAACATTTTACTTCTAGTACTGGTATTCTTTATTGCTTTTCATCAATATTTGTAGTTCCAAATTTTTTTTACTGGAGGTGTTGTTAGGAAATTTCCATATTTCTATCCTTTCCAACATTTACGTCAAGGTCTTTGTCAAACAAGGGGAAATTATTTGAGGTTATAGGAATAGGACATAGGTATAACTTCTATTTTCCTTCCCCTGCTTCCTTATCTCATGTCAAACTACACTTCCTTGTAATAATTCTAAACTAATCAATCATGACAACCGAGATATTTTCTGATATCAGCTAATTATTGAAATAATCTTATAGCTAAGACTAATTGCTTTTCTAACAACACATCTGGATTCGCTTGTGATCAACAGTGTAACTTGCTCACATTTTATTTGTTGTTTTCTTTCCATTCTTTGTTACTGAACGGTATTCTATTTTTTATATTTATTGTACATTTGTACTTTGCAAATTTTATTCACTTTTCTTCCAAGTGAAAAGAATGTCTGAAGTCTATCTAAATTGATGATTCATTTGTGACATTTCTTTCTTTATCCATATTGCAGAGAAACACTCCCGAACAACAGAGAGACACCTGCGAACGAGAATCATAATAGGTTAGTATAACTTCGATCTTTTAGTTTTACAGTAAACGTATGTGTTAAGTTATCATGACATTTTATAATATATAAAATTATGATTTTTTTTTTTTTATCATTTAGAAGAAGAGTTAAGACATCTCTTTCTTGGAGGGCTTCAATAATATTCTGAGATTTATAGTTTAAATAACTAATTTATAATTGGATTTGATGTTGGACCCATTTAACTAGATCAATTATTCATTTTGGTTTTGTCAAATACCTCACGGCAGAACCTGTAAATAAGACTGCATACCAATCAACCAAATAGCTATGACCAAACACTAAAAATGCATATATGATTTAATCGAAAAAATTTCTCGAAAATTAAAACCAATTCCATTGACTACAGTTAATTTGATTTATAAAAGTTTTCTCAATCAACCTACTTCTTTCTCTGCTCCAATTTCTTATGGAGGCAAACAAATACTTTGAGAATCTCAATTGGGATAAAGAAAATTTAGCATGGTCGCATTGGAAACTGAGATAAACCTACTTGGAAAGTTAACTTTATCTAGCACATGGAATGTTCAAATGTTAAACATTTTACCCTTTGATTTGAATACCCTTCAGGATGCGTTGTGGGATTCACATTTGTGCTTGCATTTGGTGGTTTGTTGTTTTTCTTATACAAACACAAGAAATTGAGATTGATCTCTTCATCATCAAAGCTTCTGGTACAAAGAGAGGTTTCTGATCAATACTTTCATGACCCGGAGATGTTTGGGTCGTTACACACTCAGATTTTCTCTTATGAAGAACTTCTGGAGGCAACTGAAGGATTTAGTGAATCAAGAAAGCTCGGTGATGGAGGTTTTGGCATTGTGTATAAAGGTAAATACTATCACTTGTATTGTAAGATAAATGTTTTGGCATCCAACATTGATCTCATTTATTATTGTTCTTTTCAAAGTGCTTTCTCAACTTTCTGAAAATAAAATTATTATTTTGGAGAAAATTATTAACTTCTCCTTTTTTCATAATGCTTTCTTAACTTTTGAAAATAAAATTATTATGTTGAAGAAAAATATCTCTGTTTTTAGTGTGAGCTAGCAAAGTTTGATATATACCTACTAACTCAGGGCCTTGAATTCTATCGGAGCACTTATGATAATTTTTTTAAAGAAAGTAATTTTGGATATTAATGAGGTTGTTAATTAGTAATTAACAATTGGACATTTTTTAGGGATACTCAAAGATGGACGCATAGTGGCAGTAAAGCGCCTTTACAAGAACAACTTCAAAAGCACCGAGCAATTTATGAACGAAGTCCAAATTCTCTCCGGTCTCCACCATCCAAATCTCGTTACCCTCTATGGCAGCACCGCATGCTCCAGCCAGGAGCTGCTTCTTGTCTATGAGTTTGTCCCCAATGGCACCATTGCTGACCATATCCATGGACCCTGCTCTAGCAAGAATGCACTAACCTGGCAGGTTCGCTTGTCAATTGCTATCGAGACGGCAAATGCTCTTGCATATTTACACGCAGTTGAGCCCCCAATAATTCATCGAGATGTCAAGACGAATAATATATTACTAGATGATTGTTTCCATGTAAAGGTTGGTGATTTTGGTTTGTCACGTTTGTTCCCATTGGATGTGACACATGTTTCGACTGTCCCTCAAGGTACGCCTGGGTATGTGGACCCGGTGTACTACCAGTGCTTCCATCTTAGTGACAAGAGTGATGTATACAGTTTTGGAGTTGTTTTGATGGAGTTGATTTCGTCAAAGCAAGCTGTGGATTTGAGCAGGAGCAAAGATGAGATCAATCTTGCTAATATGGCCTTAAACAAAATACAGAGGTGTCAGTTGGATGAGTTGGTGGACCCGGCATTCAGGTCAAATTGGGAGGTGAGGTGTGTGGTTTCTTTGGTTGCTGAGCTAGCATTTCGATGTTTGCAACCTAATAGGGAAATGAGACCATCTATTAAGGAGGTATTAGAGACACTGAGAGTGATCGAAAAAGGGGACTATAATGGAGATAAAATGGTTAAGGAAAATATGACAAAGGAAGAAACTTATCTGTTAAAGTGTGAAACAAAATACTTTTTTTCTGATTCTATGACTGATAGTTGGAGTAGCTTGACGACACCTAATACTAGTGGATAAGGTACTAACATTTTGCTATTTAATTACAACTATTCTTATGTTTTCTAGGGGGTGTACTCATGGTTTGGAAACTCAGCTGAGTTCGGCCGAGTTAACTCGATATCAGTCGGGTCTGATCTGAGTTTTACGCTAGTCTCGCACCCATGCGAGTTTTTCATCAAAATTTAGTTTAACAAGTTTTTGATCCGGCTGAGTTATCCAATTTTCAGGTCAAGTCAGATCGTGTTTCACCCGGATCAGACCAATTTTTTTATTTTTTTTAGTACAAAACAAGTTTATGTCAAAAAAAAAAAATTCAAGTTTCTAATTCAATATAGCTGATTTTGATCAATTTATCCGATTCCGATTCCATTGTCAAGTGACTGATTCCAATTTCGATTTTCAGAACCATGGGTGTACATATAAAATATAGAGTAATAGGGTAAATTATTACATGAGAATACATTTGTATGATAGCGCGACTGTTGTACAGTATTTCTTTTTTTTTGGAAAAACATGTTTTGACTTTTTGCTTTCCAATACACTTCACTATTATTGGTGCCTTTTAATTTTGTTAGTTGAGATACGCGAAGTGATTTTTTTTTAATTTTTTTTGTAATTTGAATTTACTTTTAGTATGGTAGGTACGTACTATGTTCTTCAATTCATGGCAATGCATGGTGCAGAGTAATACATTGTACTAAATATGGCAATAGAACTTTGTTATTCAATGTAGTTATTGTTCAATGTGAACATTAATCATACTCTCTGTTCGTTGTGTTCAATCCTTGAATTTTACGTCATTGTCAAAACTTACTATGTTTGTTTGTAGGTTGAATTTCATGTATACGTACCCTCAAATTAACAGTTTGAGTCAAACTGACTATGTTTAAAGAAGCTTTTTTTTTTTTTTTTTTTAATTATAGCAAAGACTATAAAACTTGAAAGACCCAGCCTTTGTTCAAGCCGTTTTTTATTTGTAGCATTTAAAAATATTAAAATTCAAAAAGTAGTATGCAGTTGGATTAAAATTGAATTCTAGCATAATCGTATATTAGAGATTAGGTCTAGAAGCGGATACGGAATTTTCACCAGAGTAGGGCAACAAAATATAGAATCGGATTTAAATAGATAATTAAGTTCAAATCTATTAGATAATCGGTTTAAATAGCATCTTTGTGTCGCTTTTTTTTAACAAAGTTGACTGGTACTAATAACTTATTAGGTCAGATATAATATGGACCGTCTGATTCAAAATGGACAGAACGGTCTCGCCTTGTACTGTCTGATGAATTAGCGTATGTGCGACTGTGCACAATTCAACTCGCGTGCAGAGGCAAATTTGCTGAGAGGATGTCTTCTCTTTCTATCTCTCTCCTTTCTCTTCTCCTCTCTCTCTCTCTCTCTTCTCAAAAGAGTGAGGAAAGAAATAGAGAGAGGATAATAGGGTGGCTGAAATTCGAGGATGATTTTAGCTGATTTGAATTGAACTGCAGAACATGGTTTGGAAAACTGGCCGATTTCAAGTTGACTCAACCGAGTCGGAACGGAATCGGCCAAAGACGATCCAATTTTTTCTGAATTAACTCGTCCATATAAGTTATATACAGAAAATGAAAAATTTTACAAAGTGTCTTTCTTTTTTAAAATATAGAACAAAATGCTCTCTTTTTTTAAATTCTTAACAAAATGCACTTGTTGACCCCACTTATTCCCTCTCTTTCCCTCCCTCTTAATTCTCCTTGTTCACTCTCATCTATTTTTTTGCTTATGTAAAATATACAATTGTGATTTTAATTTAAGAATTGAATAACTTTTATTTTTTATGTGTATAAATGATTTCGAATTAAAAATTTAAGTGTGAAATTTTATTTGATAAAATCAGAAAGTATAATATTAGCCTATATATAGAATGTTTCCAATATATGAGTCTTTTAAAAACATTATTATAAGACATAGTATTAACTTATTTTATAAAAAAGAAGTATCTAATAAATAAATGTTTTTAATGTATGCATTCTATCTAATTTATTCAGTATAAAATTTCATATTCTTAGTTTTCACAACTATGTGAATTTTATCACATCACATGTTAAGTAATTTAGTGAGGCACTTATGTTTCAATAAAAATAAACTAATTATGTATATGATTTAAAAATATTTATATGTTAGATTTTATAAAAAAAAGTTAATACCATGTCTTATAATAACTTTTAAAAAGACCCATATATATATTTTTCAAACCAAAAAAAAAAATTCTACATATACTCTAATACTATATTTTCTGATTTTGACAAATAAAATTTCACACTTAATTATTTTATTCTAAATCATTTATACAAATAAAAAAATAAAAGTTATTCAAAATTTAAATAAAATCATAATTGCATATTTTACATAAACAAAAAATATGTGAGAGTAAATAAAGAGAAGGAAGAGAGAGGAAAAAAGAGGTAACAAGTGGGGATTACAAGAACATTTTGTTAAGAATTTTGAAAGGATGATATTTTATTCTATGTTTTGAGAAAAAAAAAAACACTTTGTAAAATTTCTCTACATAACATCGATAAAATTGAAGTGAAATCGAAACAATTGACCAAATTTTCACTAATTTTCTTCTTTCTGGAGCAAATGTACATTGTTTCGGTGATTTAATCGGACCAATTTTGGATATTTTTGCAACGACAGTTTAAATGATTTTGGGAAATCGCATCTTAGAACGAATAAGAAAAAGATTAAATCCTTATAAAATACTGTATAGACTTGGTGTATGAATGTTGTAATGTTTTATTTTGAAAACATAACAAGGTTTACAGTAGAACATGTCCAGACCGGTTATAACAATGGAGGAGCGGAATCAGCGGATGTACAGCAAAATGTCATATTGAGACATTGATCGCTAATGCTATTTTTTCGTTTATACAAAACTTTAATAAATGCTGTCCTATTTAATTCAATATTGATTAATGATTATGCTATTAAATAGACGGTGGTTTATTTTTATTTGACTAAAATAAACGGTGTAGTTGTTGACAATAGTAATTTTTATAATTTTATTTTATTTTGACTTAAGCAAAATAAAATATTAATTGTTTATGAAATAAAATATTTTTTTTGAAGATAAAATTAATGAATACAAAATAAAAATATGAAAATTTAAAAGTATTAAACATTTTATTTGTCTTTTGTGAATTTTTTTATTATTTTATGGAAGTCTATTTAATTTTTACATTAGGTAAATATTAATTTTATAACTAATACACTGTAAAATTGATTATTACCCGTTCAAATTTAATTATTATGAGTGTTGGAGTATGTTATTTGACAAATTTAGTACAAAACATGCTTCTGTTAAAAAAATATGAGTTTTCAATTCAATTTGTTTGATTCCGACTAATTCACCTGATTCCAATTCTACAGTCAAATGAGCGATTCTAATTCCGATTTTGATTTTCAGAACCATACTCGAGAAGTCATTTTCTTATAACATGCTTGCTATCAATTAGCACCTTCTCACTGTAGATGTACAATGTATCAACATTTTCATACACGACCCACATAGACAAAGTCATGAAACCGTGTGCAATTAGCTTTTAGCACCATGTATAGTTGCGTTTTATGTAGCAGTGCATATCTTCTTTGTGTTCCCATTAGCTTGTTTTTTTTAATCAACTATCAAGTCAATTTTAAGAAAAGCTTTCACACCGAAAGTAACGTCACCTAACACTTGTCTTTTGAATTTGTTTGGAATCAATGTGATGGACTAATAATAGTGCTTTCTTGATGTTGACAGGAAAAGACTTTGACCAAGTCAACCGTGCCCATGTCTATTATGAAGTACATTATTGCTTTCCTTCTTTTCTACTTTCCCCTTTAAAGATTCCCAAATAATTGTGACTTCCGTCGAATTATTTGACACTTTAAGATGTCTTATTAAATATTGACAATGACTTTGCTTTTTCATGGGTTGAATTCACTATTAGATATTTAAATTCTTAAGGGCTCTTTATGATTTTTTTTTTCCGGAAAAGACCCTTTGGTCGTTGCATTTCGTTAACCAAAAATGGGATTACAACAGAGGCATGTATAAAGTTAGAAATCCCTCATCACAAGTCTACCAAACCTTCAAAACACAGTTTAGATTGGAAAAGTAAAGCCTATGACTAATTCACTCGATTGCCTTCCTTTCTTTGTCAGACAGTCGGCCAATTCATTTTGGTTTCGACTGATGCACTGACAAGAGAAAAAGCTGTTTTCCTTAAAGACCCTCCAAATCTCAAATAATTCCGTGTAGGCTCTCCAGTCACCATCTTGAGGCGGCATCAACTGGGTTGCAATCCCAGCTACAGTACTGCAATCAGTGAAAAATTTGCATGCTTGGATCCCTTTCGATTTAGGATCAAAATCTGCTGTTATTCTCATGCATGATCAGTATTCCTGCTTTTTCAAATTCAGTCATTAAATTGTTTCGAGATACGTGCACAGAAAAATTTTGAAAAAAGTTGCTTGGAGATTTGTTCCCGAAAAAAATTGAACGGTTAGATTCAAAAAAGCAGGATAACAGGGTTACTCTTCGCGGAAAGAGAATAGCAGTGGATTTCATTTCTTCGATTTAACCAACTCCACCGCTGTCAGTAGAGCCAAGGCTTCCATTGAATTTCGCAACACCCCCTGACTTGCATATACTGATAACCCAACAATTCATGATTGTTCCAAAGAATCATTCCAATTCCCCCCCTCCAACCCTGCACCCAAGAACCATCTACAAAACAGGTGTACCCCTCAGAAGTACTTGATAGAGTGTAAACCTGATGAGGAGGCAGCTCAGTAGGCTTTGCTAGTTGTGATTCAGCTGAGATTGCCTTTAGGTATTTCTGGAAGGTCTCAAAGGAGGGTTGTGTAGCTGAGTATGTGCAATCATTCCTTACACGCTATACAGGGCTCTTTATGATCAGTTGGTCATCTATTAGATATTTTCAGAGAAGATATAGCTTATATAATACTTGTCTTTCACTTGGCTAGAGATTTCTTTGCTCATTGATCTTTAGTCTTTTAATAGTTTAGGGGAGCTCCTGAGAGGAACCTTGAGATAAAACTTCCCCTTTTCTATTTGTTTTATGGCCTCTTCTCCCTTCTTCCTTCTTCATCTTTTAATTAGTTAAATAATATTTTTTTCCTTTTGTGTGCTTGATTTTTCTTAATGTCTCTCTCATTTATTTGTTTTGCTTCCCTGTTCTTCCTTCACCCCTGCTTATCTACCCCATGCCTGCCCCTGCTAAAACCATATGAATTACCATGCAACAAATCTATTGAGATAAAACCTCCTTTCCTCCTAATAAATGACACAAAAAACATTTGTGAGAGTGCAATAAATATCAAGTGCCTTCATGAAAATCGTTCGCGAGTCTATCCACTTCACATGGCAAACAACTGGTTTTCTTTGGAAAACATTCTCTACTCCTCAAATGACATAATAGTTAGCGATCCCACACTTGAAAATGAAATAAATTCATCAAACTGTGGAAACCTCCTATTCTCCCTCCGAACACCCCAACAGTTTGATTATGATCTGTTTTTGTCTTTTAGTAAAAACATCAAGTCCTTTTGTGGATCTCCAAGTTTGTCCTCTCAAACCCCAATCTTGGATGAAGAGTATACCTTAAACTATTCAGCTACAACTAACAATTATCTTCCTAGCAACTGTTCTAGGAAAGCTCCAGAAGCATCTTTTGAGTTGAAGTTTTCATTTGATGATGATGGGAGTGTGTTTCTCTCGTCAGCTAGATATTCCTATAAATTTCTATCTCAGCAAGGATGCTTCAATCAAAGCATACTCGGAGGCGACTATAAAAGTTAGTGGCTCATGGAAGAAAGACCACATTAATTATTTTTTTTTTTAATTTGTTTATTTCTTGAAGCTCATATTATGTTACCAATGCATAATACTTGCGTTTATTTTCTTTTCTGGTTTGTAAGACATAACTGACACTGATGTACTCTGTAATTTTCAGATACCAGTACTAATACAGGAAAGACAAATCGAGCAACAAGGAAAAACATTTTGATAGGTAAGGATAGTTTTTCTCTGTCATGATTGATCTTATTGTGAAAAATATTGTAATTACTCTGTCTGGTTGTATATAATATAAGATTTGATAAACGATTATAACATTAAATTCTTCATTGGGACCATTCTTCATCCTCTCCTTTTTGGATAGGAGCACTTTTAATAAAACCTATTATAATTTAAATATATGTTACTTTACACATGCAGTATGTTGTTTTTCAGGTGTAACAGTGGGAATTTCTGGACTACTTGTTTTGTTTCTTGTCTGTCTAACACTGTACAAGCACAAGAAATTGAAGTTCATCTCGTCTTCATCAGAACTTCTTACAAGAGAAAGCACTTCTGATCAGTATTTTCATGACCCAGACATGACTGGACTGCAATGCACTCAGATTTTCTCTTATGAAGAACTTGAGGAAGCAACTGAAGGATTTAGTGCATCAAAAGAACTGGGTGATGGCGGCTTTGGAACTGTATATAAAGGTAACTATAATCAATTCTGGCATTTTTACCCTAATTATTATTAGTTTGGCTACATTGCTTATTTTTGTCTATTTTTTTTTTTTTAAAGTTAGATATCACTGATGAATAAAAGGGGGAAAAAAATACTACATCAGAAAAAAGGAAAAACAAATAGCATTCCAGGAAGCCAGAAAAAAAAAAAAATTGTGCTACCAGCATCTAGTATACAGTTGAGTGCTGGTAGAACTCGTCTTACTGAGTTATTGCTAAAGCATTTGCATTGTAAAATTGGCCTGATTACTTCATCAACTGACCCCCATTTATTTTTAAAAATATGGTGCTTAGACATGATTTTAGTGTATAGTTTAGAGTAAAATGCTATAGGTACTATAAAATTGACCCCACAAACTTTTTGTGAAAATTATATGATTGACCCCCATTGTGTAAGTTGAAAGTCTGCTTCTGCCCCTATTACAATCAGGAAATAACAATGTAAGATATCAATAGGAAATTTAAGGGACGGGCGTGTAGTTGCAGTGAAGCGTCTCTACAAGAACAGCTACAAAAGAACCGAGCAATTTTTGAATGAAGTTGAAATCCTTTCCCATCTCCACCACCCAAACCTTGTCACTCTCTATGGCTGCACGGCCCGCTCCAGCGAAGAATTACTTCTCGTCTATGAATTTGTCCCCAATGGAACCATTGCTGATCACCTCCATGGGCCCCGCTTGTCTGAGAACATCCTCACCTGGCCCATCCGCCTATCAATTGCCATTGAAACAGCCAATGCCTTGTCTTATCTACATGCAGTGGAACCCCAGATTATTCATCGAGATGTTAAAACGACTAATATTTTGCTTGATGATAGATTTCATGTCAAAGTTGGTGATTTTGGTTTGTCACGGTTATTCCCCTTGGATGTAACTCATGTGTCCACTTTTCCCCAGGGAACACCTGGGTATGTTGACCCGGTGTATCACCAGTGCTATCAACTTACTGATAAAAGTGATGTTTACAGTTTCGGAGTCGTCTTGGTGGAGTTGATTTCATCAAAACCGGCTGTGGATATGGCAAGGAGTCGTGATGAGATTAATCTAGCTAATCTAGCATTGAATAAAATACAAAGGGATGAGGTAGATGAGTTGGTGGACCCAGCTCTTGGGTTCCAGTCTGATTTAGAGGTGAGGCAGATGGTTACTTCAATGGCTAAACTGGCGTTTCGGTGCTTACAGTCTGATAGAGATATGAGACCATCTATGAAGGAGGTTTTAGAGGTGTTGACGGTGATACAGAATGGCGGTTATGAGAGAGAGAAAATAACGGAGATTAGCCCGAGTAAAAAAGAGGCGCATTTGTTGGAAGGAGAGGCAATGTTTTCTCCAAACACAGTGATTAGTGGTTGGATGAGTAAGTTCACAACTCCAAATATCAGTAGTTGATTTGATTTACCAGTATTTATTATTAGATGAATGAGAATTGCTGTTATGGATAACCACAAGCTGTAGAGTGTAGATATAGGCAGTTTTTTCATATGTATATATACGTACACACACATATTTTTTCAGTGTGTTCAATAAAATAATGATATAAAATATTTGAATGAATAAAATATTAGCTGTCTTTGTCCATGGTACTGTCCTTGTGCATGACAGGTACAGTATATTGATTACTGGGATGCTTCCATGCTTGAGGTAAAATTTGTGCAATACGTCCCTTCACAGAATATGAGCATTTTTAGTATATTGTTGCTAATTTGTTAAAAATTTAACTGTTAACTGTCTTTGTTATTCTCAGAATAAAGGTATGTTTGGATGTACTGAGAATAGCGAGAATAGTATTGTTCCGATCCATTCAAACATACTCAATTGCTATTCGGAACAGTGAGAATAATATTGTTCCGTTATTTCTACAAAAAGTCAGAATAACAATTGGTACTCTCTCAAATGTTCAATCCAAACAACATTTTTGCTATTCTGAATAGCACCACATCAACACTATTTTCATATTTTTCCAAAAATCACTATTCTCATATATTATTTTCAAATAGTAGATATTCTAACTATTCTAGAGTGCATCCAAACGTATCTTTAATAGTTCATGATATGGAATAAACATTGCTGTCTTCGTGATCGTTACTGTCATCGTCATCATGATTATTGGAAAATAACTTATCATTTGGATCACCTAATAATCTGATAAAACTAGTAACTAGGCGTAGTAAAATGTATTAGAACTGCTTTTGAAAATGAAATGAGATGATGATGCGAAAGATCTCATGGACCAGACAATTAGTAAGACTAATGAAGTAATGATTAAAGTGCTTGATCGAGTTGAAGATAGCTTATTTGAATGTAGATAATCATTTTATGTACTTTTGGCATTCACTACTCTATTTAACTCAAGGATTTTATTGTTGTTTAATTCTTTGTCAAATGAGCTTTCAACCATAATTTATTTCACAAGTCAATGTGTCCCATCCTCCCAACTTTTATTTTATATTCTATAAATTGGGTTCAATGTGTGCGAGCCCCTGGAAGATCACATAATAAAGCAAACGGGTCAATTTGATGTGTTCTGTTATCAATAGAACTGGATGTAGATGTAGTAGAATGAGATTTTTGTGAAATATCTGTCCACTTTAATGTGTTGTGCTGAGAATTTTTACTGAGTATGATTTAGATGTAATAAATAGCATAAGGTCTTCCATGCTATTGCCTAAAATACTTATCATATAAATTTCAAACTCGATCTAAATAGCTTAGTAAATTGGTTATATAATTAACTTATAGAATACTAATTTTTAATATTTTTAGAACTTTTTACTGTTTTTTATAATTTATGAAAGATAGCAAAAAATGACCTAATATATTAGCAATTTTTTTATTTAAATTATTTTTTGTTATGTTTCATAAATCACAAAAAATAGTAAAAATTAATATTCTACATGTTCATTTTATAACCAATTTACTGAGTTAGTGAGATAGAAATTTAAAATTTATACAATAAATTTTGAAACAATAACACAAAATGTCTTATGATATCCATAGCACCTAAGCCTTACTCATTTCTACTTATCAATAAATTGGACTGCTGCTAAACTGCGCTAGCTAGGTGATCTATTTAAAAAATATAATGTCAACAATATATCAATAAACTATTATTTTATTTTTCAAAACTTCTTATTTTAATTCGAAAATAATATCAATATTTGTCGAGTTAATATATTATTAATGTACCTCGATTTTTGACTTATATATAGAGAGAGAGATAGGCTAATATGCTTTTAGTAGCATATGGACCGAAATACACACGGTCAAAATTTGAAATTTCAAAATCCAAAAAGTTAATATGAACCATTTATCTTGTTCTCCATATTAATATGTGCTTGGAGACCAAATTTTATATTTTTCTGAATTATTTTACTATTAATCAAGTCACTTTAAAAATTGCTGATTCCGACGATGGCTTAATAAAACAGTAAAACTGTTGGATCAACGATTTTCAAAGTGGCTTAATAAATAGTAAAAAAATTCAGAAAAATGTAAAATTTAGTCTCTAAGCACATTAATATGGAGAACAAGATGAACGGTTCAGATCAACAATTGTTTTTTCTGATTTTCTCTACGAATTAATTAAGCTGATTTTGTGCTTAAGAATGCGCATTAATTTGTGTATGAGAATTGTTAGTAAGGATGAAAGATGGCAAAATCGAATATTTTATAAAGGAATAAGAGGGGTTATGGTATTTCATTAAAATGTGCTTGCAGATTAAATTTTATATTTTTTAGAATATTTTTACTATTTATTAAGTATTTAACAAAATCGCTATATTCAGACTGTTGAATTTTTCTATCCATCTTAATAAATAGTAAAAAAATTCAGAAAAAATATAAAATTTGATCTGCAAGCACATTTTAACATATCCAACAAGTTGAACGATTTGAAATCGACTATTTGGACTTTATAAATATAGGGTGTAATCGGGTGTCACCAAAAAAAGAATGTAATCCGATCCCTCCTCTTAATAAAATTTAAATATTAAAACAAATGAATAATTAATCCAGAAAATTATTCGATTTGTTTATTTGAATTCAGATGGAGAAAATTTGAACTGATTTGTTTATTTGATACGGTTATCAATTTTCAATACCTCTTCGCATAATTGTACATCTACACATGTGCGTGAAAATTGTAAATTTTTAAAATAAAAATATTCATAAGTATCCCTAATATAACAAGATACATATTCGATTTTGCCATAACCCCTCTTATTCCTTTATAAAATATTCGATTTTGCCATCTTTCATCCTTACTAACAATTCTCATACACAAATTAATGCGCATACTTAAGCACAAAATCAGCTTAATTAATTCGTAGAGAAAATCAGAAAAAACAACTGTTTCAGCATTCTTTACAACCATATCCATTGTTTGATCTTTCAACAACATACATGTTTTGACAAACATCCAATGCATCAAGAACATCAAGTGCATTCGATGGCTCTAGTGACTTCAAAATGTGCTTTTCGCAATACTTCTGCTGCAACAAGCATAAGGGACTCGAGTTCGCCGTGTGCTAGTTCAGGTAAAAATGTATGTTCATCTACCGGAGCTTTGCATCGATCCGTTGGATCTTGTTGCCTACATCAACCCAAAAAAAAAAGTATATGTTATATTTTAAAAATGCATAAATTGACAATTAATATTTCGTTCTTGTAAATTAGATAAAATTTATGAATTGTTTTTATTTATCAGGTAAAACAATTAAAATTTATGAAAGTCTACAACAGAATTGCACAGAAAATTGTTTTCATAATATCGGATCCCTTTTAAAAGAGGTTAAAATTCACCAATAGAGCCCTGGTACCAATATTGGAACACATATCCTCTACATTAACTTAAAAAGGAATCTTTTGAGTGAATGATTTTTGGCCGTCTAATTTTGAACGGAACCAATCCAACTGTCTATTTTATCACAGAGATTCTTTAATATTAGTGCGAATCTAGTCCGCACATATTTTAAAGCAGATCGGATAGTCCTAATGCATTACTCAAAAGATTCTCTTTTTGAGTTAATGCAGAGGATACGAATTCTCACTATTGGGGCAAGTGTCCTCCCAAGTAGCTTAGACGATTTTCCTCACTTTACGGTTTGAAATTAATCTCAGCTGGTTTGGGATTCGAGCTAGTGCAGACAGTATTATTGGGCTTTGAGATTCGTGCCAAGTTCTAATTGTAAAAGTGTCCTTTTCAGATAATGGAGATGATATGAAATTCTAATATTGGAGGCCCGTTACCAGGCTTCGTAACAATATCTGTATGGAGCTCCAAAGCCTTCTAAAAAGCCTTACTTGTCGTTTATTTCAGTTCCTTCTCCTTAATTTAGAGCATCTCTTATGAAAACGACGCAACCTTAAATCCCACGGACCAAATTGGCTTTACCTTCTTTCATTCCGATAAAAGGATTAAAGGAAAAGGAAGGGGTTTAAAATCGGATTTACTTCTTCCCCACTCAAATAAATCACTCCTAACGCCACACTGCCGCCTCATTCTCCTGTCTTTCTCTACTCTCATCTTACCTCCTCTCTCAACTCTCTCTTGCACTTCAGCTGTTTGTCAAAATGCTCCTGAGAATTATTGTCACTCCAACCACCAGTTTTCTGTAGCCACGCTTCATACTTGTTGCCTAAGAAGCGCTCTACCTCTTCTTTTAAATTATAGAAGACAGACTGTGACTAGGCTCTCTCTCTCTCTCTAACTGTGGTAAGTGCTCTTCGTTCTTGTGCCAGTTTCTTCAGGTGCTTTGCATTTAGGCCTATAATTTAGCAATTTGGAAGATCGTGGTGACTGTGGATGTAAGTTGCTTGGAAAAATGTCCAGAGATGGTACAGTCTGGAATTCAATTTGTCAAATCTTTTCATGAAAAGTGTCCTTTGCTTCTTTTTGTCAAATAGGTGCTTGGTAACATGGAATAAAACCAATTTACTACACTTAGGATGGTAATTATGCATCATTCTCTAGTATTTATTTGAAAAGTTGGGTTAGCGCAAAATTGAAATACGAAATCAATTTAGTCATGTTTAATTTAGGACAATGAGAGTACACTAGGGATACCATTGTGAACTATATTTTTTATTAGTTACTAGTTAATGTTATTCGCATATTTACAAGTTGTATGAGCTAATTATTGTTCTGAAAGTAATTAGGATTTGTGGTGGTTATCACCTGGGAGCTAATTATTGTTCTGAAAGTAATTATTATTCTATAAGCATGTTACAGTTCAAGTTCCAACCTAGGATCACCAGCTCTGGTTTTTAAGCTATTGTACCCATCAAGTTTGGCAATACTGTATGTCTGCCATTGTAGAGGCCTGAGCTTCTTACTATGGTAATAGGAATTATATTTTAGATTCTTAACCATAGAACCAATGTGTAAAGTGAACAAAAAGAAAACAAAAACAGCCCCAATTAACAACTAAACTCTGGTCCTTAAAAGTTTAAGTTGGTTTGATGCATATTACTACAGCTCAGTAACAACTGGTTTGTGAGTACTGAACTGAAAACATTAATGAAGTAAATATGAGTTCTCTATTTAACCTTTCGCTGTATTTAGCATAATTTGTATTTTTGAAGGTTTTGCAGTCTCTTAATGCTTCTTGATTCCTTGGATTACTCATTGACCAAAAAGCCCTTCTGGAAGAGTATAGCACAAAAGGTGAAGTTGTAACCATTTCATCCCATGGCCATGGGGACCCGCCAGCTGGAATTACTTGTGAAAGAACGTTACCGGTCAGGCACTCTTACTATTAAAGATGCTCTTCAACTTTTTGATCGCTTGCTGGCTGCTAAGAGCCCGGCGCCATCCATCTATTCCTTTAATCAACTCTTTACAGCCTTAACTCGTATGAAGAACTCAAACAACCATTATGCAACTGTCTTTCACTGTTTAACCACTGGACCCAACCTAAAAGGGTCTCAGCCTCACCTGATATCTGCACCTATTGTATCTTGATTTCCTATTGTATCCGAATAAATCAGCCCAGACTAGGCTTGGTATTCTTGGGGTGATTTATTAAGGGCGGGCAGAGAGCTGAACCTAACATCTTCAATCCCCTACTTAAGGGCCTTTGTTATGAGAATAGGATTAGTGAGGCCGTAGCCATGGCATTCAATAAAATGCCAAAGCTGGGTTGTACACCTAACGTGATTTCCTACAACACTATTATTGATGGCCTTTGTAAAGAAGGCCTAATTAGTAAAGCATTTAGTTTGTTTGAGAAAATGCTTTCAGCGGGTATTGTGCCAAATGTAGTGACATACAGCTCACTGATTGATGCCTGTGCAAGGATGGAGATACTGACAAGGCAGAGGAACTATTGTCCTACATGGTTTCTCAGGGAATTCAACCTGATGTTGTGACCTATACTACTCTCGTGGATGGCTTGTGCAAGAAAGGGCTATTGGACAAGGCAGTGGAATTGCTTCAGTCCATGGTTTCTAAAGGGCATGATCCCGATGTTGTGACCTATAATACCATCATTGATGCACTATGCAAGGAGGGGAAAGCTGAAAAAGCAGAGGAGGTGCTATGTAATATGATTTCTAGAGGTAAGCATCCTAATGTTTGTACCTACAGTACTCTTATAGATGGGCTCTGCAAGATGAACAAACTAGAAAAGGCAAAGAAGATGCTGAACGAGATGGTTTCAAAGGGAATATTGCCTAACACCGTGACTTGCACTATAATTGTGAATTCTCTTTGCAAGAGGGGGAAAATTGACGGGGCAGAGAAACTGCTGTATCATATGCTTGATATAGGTGTTACACCTAATCTTATCACTTATACTAGTGTTATAAATGGATATTCTAAACTAGGCTGTTGGAAAGATTCAATGAGACTTTTCAAGGATATGATTGATCGAGGTTTTTTGCCAGATGAGGTTACTTATAGATCAATGATGGATTCTTTGTGCAAACAAGGCCAAAGCAAGGAAGCTGAAAAGTTACTTGACTTAATGGTAAGGGGAGGTATAAAACCAGGTGTTCTGTCATATCAATTTTTACTTGTTGGCTATGTAAATGATGGTAATATTGATGATGTGATGAATATCCTAAATAGGATGCAGCTCAATCATGTAGCACCAGATCTCTCAACCTACACTTCCTTGCTGAAAGCATATGCTAAGAAGAGAAAAGTAGAGGAGGCTATGTGCATGTTGAACAGAATGAAGCAAGAAGGGGTGAAACCCGATTTAGCTGCCTCTGCACCAATATTAGAACTGCTTTTGAAAATGGGGAGAGATGATGATGCAAGAGATCTCGTGGACCTGACAACTAGTAATCCTAATGATTGAAGTGCCGAGTTGAGTTGAAGGCAACTCTTTTGAATTTAGATAATCATATGGAATTTGGCCAGATTATTGCTCTATTAAATGAAGTACTTCTTACTGCTTTGCTCAATATTTATCTTATTCTAGATATTTTCTTTCTTCTTTTTCACTGTTCTTTCGTTATTTGTAATGTTTTCTTTGTTTAGTTTGCATTTTGTATATTATTTTTCTGTGTGATTTTATTGACTTTTTACTTGCAGTTGTACTGCATTCGACTTGCTGATTCAGTACTTACCAGGTGTTCCATTAGGTAGAGTACCTGACAGCTACTCTACGACTAGACCTTAGCTCTCATATGAAGCTGGTTTTGAGGAGCAACTTTTCATGGGAGGTATAAAGCTGGTAAGACAAATGATTGATGTGCCAAATCGGGTTGAAGATGTTTTTTTTTAATGTAGATAATCAGTTAACATGCTTTGGACAGCTACTTGTGCCATTAACTTATGTTTTTGTAATGTTTTTCTGAATATTTCTCATATTCTAGATGGTTTATTTACTTTTTATCACTCTTCTTTTCTGTTATATTATGTAATGTTTTATTTGCTTATTCTGCATTTAGTTTTAGTTTTATGTGTGATTTCATTGATATTTCACTTGCAGTTGTGCTGCATCCAACTTGCTGATCAAGTACATACCAGGTACAATTAATGTACCAGTACCTAGCAGCTACGCCACTACTGGCCCTTAATCTTAAGCCGTATAAAGCTGGTGTTTGGGGAGCGAACTTGCACTAACATTTAAATTATAAATTTCAAATTTTGTACCATGCAAATCTTCCTCAATTTCACTAAGGTTTTAGCAATTAATACCCATTCGAGAAAATTGGTAGACTATTGAAATGGGGAAATGATTGTCCACAAAATTGAAATATCATTCGAAACCAAATTAAGCTTTTGTCCTTCATACTTTGCCTCTACCTTGGATACCAATGTTCTTGTAATTAGCCTAAATTGAGGCTGAATTATCAATGTTATTGTTAGTTTTGAAGTTCTGACTTGTATTTTGATTGCAGTTATTTAATCTGTACTCTTCGATTGAAATCATATGGTCCAAATAGCGGTCATGTTTTTGTGAAAAGAGAGGGGTTTGGTTATATGGGTACAAACTACAAACTGCTGTTTAAAAAGACTGGATATGTTTTTAAAATCATTGTAAATGATTTGAGATTTGGACCTCGGATTCTGTGGTACGGAACTTAAAAATCCACTCTGATTATTTTAATACCTATTAGAATTTAGAAATGTATCACTTCATACCCTTTTTTGTGCACCGATTTTATTAAAGAAACCATATATAACTGTTTTGAAGAAAAGTATCAAACCTCTGCTATTAATCTCCATTTTTAGAAAACCCTACAACTATTAAGTTGTATCTAAATAGTTATCATCCAACCACTTCAGTTTTACAGTCTGACACATACAGAATTAATGGAACAAGATTAAATTAGCAGGGCCTCACACCTTTCAAATTACTTTGAAGTTGATTAATTCTAGCGGGCATGCCCTTAATTGGAAAATTCCATCTAGTCTACACCTTATCCGACGGTGCCATATTCATGTGAATACACAGAATATAAACAAACAAGAATAACAAATGAAAAATAAAAATAAAAATCATTTAGGAAAGAATCAATGGTGCAGTGCTAGCATCCCAATTTTCTGTGGATATTTCATTCTCGGGTGATGACCTGACTCTTCTGCGTCTCGTCATCTCATAAACACCAACTGCTGGGTTTGGTCCATGATTAACACCAACTGCTGGGTCTGGTCCGGGAGGAACAACAACTACTTGATCTGGTCCGTGAGTAACATCAACTACTGGGTCTGGTCCGGGAGGAACATCAACTGCTGCTTCTTGTCCTTGATGAACACCAACTGCTGCATCTGGTCTGGGATGAGCATTACCACCTTCACTTTCTCCAGGATCAAAAAAGTATCGAGTTGCTAGTACAATAATGATTACTACGAGATTTAAAACAAAGAGGACCCAGAACGCATCAACCTTCAAGCTCTGCTGGGCATCAAGGCTGTTTGCTGTTGCCTCAGATTCGTAAAGGGGAGGGAAAAGCCATTGCCTCTGCAGATCTTTTACTTTGCCATTTTCTTGCAACTCCAGTATTGCTGTTGATAATTCAGCTGTCAATGGATTGCTTTTCTGAAGTGCCTAATTAATACATAGATATAGTGTACATTTGTCAGATTCAAGACAAGATATATAGAGGAATTGAGAAGGTAAACAAGCATAGTAACTTCAAAAAAGGTAAACTAAATCATCAATTAGTAACGGGGTCAGGGACTCTATAGAAAATTGTTGTTCATACAAAAATCTAAATAGGGAGAGGGGGACGGCGATTTTGATGGGCATCTGAGTAAATTTGATGTGATGTCCGGTCTAAATCGTCTAATTTGCACTGAGATTCATGCGAATCTAAATCCGTCCACAAGAATCTCAATGCAATTAAATCAGATGGATACCCTGCTCCAAGAAACAAATGGCATAATTTGATGTGGCCACTGACTACCTATTAAGGTATCAAACACAAAAGCTAACACAAGGGCTGAACATTTCATATCAAAAGCCAAATCTTCCAAGAACAAAAGCAAAATCTAAAAAAAATAAAGAATTTAACTCACAAAACCAAATCCTCCAAGCATCTGTGTGTCTCCATGGACAGCATATTTTTTATACTTTGATAAAAAAATTCGAGCATATGGCAACTCCAGTATTGCGGATGTTATATTTTCTTTCTCAAATGCGCGTGCAAGTTCCTCTTGACCTTTGATCGGAACAACTTTCTTGAAATCGAGCACTCTTTCGACATACTTAACAACAAATGAAACATTCTGACAGCCAACTATAGACTTATCGACAACTGGCATTAGCTTCTCTGTTACCAGAATGGAGCTTAAATTGGCTACGAAGCAATTACTCACAATTAAAACAACCAAAAGCCATGAAATGATTACAACCTTTGTATAATAACTCCCAATCCCTGTGGAGAGCAAAGAAAATAGTAGTCATTATGGGAATTATATTGTGAACGCTCAGGAGCTGGAAAGGCCTATTTATGTTTTAGAGTCATTCTCTATTAATTATACTTGACATGAAAACAGTCTACATTTCAATGATCCAATGGAAGTAAAAGCCAATATGGTGAAAATGATGGTGAAGTATAATTAACTTTTAGTTGGAGTAGAAACTTACTTTCACCATGGTTTTGGAAGATAGTGTTCGCGACTATCCAAAATGCTGCGCCAAGCCTTCTATACAAAGGACCATGGAATCCAGCTTGGAGATTATGGTCCTCCAACATCCAAATGGCACCAAAGTTGCAGATGAACACCACGACAAACAAAATCCAAAGTGTCCAGTGAAAAGGCTTAAAGAGCAGAAGACCAGGATTTTTGCGCTTCAAAGGAACAATCATCACAAGACCGGATTCTATAAATGGCTCAGTGAATGATACCTTCTTGGAGCGAGAGCTGGTTATTGTTATGTCACCGATGGCCATATCGTAATTCTGTTTGAATGCACATAGATTACATTGTCAAATATCTTGCTCTGCATTATACATATATATGATAAAATAATGATAGGATCAAATTATATGTACTGAATTTGTGCTAAGAGAAGCCTATGTGAGATACCTTGGAATACACTTGGTCAATAAGATCATCATAAGTTTTATCGCTTCTGTTAATTGTGAAATTAACAAACTCGAAGGGGATCCAAGAGTTCAACGTATCTATAGCAGCATTAAATATATCAATGCAAAAGCCACTATAATTATTTGTTTTATTATCATATGTCACAAATCCATAACCTGATTTTGGAAAATTTACTGGTACACCTACTTTTAGCTTCCTCAATCCACCAGGGATCTTATTTAGTTCTCCTGGCCAATATACCACAGTAAGTTGCGGTAGTGCTGATCCACGTAGTCTCAACTGAGACTTGTCCTTATAAAACCCAAAACCCTCTGACCAATATCCAATCTCCTTATAACTTTTTCCAACTACATTAATAACTCGGAAAATCGAATAAACACCTTCCTCTTTCATTCTCTGATCCGTTCCAGGCCTAACAAGACCACTTAGCCCCACAAAATTGCTTATTTGCAAGTTATCCACCAAAGTATTGCCATTTAGCTGGGATCTATTTGCAGCTAAACTGACGGCATGTAACCCATCAAACGCTCTGACAGCATATGCACCAGGAGTAAAGCATGTTTCTCTATTCTTTTCGTATTCACTCTTGAATGCTTGCTGGAACTCAGTGTAAAATCTGCCATACTCAGGTTCTGATTCCTTTATATATGGCTCGATACCTATGACGCCTTGCATATGGTTCGAGATAAAGGAAGTGTTGAGGGTGGAATCAAGGAGAGTTATAATATCGGGTCCGCAAATCCATACAGAGCCCTTCGTAATCATGCCATAGGTACTTGCTTCCCGAAAGAGAGACAACGTGAGGTTTTCAGAGCTCCTAAGAATGATATATACCGTTGACAGACGTTGTCCCATTCGATCCAGTTCTGCTCGAATGGTAGTTTGTGGATCTGAAATTGAGTCCATGGATGGAAACACTGCAGAGTATTCTAGCAGGGTCCCGACTTCCTCAAGCGCATAGGCTAACTTTTGTGCGGTGCCCGATACAGTTCCATAAATATCGTCTTCATACACTGCTATGACTTGACGCCATTTATAGGACTTCACAAGATCAACTAGACAATTTACCATAGCACTATCTGGATACGACAGTTGAATTAAGAAAGGCTTTCTAAAAGAAGTAGAAGGTATCAAAGAGACTGTGGGAACATTCGTTTCTTCGCTGACATCTGAGATGCTGAGCAGTTGAGGCCATGTGCCGGTTGATATGATAACCTGTGCACCTTGTTGGATCAATCCTTGTGCTGTGATTAAATGAGGAAATTTATTAAAAATATGTACTATAAGCAGAGTGCATCAATGTCTCCAAGCAGATTGAATTGCAAGTTTGCAACATAATATTCACGTCAAACAATATATATTTCAAGACATAGTCACGGAAAAAAAAAACAAAAGTTGGCGTTCTTTTGAAGATGGGCCATATATATATAGTAGTCATTAAATCAAGCTTATGTTATACAAAATATTATAATAAAGATAAATTATGGTATTCTAGATTGGAATATCTATCAGATAATGTATTTAAAAAAATGGATCTCATATTACTTAATTTAAATTCAATTTTTATTTTGAAATTGTGGGTTGGATGTCAAACTATCCTGACATTTTTATTCTTACCCATTTTTTAAAATATTTTATTAAAAATAATCATGTTTTAAGATTTTTTTTTTTTGAAATATCCAAACCACGGAAAATATCCACATTTTTTTTTTTTTGCTTTTTTGTTTTTGATAAACTCATTTTTTTTATAATATATGTATATATATAATGAGCAAAACTAGGGAAACTATGGTGTGATGTACTCATCAGGAGGAATTGGTGAGTACACCTCTAAAAGACCATCGGATTGACTTCGAACTACGAATCTAAACTATTGAAATCCAAGTACTTCATAAGTGATATATGTGCATGTAAATTTTTTGAAGTTTTAAATTCATTTAGTACTATGGTCAAGTAGTCAAAACAATAAAAAATTTATAAGTTAACTTTTTAATTGTTTTATGTTTTAATTTTTCATCATTTTTTGACATCATTTTTTTTTAATTCATTTAGTACATGATCAGTCCGAACCGCTTAACATGATCTTCATAGTAAAATATACTTGGAGACCAAATTTTATATTTTTTAGAAATTTTACTATTTTTTAAGATAGATACAAAATCACTTTTTTAAGGAGATTCTAGACTATCCGATAAAGTCACATTGTACCTATCTAAAAAAATAGTAAAATAATTCTAAAAAAATATAAAATTTGGTCTTATTATGAAGATCATGTTGAGTGGTTCGGATCGACTATCCGGACTTTAAAAATGGAGATAAAAGACGTGGAGCATATTGGAGCATCAAAATAATGATGCATTTGAACCCTCATAAATACAATATATGTATATGCATATATAATATGAGGAGGGTCAAAGAAATGAACCCTTTATAAGTTGTTTTATATATATATATATATATATATTCATTTTTCCTCGTATCTTTGACCGCTTGACCATGAAGGCATTGGAACCCTCCTCATATTATATATGCATATACATGGAGAG
Organism: Carex pumila; assembly: GCA_033356055.1. NCBI lineage: Eukaryota > Viridiplantae > Streptophyta > Magnoliopsida > Poales > Cyperaceae > Carex > Carex pumila. The sequence goes on along the minus strand of JARJHM010000193.1, from coordinate 285,164 downwards.
TGACTAATATGCATTTGTAAGCACTTCTGCCGAAGTGCTTACGGTCCAAATTTGATTTTTCAAAATACAAATGGTCGATCTGAACCATTCATCTTGTTCTCCATATTAATATGTGCTTGGAGACCAAATTTTATATTTTTTTGAATTTCTTTTACTATTTATTAAGTATTTTACAAAATTGTTGATCTAACGGTAGCTTAACAAAACAGTAAAATCAGCAGCTACCGTTGGATCAATAATTTTGTAAAATACTTAATAAATAGTAAAAAAATTCAGAAAAAATATAAAATTTTGTCTCCAAGCACATATTAATATGGAGAACAAGATGAACGGTTCAGATCGACCGTTTGGATTTTGAAAAATCAAATTTGGACCGTAAGCACTTCGGCCGAAGTGCTTATGCATGCATATTAGTCACTCTCCATATACATGTACATATATTATATATACATATATTTATACATATACATATATTATAGATATATTAGATTATATACATATATACATATATTTGTTTACTATTTCTTTAGAATTTTTTTACTATTATATATACATACATAGATTATATACGAGTAAAGCTAATATACACTTAAGTGTACCGTACTCTTAAGTTTAGGCCGTTTGATTTTTTTTAAAGTCGTGCTTTCACGACTTTTAAAGAATCTGCATGACTTTTAAAGAAATCGAACGGCTTAAACTTAAGAGTACAGTACACTTAAGTGTATATTAGCTTTACTCGATTATATACATATATGAGGTTTACTTGGGTGAGCCATGGCTCACCAAGCGTTTGTACTCTATGCCGTATTTCTATTTTGAAAGTGCAAATGACCGATCTGAACTGTTAGATGTGATCTCCATATTGAAATGTGCTTGGAGACCAAATTTTACATTTTTTAGAATTTTTTTACTATTTTTGAAAATTGCTGTTTTGCAGTGAACAGTAAAATTTTCTGGACCATCGGATCAGTAATTTTAAAAAATGCTTAATAAATAATAAAAAAAATTCAAAAAATATAAAATTTGGTCTCCAAGCACATTTCAATATAGAGAACAAGATGAACGGTTCGGATCGGTTGTTTGAATTTTCAAAATGGCTAAAATGAGTCATGGCTCACCAATGTGCTATGAGCCATGGCTCATTTTAGCCCAACTCATACATATATTATATTATATTATATTATATATACATATACTAATATACATATACATATATTATAAAAAAATGAGTTTATAAAAAAAAAAAACCAAACCGTTGATATTTTTCATGGTTTGGCTATTTTAAAAAAAAAAAAACTAAAACATGGTTATTTTTAATAAAACATTTTAAAAAATTGGTAAAAATAAAAATGTCAGCAAACTATCCAACACACATTCAAATCCATATTTATATTACGGAGGATTTCTTTACACAGTAGACTTTGAATTCATGATTTCCCACATGAGAATCATGTAATTTTACCACTACATCAAAGAGTGATTCTTTTAACTTAAATGAGTGATTCTCTAATTTAAATTTAAGTTGTTTTGATATTTGTTCTTATCCAAAACAAACGAGATTTTCTTTATCAAATTCTCAATATAAAACTAATACGTACTTCTTTGTAAGTTTTTGCACTGCGATATGTGAGACTCAGCCGCAATAGATAATTTTAAATATTTTATTATATTTATTGATGGTTTCTCATGTACAACATGGAATATTTATCCATTGTTCCGAAACTCGGCTGATTTCGAGTTGACTTGACCAGGTTGGAACGGAATCGGCAGGGGCCGAGACAAGTTATGGCCGAGTTACTCAGAAGGTAATTATTGAGTCGAATTTCAGTAAAATTTGTTTGACTCGGTCAGTTCAACCGAGTTAATTAGCACCCATTTTTCATCAATTTTAACGATTCTCACCGAGCATGTTAAGATTGAAGAAGGAATTATGTTAGAAATTTGTATGGGTTTTCGATTTGGGACAAAATATTGCAAGTATTTTGGAGAAGAAGAGGTGCAGTGCTTGGGAAACACAACAAGAATGAGACACTTCTCGTGAGGATAAAAAAGTGACTTTTTGTGATGGACTACACTCATTGTTCAGTTTTTTCTTTTTGCGACAATATTTTTTATGACGGACGACCGTCATAAATGCACTTTTTCTCTCACAAAAAGTGTCAAATTTGTTGTAGTGAAAGGAGATTGGTTTCATTTTTAATGATCAGTTTTTCCTTTTTCTTTTCTATCAGCAATGTATTTAACATTCATGAATGAAATGGAATAATGAAGAAATAAAGTGGAACTCAAAATTATACCAAGAAGGCGCTTAATACAAGTTGCGGAGATTAATGAAAAAATACGTGGAACTCAAAATAAGTATAGTGATATATATATACCATATGAAGCTGCTTGTCGAGGATTGTTGCTTCTTAGGTCGATAGCGTTGAGGGTGATGACTTGTGAGGAGGAGTTGAACCATTGGATAGCAACATCAATGGCAATCTTTTGCTCTCTGCCAACCCTGGAGTTTGTATGCAAAATCGCTCCGATCGAAAGAGTGAGCTCACTGGTTTTAACAAAGAATGATAACAGAAACAAGAGGAAGATGAGAATTGTGTTAAATGTTGCCATGTTGCTAGCTGTCATGGAGTTAGTCAGGATAGCTACATATACTGAAGAACTTTGACTTTTCTATGCTAGTTATAGATACATGTAATATTTGTGGGGTTCAAGTAAATTAGATACGTGGCCCTTGTTTCTTATTCATCGGCAAAAATAAAATATATAATTAGAATAAATAATCTTATCATTGTCCTTGCTAATAAAATAAAAGATAACCAAGTCTTGACTCTCCGTTTTCAAAAACTTGGGGCTGAAGATTTCTAATGTAAACACAGAGACAGTTTCCAAAATGAATTGACAGATATGGTAAAAAAAGGGATAGGATGGAAGGATAAACTATATTGGTTTTACTAATTCAATGTTTTCATTGTAATAGGTAGGGCTAGGAAGAGTTTTTATGTAATAGGAGGGGTAAAGAGAATACAAACATTGAATAAGTTTTGAATTCATGCAGACCTGTAGGCAGTACAAAAAAACTGCTTGTTGCTCATCCTTGCAAACCTTTCAGTACCAGTAACCGCATTAGCAGTACCAGTGTCTTCAGAACCAGGATTTGAATATAGGGGGGGCTAAACATCAATTAAAAATTTTTTATAATGTAAAATCTTTCACTATTTTAGTTCATAAAAAGATACAATAAATAACTAGCATCAACAAAATACAAACCTCAATTAAAATTCAATTTCGCAACTCTTCTTTAACTTTGTTTTTGTTTTCTTAATTTCTTCATATGCTGTTGGATTTCGCCCGTCCTCTTCAAAAATTGATTAATTTTTTTTTTTTTTTGTGCTGAGCTAGAAGAGCTCAAGAGATGCTCAATTGCTATGGGATTTCTTTCTTTTAAGCATTCAATGATATTTCCTTTTTTATTTTCTCTATACGGTAAACTATCCAAATTCTAGCAAGAAGTCAAAAAGTTGTCTATTTTTTAATATTAATGATACGCAAATCTAGAAGTCAAGATTGCAAATGGGAAATAAAAAAGACATAATTTGCTCATTAAATTTTATTTTTTGACCCTGTAAGTTGTAATTATACATAGGGTGGGCTGCTATGTAGTATGTACAAAAATAACATTTACTTAAACTTCTATATACTTGATTAAAAAAAAAAATTGAAAGGGTGGCTTAGCACCCCCTGAAGAGTATTATGTTCTGCCCCTGCTTCAGTGGTATCATTGGCATTGTTGTTTCCTCTCTGTGTTGGTCCTCCTCAGGAACACTTTCGTACCAGCAACCATATTAGCAGTACCAGGTGCATCATCGTCTCCAGTGGTAGCATCAGTATCATTGATAACAGTGGTACCATGGTTTGTCAGTCCATTAATTGGCAAGTTGCAGTCATGCTATCCTATCCCTAGCCCCACCTATTACAATGAAAACATTGAATTAGTAACAAGTTCCGGAGGACGAGACCGTACGGTTTTGGTGGTTTCGGGAGCTCGACTCGTCCCGGTTTGGGGACCCAGTTCGAGTCTCGCTGGAGTGAGTTTCGAGACTTAGGGTAATTGTTCAGGTACTCGAACTCTAACCTCTTGGTACCTTATATTGTCCAAAAGTCCGACCTCCAATACTTGGGGATTCGTGGTTTATATAGGCGATCCTCTGATAGTCATTCCGCGTTGTCAGAGCTGTTAGAGGAGTTTGCATAAAAGGTGGTGACCTTCGCATAATCATCTGTCTACCTTCGTCCCGTACAGACGCAAGGAGGGTGACCACATCTCGAGCCGAGATGGGCTTCTCGGGCCGAACCCGCCTTGAGTTCGGCATAGCGGACTGAGATGAAGCTTTGGGCGGGCTTTGGGCCATAGTGGGTTGGTTTCACGTGACCAGAGGCATGGGTCTTATTCATAGTCTCGGCCCGGCCCTCAAAGAAGGTTCCGGAATTAACCGATTCATTCTTGACCTAAGCTTAGTCTTTCAGAAGCCTTGTTTACATGGCCCTATTAGAATCCGTTGCGTTTTAACAAAATATCATCATAGTTTAAGTCACGCTATCGTATTAATAAAATATTGTCATCTATATATTAACAAAAAGATGACATATGACAGAAAAAAAAATACTAAATATCAACCTATATGACATAATCAGATTCCTAGTTTGAAGAAGAGTAAATTTTTCGTATATCCTTGAAAACTTCTCTAATTTCTTATATACCCCTTAACTCTTAAATTTATCTAATATATCCCTCAACTCATACAACTCCTTCCTTTTTATCCATTATACAAATAGATACAATAACAGCTCATTGTCTGACTCTGACTTTTGCTCGGACCAAAATGCCCCTGGTGCACTTCAGACCATGATGAGAGTTATTATAAAAAGCTGGGACCCATCTGCCAAATACCTTTCTAAATGCATTCCAAAGTGGAACCTAAATTTTCCACTAATTTGGGATTTATTATAAAAAGCTGAAATCTAATTGAAGCAGTCTTACTTAGAAGTTAGTTACTCACAAGAAATGAGATGGAACACCACATAAATAAATTAATGTATCTAGGCTGTAATGAAAGCCGCATCTTTTTTTAATCAAAGACGATTACCACAGACCATATATTTTTTTTTTTCAAACAGGTGAAAAATTAAGAAATAACTAAATAAAAGTTAATGCAACCAAGCTAGCAAATACTGGGGGGACATACACAAATACACTTCAAATCAATGAGAAAATGATAAGTCAAAACAATGGGAGTTTTCAGTAAAGAGTTTTGGTAATAATGTATGTGAATACATATAAACAAAGAGTGATGAATAAAAGGTAGATTTCACGAGAAAATTTTGAGACGAAATTTTCTCACCAAATCGTGAGAAGTGAAGTTGTTTTCTGTGGCTGATTGTGTTCCGAAATGACGTCAATTTTATTTCGCGTTTTTTTTTTTGAAGAAAAATACAGGTCTAGCCCGTATTTATATATTGAAAATAGGATCCGTTACATGAGGGTGGTAACCACCAAAATTATAAAAATGTTGCTCAAAACAGTTGAGCGGAATTTTAAAGCAGAATGTTATATTCAATTAAAGTGACTTAAAGCTATGATTTTAAACAGAAGGTAAATATGTGGAAGTAAAGAAAAATAAAAAATAAAAACAAGTAGCAGAGTCATCAGTAGGCCTTCCTCTCCTTACCGGTAAATTGGCCTCATCCTTTATTTTACCAGTATAGGTACCGGTACACTGGTACTGGTTCTCCAGATTTTCTGCTTGTTTGCAGTAGCATTTTGGTTGATTTAAGTTCTCGTGCCTGATCTTGTATCACCTCTTCCTGGAGCTTGCGGCCTTGATATCTCATAGAGCTGCATATGCCATTTGATTTCTTCCATAATGTCTTCTATTTGTGTACTCTTATCAGTAAAAGATCTTGCACACCGCTCCCTCCAAACTAAAAACTGCATGATCATCATTGCCGATTGCTGTTCGTGCTTCAAATTGCCTATTTTGTCCCTGTTGGTTACCTCTATTGTCGGCTTTGTTGGCCAGTTCTGTGCCAATTTATACATTCTCAATTTTCTGTATACCCCCAGTGTGTAGGTACAGTCCTCAAATAGGTGCTGCACTGTTTCTATATTCTCATGACATAGTAAACATCTACTGACTATTTCCCAACCCCTCCTTTGTAGATTGTCATGAGTTAGGATCCTATTTTTGATTGCCAGCCATGAAAAAATTCTGATTCTCGGCGGTGCTTTAACTTTCCAAATCTTTGAGATATTATTGTTTAGCCTTGATCCAATTATGAGGGATGTGTACGCCGTTTTAACTGTAAAGACACCCGTAGTTGTCAGCTTCCATTTTATTTCGTCTCGTATCCCTTGCCTTAATGTCAGTCTTGATATGTAAGTAGTCAATTGAACTAACTCCCGCTGCGCCAAGGTAGATAGGTTGGGTCTGAATATGCACTCTAGGTCTAGCTCATTTGCTGCTGCTTGTACCGATATGTCTGGTTTTTTGGTGAATGAGTAGAGGTTAGGTAGTTTAAGGCGCATCTGACCTTCTCCCCAATCATGATCCCATAATTGAATTATTGCCCCATCTCCCGCTTTCCACTGTGTCAATACGTTGAATATCTGTCTCATTTCTTGCGGTAGTGCTGAGAACATACAAGTCAGTGGCATTCCTTGGGATATAACTGCAGTTTGTAGTAACAGTGGCTTCCATAGCTTGTGTCTTGGTGCATGCCATTCCCAAAGCCATTTCATCAGTAAGGCGTAATTAAAGGTTTTGAGGTCCAATATGCCCAGGCCCCCTACTGTGTCAATACGTAATTTTATTTCGCGTTTTACTTGGGGAATTCGCATTTTATATATATTTTATATTTTTTAGGATGTTGTGTTCTGAATTAATGATGTGTTCATTGACTAGCGAGTCTGACGCAAAATTCTCGACTAATCAATTTTTTTTTTTTTTTTTTTTGAATGAAAGATGAGGATCAAGTTCTCAAATTCCTTTTTTCATATGTAAGACACAAATCAAATTATTTTGCTTTTTTTTTTAATCCAAAGACCGTTGGTCGTGCAAACTTATTTTACTTAGAAATAGTCGAATGGCCAAGTATTATATATGGCATTAATTTGACCATTTCCAAAAATTCTAAGAAACTTCTATGTACTTTTAGGTTATTTTGGAGTGTTGGCATTCGTCTATTTGCCAAAGGTTTGTATTCTGTTCAAGTTTCATTGGTTGTAATTTCCGGGTTGTTTCATACTTAATAATGATAATTTTAATTATAGAGTAGAACTAGGGTGTTCTTAAGCTCACCAAAATGTTTGGTGAGCTTAACTCTAAAATCTATTAAATTGGTCTCAAACAACAAATTTAAAACGTTGAAACTGATTTACTTCACGAGTGATGAATTTACATGTAAAACTTTTAGAATTTTAAATTAATTTTGTATAAAGTCAAGTGGTCAAAAAATGTTCAAAAGTTGAATGCACTACAATTAATTTATAAATCTTCTAATTTTGACCGCTTGACTTTATACTAAAATAATTCAAAAACTTAAAATTTTTGCATGTAAATTATTACTTGTGAAGTAGATGAATTTCAACGGTTTAAATTTGACGTTTGAAACGGATATAATATATTTTGAAGTTAAGCTCACCAAACATCTTAGTGAGCTTAAGAACACCCTAATTTTACTCTTAATCATATGTTGATACTTGATAGCCGAGGCTTAACCTATTTGCCAGATTAGATTAGTATATAATTAATTAGATAGTGGTTATGCTGTACTTGTGTGACGTCTAATAGATTGCGGATGAGCAATATAAATATATTGGGCTGAAAGGAAATTTTTACATGATGATTTTTTACATATAAGAGACAACTGGAGGTCTGGAGCGCTTAAGTGCGGATGTGGAAATTTTTTTATAAACCATAATTAATAAAAAATAATTTTAGCAAAGCAGCATGATTACTTTTTTTTTACAAAACTAGAAGGGCCGAATAGCCTATTCGATCTCCAAATTTACTTTTTTTTTTTGGACCAAATAAGCTATTCGGTCTTACCTTATTTTCCACTTTTTCACACCAAACAGTGTGGCCATTCGTGTAGAACCCAGAAAATCATGGGACCGAATAGACTATTCGGTCCATGATTTTTTTTTTTAAAACTGTGGTTTAGGTTTTTGTTTAGTGTAATTTAAGTTTTTGTAGGGTAATTATTAATTGTAAATTTGTTTAGTTTGTATGTAGAGTAATTTAGCGACATTTTTATTAATATCCAACTTAAAATACAAATGATCAAATTTAAAATACATATATTGAACGATCATAGATAATTTCAATAATCTTTGAATAAAAAATGAAACCGTAATCCATTAAAAAATAAGCAAACGCATACAATAAATAGTAAATGCATTTTAAAGTTATGGCCGTTTAGATAACATGAGTGCATCATCGATGTTTTAACAATAAAACATCGATGCACTTCTGCCGACGTTAAGCTGAGCATAAAGCATCGGTGCGTTATCGGTGATTTTGCACAGAAGCATCGTTGTTTTTTGAAAAAACTTTAAACAACCATAACTTTAGCTAGGAAAGTCAGATTTGCACGTATGACCACAATTCGGAAAGGGGAGGACAAGACGGATCCGGATTTTGCTTAGGGGGAAACCCCTGGGCATTTGAAGCATCAGAATTTCAAAACAAAAGTCATTTAGTGCCTCAAAAATTCAATTTAAGTTTTCTATCAACGGTAAACATACAATGACCGGTATTTTGTTTAGTATAATTTAGGTTTTTTTAGTGTAATTATTAATTGTATAATTTTTTAGTATACATGTAGAGTAATTTAGCTTGTTGCATGTAGTATAAATTAATTATTAAATGATTTAGTTTTTAGTGAAATTTAAGTTTATGTAGTGTAACTATTAATTGTAGAATTTTTCAGTTTGCATGTAGAGTAATTTAACTTTTTGCATGTAGTATAAATCAATTGTTGAATGATTTAATTTTTTTAGTGTAATTAAAATTTTTGTAGCATAATTGTAGAATAATGTAGAGTAATAGAATGAATATTAATATTTAATTGGATTTGCATGTCATGCATGTTAATATTTAATTGGATTTACATGTTAATATTTTTTTGGAGGGAGAAGAAGGGTATTTAAAAAAAATAACATGGAGACCGAGTAGCCTATTCGGTCTCCCCTTTGTGGGATTTTCTGTGGCCGCGTCCACGAAAAGTTGGAAAATAAGACAAGATCGAATAGCCTATTCGGTCCCAGAAAAAAAAAAAAGTAAAATTTGGAGACCGAATAGGCTATTCGGTCCTTATATTTTTGTAAAAAAAAAATAAAATAATCATGCTGCTTTACTAAAATTAATTTAATTAACTATGATTTATAAAAAAAAAAAAGTCGCGGATATGATATCCTGTCCAAATTACATAACCATGATTCATATAATGAGGTGGGCTACGGTGAGTTGCGAAATAAAATGCGTTTCTACTTCACGCCATATTTTTATTTTGAAAGTTCAAACAACCGATCCGAACCATTAGATATTTAATCCATATTGAAATGTGCTTGGAGACCAAATTTTATATTTTTTGGAATTTTTTTACCATTTATTAAGCATTTTTGAAAATTCCTGTTTTGCTGTGAACAGTAAAAAACAGTAAAATTTTCTGGACCATCAGATCAGTGACTTTCAAAATTGCTTAATAAATAGTAAAAAAATTCCAAAAAATATAAAATTTGGTCTCCAAGCACATTTCAATATGGAGAACAAGATGAACGGTTCGGATTGACGTTTTGAACTTTAAAATCGCAAAATATAAGCGTGAAATAAAATAATCGCTTTACTTCGCAACTCACCGTAGCCGATCTCTTCATATAATTATTTAACATTAGAAAGAATGTGTATATACAATTGGGAAAATTTTGCTTAATATTAAGGGTAGAATTGGGATCATAGATCTTTTGAGAGAGTACTGTAAATTAATTGAGATTTTATTTAACAAATAGGTCATGTAAGTAGGAACTATTGTAAATAACTTTTTTTATTAATATATTTGTCCATCGGCAATTACAACCTTAAAAATGAAAAGAAAAAAAAAGAAGAATGTGTATACTGAAATAATGATGCTCCAATCAATACTAGCTAGGTTCCCATCTTGCGTTTTATATATAATTTATATTTTTTTAGTATGTTGCGTACTGAATCAATGATTTGTTCATTGACCAGTAAGTCTGACGCAAAATTTCCGACTAATCATTTTTTTTTTTTTTGAATGAAAGATGAGGGTCAAGCTCTCAAATTCATTTTTCATTTATAAGAGACACATCAAATTATTTTGCTTTTTTTTTTATATATAGGAGCATTTAGATGTGTTTTTTTTTCTCCATTCAATCTAACCAATATATCTAACGATCTGTGAGAAATTTTGCAAATCTAAAATCACAAATGCTTTCTGCACAATTTTATCTTTTAAATGAGATCAATAATGACATACTTTCGAGTTGTTTATTGCACAAAAAAAGCTAGTTAGTTGATTAGTTAGAATTAATAATTATAGTTAGAAAGTAAAGCTAGTTAGTTAGAGAAAGAAATAAGAGAAAAATAGATAGGGAAGATATAATTATCTTTTTTATATATCCGAAGACCATTGGTGGTGCAAACTTATTTTACGTAGAAATAGTCGAATGGCCAAGTATTATATATGGCATTTGACCATTTCCTAAGGTTTGTATTTTGTTGAAGTTGCATTGGTTGTAATTTCCGGGTTGTTTCATATTTAATAATGATATTTTTAGTTATATTTTGATACTTGATAGCCGAGGCTTAACTTATTTGCAAGATTAGATTAGTACGTATATAATTAGATAGTGGTTATGCTGTACTTTTGTGACGTCTAGTAGATTGCGGATGAGAAATAGAAATATATTGGGCCGGAAGGAAACTTGTGCTTCAGCCCAAATTGGTTCCAGCTCGGTAAGAAGCATGTAAAGTTTTAGACCAGACTGGGCTCTAATTTGAGGAGAGAAATCCAGTCAGCAAGGATCGTTCGGTCTGACTCTGGGAAAGAATATCAATTCATTCCTTGGGACTGGTCAAGTTTTGAACTAATTGGGTCGGGTACCCGGGTTCTAACATTAACGGATCAGATCTTGTTGGTACACCAAAATGTGCCTTGAGCAGTTAAGCACTTATTATTAGTTAGATGCTAGGGGAGCAGGGATATCCAATGGCACATCAAATCAAATTCAGTATGATGTTGATTTGTATCAAGATTTGTGAGGAGAATCAAATGATATACGCCGAATTCGGACTCCGTTCACTCTGAGATGCTTGATGCCTAGATGGTTCCCGACTTCGGGTTTTCACATGTTTTTCTATCTAGCTAAAAAAACCCAAGCCTCTTAGGCTTTTATGAAATATGAAAATCTTCTCTATGTAGCTTAGGTGTGTTTTGTAAGATGTCTACAGCAGTTTGTCTGTCTTACAAGCTGATGTCTCATTATAGTAATATTTCCTGTCATGCATATTGATCCACCTTATTTGAATTTTATTTGAACAATGAATCAACAGTCTTACATAATTACATGATCTTTAAGATCATCTATATACCAATACTATGCAATTAAAAGGAACTATTTATGTAGTTCCCGGAAATGCCTCTTACACCAGTAAGTTGTTCTTCGTGTCAGTATCAGAGGAGATGTGTTCGCAAAGCGGATCATAGCACATCTTAGGAGATGCTAAGTCACTCTTATGATTTCAAAATTTTATTATGTATAATAAATTTAATTTAATTTTAAAAATGTTTTATATAGTTCAGCCCCAATCTAGTAATATCAAATGTTTGTTTGTGCTCTAATTGTCAAAGTTTTATTTTATGATTGAGAGGACATGGGTTCAAATCATATTCACCACATTTTTGCATTTTAATTTTAGCCTCCCTCTCCATTAAAAATTTCGAGTTCTGCTCCTGATCGAATTAGTGAGCAAATTAATGAGTTGTACTATTAGCTGAATATATGAAACAAGGGTTACAAAAAAGATTAAGTGATTCCCGTTAAGTCCTCTATCTCACACGCACGCGCAAGACAAGTGTTTGTTGAAATGCCCCACAAAGATATTGTTGCCTGGAGCACAGGCATTTTGGGCCTACGCTTTACACGTGGTGCCTAAAGCCGCTCTCGACCTCTTCTCTGAAATACCACAAGACAAACTAGGCTCTCTCTAACCCTGGTAAGTGCTCTGCTCTCTTGTGTTAGCTTCTTTAGGTGCTATGTATTTAGGCCATAAATTTAGCATTTTGATAGATCCCGGTGACTCTTTTCTTCCCTGAAATTATGATCTGTATTTGGTACTGCATCTGTGAATTTCTGACCATGCACGCAAGTTACTTGATGAAATGTCCCAAAGAAACTTTCAGTATGGAGTCTCTTTTTGATTCATTTAAGGGAATATTTTCTTTGCTATTTCTATCAAATTGATAAACAAGGCATAAATTGGCTCCAATTAGAACCCCTAAAAATGTGGTTATAATTATGCATCTTTGTCTATTAATTATTTAAGAAGTCGGGTTAGAGCCAATGCCGTGGAGAAGGCATCTGGTTGTACTTGGGTGCCATTTAACTGGCATCTACGTGTGAATCTGGATAGGAAGGATATGGGGTTTTAGGTTATGAACCAACAACCAATTTAGTTATGTTGAATACAAAAAATAAGAGAATCAGAGCACAGTAAGAGTGCCATCTGATTGTTCAAATAGTTACTGGTTTTATGAGATTATTGGAGTTCCAAAAAATTTTAGGATTTGTGCTTGTTAATAATGCACAGTTCAAAGGTTGCAAGCATAGGGGTGAAATTATATCTTAATTATCATGTCAGACCTATTCATTTTTGGATCAAGTATTTCTCTTTAACAGAATCATTATTAGTTTTTCACTGCTGGTTAAGTGGGTATTCAAGCTCCAATCAATGGTGAAACCTCAGATTCCTTTTGCTGATCAAGTCTTGCTTTTTTAAATGAGACGGTTTAATTAACTTTCTTAGGAGTAATTTGTTTGTTGGGGGCATAAATTAGGCTGGTGTTATAATGTTTAATCGTAATTGTTGAGAGGCATCAAATCTGATATAATAAGTACTGAAATCTCTTACAATGTTTAATCATAAAATTGAATTGCTGGTTATACTGCTGTACCAATTCTAGAGGCATCACCTCTTTTAGTAAAGTACTAGGAGACATTTCTTAGAGCCTCAACTAAGCACCGATTTGTCAAGTGAACAAAAATAAATAAAAAAACAGTCCGAACCAACTACTACAATCTGATTCTTAACGTCGAACTTTGTTTGATACAGACTCCATGTTTGTTAATTTGTATAAGAAGACTGATCAGAAAACATTAATTGAGTAAATAGGAGCTCCTATTTAGCCTTTTTCTAGTAGTATGATTTATTGTTTGATAACTTTTAGTCATTTGTTGCTTCTTGATTCATTCCTTTGCTCATTGACCAAATCCCTTGCAACGCAAAATGACCAAAAAGCCCTTCTGGAGGAGTTCAACTTGGTGTAGAATCTAATCCCTCCTAATTCAGAAAGGCATAACCTAACAGTACATTATGTGGTATCTATTGTACTAACCTGCAAAACTTTAGCAATTTATGCAAAATCTATTCACCATTCTTTCATTTTTTTTTTTTTAGGTAATCCATTGATAAATTGTAGTATACCTTCAGTAAGGCCCTTGTATCTGTCTATATTCTACAAGCAGATTTGAGGTTGCCCCCATATTATAAGGTGTACCTAAAACAAACAGGTGGAGTTGTAACCATTTCATCCCATGGCCATGGGGACCCACCAGCTGGAATCACTTGTAAAAGAACGTTATCGGTCAGGCACTCTTACTATTAATTTTTTGATCGCTTGCTGGCTGCTAAGAGTCCGGCACCATCCATCTATTCCTTTAATCAACTCTTTACGGCCTTAACTCGTATGAAGAACTCAAACAACCATTATGCAATTGTCATTTCACTTTTTAACAGCTGGACTCAACCTAAAAGGGTATAAGCCTTGCTCAATATCTGCACCTATTGTATCTTGATTTCCTACTATATCCAAATGAATCGGTCGAGACTAGGTTTGATTTTCTTGGGGCGGTTTATTAAGGGCGGACAGAGAGCTGATGCTAGGATCTTCAATCCACTACTTGGGAGTTGTAGCCATTGAATAGTTAGTTCAATCCACTACTTTGTTTTGAGAATATGATTAGTTCAATCCATTGAAGCTGTAGCCATTGACCTTCAATCCACTACTTTGTTTTGAGAATAGTTAGTTCAATCCATTGAATAGTTAGTTCAATCCACTACTTTATTTTGAAGATGTAGCCGTTGATCTTCAATCGACTACTTTGTTTTGAGAATATGATTAGTGAAGCTGTAGCCATTGAATAGTTAGTTCCTCTCTTGGTCTCTCAAGTGCTATTCTTCTTCTTTTTTCGGTTAAAATTAACAAATCTGAGGCTGCTGGAAGCCTACATTTGGGGTGTTAATCATATAATTAATGTATTGCTTACCTGTGCGGAATTGTGTATGTGAGTATGTACCAAAATTTAAATCAGCTGATCCAATGCACTCTTTATATATCTCAAATTCTCCAGTCTCACACAAATAATCAAAGCAATAAAACAAGCTTTTGATCTAAAATTCCCTAATTTTGCATTTCGGGGTATTTTAGTACAAAATGAATAGAAATAAGATCCTGTTTTTTTTTTTGAGTAAAAATCCTTTTTTTTTTTTATTCATTGCTCAAGGTAGAATGTCAAAAGGTTTTGAATTAAAACCTGTTACAAATTAGAGAAGTGAAATGATTCAATTTGATTGAATCACTTTAGAAAAAAAAAAAAATACTTGAAAACAGAGGAAAAACAGAGAACAAGCAAAATAAAACTCTTCACCACTGATGTGCTAATCAATTCAAATATTTCCATTGTGCGTGCTCTTCAAAAAATTTCTTCCATTTATACCGGTAAGCTAAATGAAATTTCAAAAAGGATAAACAAAATAGAGAGATGTGAAAAATGGATGCCACCAACAATTTGGAGAGAACATCTGTTTCCTATTTTTTAAAACAAAATTGACTACATTTTTCATTTTTTTTCCTAGTATAGATCAGATGATGAGGATCGTGAGGTTCTTTCCATGAAATCCAGGACGATTCCATTGGACATCGGATCAAATTTGGTCAATTTTAATTCTTGTGGATCAAGTGCGCACAAATCTTGACGCTGATCAAACATATCTAATTGAACATCAGACCGCCACGTACCCACTCCCTTTCGAATTGGCATCCTCTGAGATATCTCATACGTTGCATGGCTTTTTGGAAAATTTCTGTCACACCCCAAACCAGGAATTCTGAATTAAGGTGTGATCAACCTCGCCTCGTGCTTAATTAATCATTAAGCACGCAAGGCTAATCATAAATAATAAATCAAACAGCAGCGGAAGCAAAATAATATAAATATCAAGCATCAGTCACATAGCAAATAAATAAACATACACATACATAACATATAATTCTATCCATCTCGGATCCAAATGACATCATCTATAGAAAGGGATACATGATCTATCGAGCCCGTATATATAACACAGGAAATACGGGACTCGTAAACCTAATAAAAAACCTAACCCTAATTAGGTCAAGTGGTGTGGCCCTCGGGGATAGCTCCTGACATCTCCTATTGCGGACCGCCAGAACCTGTACCTAAAACCCAGGAAACAACTTGTGGATGAGCGACGAATCGCCCAGTATGTGACCCAGAATTACCCCATCAGGGATCCTCTACGGTCAAAGCACTTTTATTTATAAAATGAATACAATTAAAATATGCACATGTGTGAACCTATATAAATATCTAATATAATTTATAATACTTTTGAATGATGTCATGATGCGATTATTCTATTATGCCAACATGCAGAATAAACCCAAAATAAAATCAAAGTGTAATATCGGATATAAATCAAGTCGAAATCCAGTACTCCTTGCACTGTGTGCCCAAATACAATAATAATAATAATATGGATAAAGTAAATCACCCCATGCTGTGCCAATAGGATCACAAGATCGAGCAATATAATCCAAGGATTGTGATCAGAGTGCAATGATACACGTTGCTTAGTGACATCGCGCATTGCTGCACAAGAACAACACACTAGTCGATAGTTATATCAAAATCCGGTGTGTCATCTCACCTAACGATTCATCACCCAAACATATCCAATAGGAGAAATCATACAATGCAAGTCGTAAAAAGTTAATCTCTTTCCTCATGAGCAGAAGAGAACTCTACCGTCCGGCCAGTCCAATAGGTACACCACGCATGATTCCACAAGGCTCGAGACCGGCTGAGACCGGCTGAGTCCAGCTATGAGTCCGGCTATGAGTCCGGTCATTGGGTCCGGCTTGAGCCCGGCACAACAGTAGGCTCCCGTTGACCCCCGTTGACTCCCGTAAACTCCCGTAGCTCCCGTAGCTCGACCTTGGAATCTCGTTCTAGGCAAAGTAGCTCCTAATGTAGAGAAGGAATAAATCCCGAATCGTATCGTGCCATAGAACTCGAGATCGGAACTGCTCACGTCAAATAGTCAAATGATCGAAAATGATATATAATCAAAGTTTATACATATAATATATCCTAAAGCCAACCGAGAGTCAAGTGACGCTCGGCTCAGTGGCTGTCAGGCCGTCCCATGCCAAGTGACACCAAGACGGAACGAAGTCACTCGGCTCTGCTCAGCTCTCACCAATACATGCGTATGCACGTAAGATAATAATAATATATTGTCTCCCACGAGAAGAAGACAAACTAATAACCTAATATTCTAATAATATATATAATATTATTTAATTACTCTACTCCTAAAATACAGTAAATTCAGGTTTTTCAGGGCTTATGCAATTCTACCTATAGTGCAGAAAGGATAAACATGCCCTAAAGTTTTAATGCAACTACTTAAAATAAAGTGCAGATGTCAGGTCAGATGGATCGACTGGTAAGAGTACGCTCACGAAAGAAAATAATTCAGATATCCCACACCTCAGGGGGCTGGAGTCTCTGTCGCTAAAATCAGCGTGCTGCGCGTATGCTCCGATCTGCAGGTCAATCAGATCGACCCACGGGTTGGACTCGTACGGAGTTGACTGTAATCACGTAATTTAAACTAATTAAAATCTACGCTAATTTTATTCTAACCCTCACCCCATTAATATGTTTAAGTCGTATTCTCGATTGTTTTGATTTACAAAACTTGTCACTAGATTATTTACTTTGATAAATCTAATCTAATTTGGTTTTAAAAATAAATGGTATTTTTATTATTTTAAATTTGAAGACAAATTGCTTGTAAAATTTCTAATGTCAAAATATTTGCAAAATTAATTGTTCGTGAGCTACGATAACTTTAAACGTGTCTTACCTAATAATGTATCGTAATTACTTGTCTATTTGATTTATTTTAACTTAACTCTAATTGGTTTAATACATTTTAGTTATTATATAAATTAGATACGTAATTTGTTTATAACATTCTAAAAACGAAATGTTTATCTATTAGTACAAAAATAATATTTTTCATTTAAGTTTTAAAAATGTTTCAAATGTCTTAATTTAAAAACTCATTATAAAACTTTTATTTTATTATGTGTTGGATGTTTTAATTGGGTTTTTATAGTATCTGGTCAAATTATGTTATGAGCTATCATCGAGGCATCAAGACCCTGGACAGTATAATCATTTCCCGAGCTAGTTCAAGTTTACGTAAGCATCCGATTTTAATTCGATTCCTTATAAAACTCAAACTTTAAAAGCCGCGTCTTAGGTCCGATAATTACCCTTCTTGGAAAAATTCCAAATACCATAATTATAATTAAAGCCAGCTCAATCCATCTCTTTTTATTTTAAATTTCTGCATAGGCCCAAAAGAAAGCCCAAACTCTCCTCAATTTATTAATAAATTGATTTCGGCCCAACAGAAACCAAAGGCCCAAAAGGCCTCTCCAATTATTTATTTTTCCAAGGGCCCAAGTGTAAATACATGCATATTTTCAATACAATCCCTTCTTTATTTTAATTATCACAAGGACCTACATTATGCACAAATAACCCCATAATTCAAACAACCACACAAGGGGTCCCTATCAGTTCAAGGTTGGTACCAGCAGCATCACTGGGCCAGTACCAACTGGTACCAACATCACATACAAGCAACCACAGCACAATCAACAACCATACAGTAAAACAGGTACCAGATACACATCACAGCAAGGTGCACACAAGCCAGAACAGTAACAAGGCACAAGCCAGAACAGGTACTGGTACGGTACCAGTCAAGAGCACCCAAATCAGGGGTACAAAGCCGTACCAGAAAATACAAGAGAAGAGCCGGTACACGACTAGAATAGAGCACAAACATCACAACATCAAATCAAAGTGTACCGGCTTGCATTTTTCGTTGGTCGGCCGGGAAAATCAACAACCCGAGCTAGCACCTACTACGCAAAATCAAACGAGGTAACAAAATCAAGGTGCTCACTTACCGGTCAGCTAGAATCACAGAGGGCTTTATCAAAAGTGGCCGGTACCGAGAATCCACGGTCCTCGCCCTTCAGCCAGCAAATCGAGCAACAGAATCAAGTCGACAAGCCCCCAAAATCAACGGCAAGCACCTCAGGAAGTCACACGAGCACTCGATCACTCTCACAAGAAACCCCAAAATTTAGGGTTTCGGAATTCTCAGAAATCAGAGGGGAAGAGCAAGAACAGAGAAAGGGGGTTTGGCGTGGGGTTCACGCACAGACAGGGAGGGAGAGAAGAGAAAGAGAGAAAAGGGGTTTTTAATAATGGGACTGCTTTAAGATTCGTGCTGGATGGAATCCAATGGTCCAAATAATTCGAAACTTCAATATAGTTTCATTTAATTGGTTTAAATTCTGTTTCTTTCATAAATTCAAATCGAAAGTTCGTAAATTTTTGTAACTATATTCGCACAGAAAATTCATATATTTATTTCTCAATTTAAGATTCGAATAATTTGATTTCCTTTTATATAATTATGTATATTCAATTAATTATCTAAAAGTTCCAAATGAACGAGTTTTATAAATTCTATATTTTATTTGTACGAATATTTTCGTATAATTATACTTTTATTTGGAATTCAATTACTTATTTATTCACACGAATCTAATTAAATCAATTTCTTCTTTTCTAAAAATTCAAAGAAATTGTAGCGGATTTTTCTAAGTTTCTAATTTATGGAATAATTATAATTTTATTCCTTGTGCTATATTTTATTTTATTTTTAAATCTCTAAATTTTAATACACATAATTTCATTCATTATTTATATTTCGAAATTTTAGATTCGTTTTAGTCAGTTAGAAAATTTCTGAACGATCGTTAAGTTAATTAAAAAATTTATTTAAGCCAAATGATCAATTTAGTAATTTAATTATGTTTTAAAATTTCGGAATATAACAATCTCAACCATTCAAATACATTATGCACGAATCTCAAAGCTAAAATAATACTAGCCCCCTGCGCCATCCCCAAATAGGCACAGTACACATCGGTCACACAAAATATGAGATATCTCAGAGGATACGCACTCTTCCCTTTCCACACCTCCCGAACTCCACCCCAACCCCACCCCAGCTTAGAGATGACGATCTGAGGTTAACTCCGAGATTTGTAGTTCTTTATCAAACTTCGATCACAGGTTATATCTTATTAAGGTATACCTCATTACTATGTTGTACTGATATTGTTTTAATTTGCTCGTTGGTTCTAGGAATTTTCTAAGTAATCACATACATATGTACTTCAGAAGATTCCAATAGAACGTTCAGACTTCTGAGTGCAAATTGAGCCAAAATTCCGGTCCCATATCCCAACTTGCGTAGCCAGCCATTTCCAGGCTGGTCTTCACATTCACACGGTACTAATACCAAGAAAATCTCAAAAGTGTTTCCCTTGTTTTTCTTTTAATTCCTTCAAATCAAATAACTGGATAAGAAGATCCCAAATTGTCAGGCTCCTAATCTTATAATCCATTGATAAATATATTATAAATTAATCAATACAGATCAATCAAAAGAGACGCAGTCCAATTCGAATGTTCCAATTTCCATAGTCAGTCCTCTCCAACCCGGTCTTTTTCAACTTACCTTTCAAAAGGAAAATAAATTATAATAGTCCATACAACAGTCAGCATTGGACGACTCATGAGGGAGAATATTGTGGCCTTCTTTCTAACCATACATCTCCCTTTAACTATAAGAAGAGCACTTTGTGAGAGAGGAACTCATTGCAATCATTACATAAATCATGGAACGTTGTTACAGCGTGCTCACTATCTACCTCCTCTTAAGCTTATCCTCCTTTTCTCTCGCTGCCGTAGTAACCACTAGTAAAACTGATCTATCGGCACTTCTCTCTTTCAAGTCCCAAATACATGGTGACCCATTTGGAGTCTTCTCCTCATGGAATGAGTCATTGCACTACTGTCAATGGCAAGGGATCTTGTGTGGTCAGCACCATCCTGATAGAGTGACTGCTCTCGTTCTGGACTCCAAACAATTGTCAGGTTATATTTCTCCATCTCTAGCAAACCTCACGTTCCTCCAAAGGATGAGTCTATCTGATAACCAGTTGGGAGGAAGCATCCCGGTAGAGATCGGGTATTTGGGTAGGCTACGTTTTCTCAACTTGAGTATGAATATTCTCGATGGTACCATTCCATCTACTCTAAGTAATTGTTCAAATCTAGAAGTTATTTATTTGAGAAATAATAATCTCCATGGAACCATCCCATCTAACTTAGCGCAATTAAAAGAATTGAAATATATCAGTCTTGGGAATAACTTCCTCACAGGAGGCATACCATTGGAATTCAGCCTCCTCCCACAGCTCCAACTATTAGGATTGTATGCCAATAATCTCACAGGATCAATTCCTTCCACCTTGGGCAACCTTAGCAGTCTAAGATATCTTTATCTTGACCAAAATCATTTTGATGGCGATATTCCAGATAGTTTAGGCAAACTTACAAATCTATCACAACTTTATCTTTACAATAATAACTTCACAGGTTCCATCCCACCTACCTTAGGTAACCTTACCAAACTATTAATTCTTGGTCTTCATATAAATAGCATTAGTGGTTTCATACCATCTGACTTGGGCAACCTTACTAATTTACGACAACTTTCTCTTTCTGAAAATGAATTATATGGTTCCATCCCAGATACCTTTGGTAATCTTCATAATTTAATGGATGCTGATCTTTCTGAAAATATGTTAAGTGGATTCATCCCTAATGAACTAGGGAAGCTTCAAAACCTCATGTTTTTTACCATTTCTAATAACAACATTTCGGGTGAAATACCACACTCCATCTACAACATATCAGCATTGTATGATTTGGGACTTGGTAGTAACCAGCTTGATGGTACTCTACCTTCCGATATGTGCAATGCTTTACCAAAATTGAAATATCTACACCTCTCTTACAATCAACTCAAAGGGCAAATCCCGCCATCCATATCCAATTGTTCTTCTCTCAGTGATGTTGAATTACAATATAATTACTTCAGTGGTGTGATACCATCTAGCCTTGGAGCCTTACAAAATCCTACCACCCTTAATTTTGAATCTAATCAACTAGAAGCAAAGAGACCACATGATTGGAGTTTCATGGATGCTTTGACCAATTGTACTTCATTAGAAAGTATATATCTTGGAAGCAACCAACTACAAGGAGTATTACCTCGTTCTATAACAAATCTTTCTACTAGTCTTCTTGTACTCTCACTTTATAATAACCCAATTTCAGGAAGCATACCAGCAGAGCTCGGAAAACTCAACAACTTAAACAGGCTTGATCTAAGCATAATGTTTCTCAGTGGCACCATTCCGGTAGAAATTGGCAGTCTTTCTAAATTGGAATGGTTAGATCTGGGTAGTAACATGATTTCAGGCCAAATTCCATCAACTTTTACCAACCTCACCCAAATGACCCGGCTATATCTAGATAATAATGCATTACATGGGGGTATACCACCAGAATTAAGTAGCATGAAATTCTTAGAACTCCTGAATATTTCAAATAATAAGTTGGTAGGTGAAATTCCCAAAGAAATCATGGGTCTTTCTTCCCTTTCTATTAGTTTGGACTTGTCATACAATTATCTAGCTAGCATCTTGCCACCAGAAATTGGTAACTTGAATAACCTACAATCAATTCGTCTCTCGAATAACAAGTTACATGGTGAGATTCCTAGCACAATTGATGGATGCCAGGAACTTGAATCTCTTTATCTTGATAGCAATATGTTCCAAGGAGGAATTCCAACCAGCTTGAGCAAACTAAGAGGGCTGCAAAACCTTGATGTGTCTAACAACTCGCTCTCTGGTCAAGTCCCTGAATTCATGGGTACAATGGACATTCAATATCTGAATATTTCTTTCAATAATTTCGAGGGGGAATTACCAGAAAAAGGCATTTTCAAGAATGCCAGTGGTCTAGATGTAAGAGGAAATCCAAAGCTTTGCGGTGGAGTGCCTCAAATGCATTTGTCACAGTGCATTTCACAACCTTCAACACAGAAACATCACTCTCGAAGAAACATGGTGCTCATAAGTTGTGTTGTTGGTTCTTTTATTTGCATCACCATAATCATTTTCTTGTTAGTAACTTATTATACAAGAAACAACCCTCGAAACATTCCAAAATCTGGTATAGATTTGAAATATGGGTTAACGCCTGTTTCATACAATGATCTTCTTAGATCTACTGAAAATTTCTCTTCGAACAATCTAATTGGAAGAGGTACATTCGGAGAAGTTTACAAAGCCATTATGAGCTTTGAGAATGTGACAACCGTTGCGGTGAAGGTGCTAAACCTTGAGAAACACAATGCTTCTAGAAGTTTCTTATCTGAATGTGAGGCACTAAAAAATGTGAGACACCGGAACCTAATAAAAGTACTGAGTTTGTGCTCTAGCATAGACCACCAAGGTAATGATTTTAAGGCTTTGGTTTTTGAGTTCATGCCAAATGGTAGCTTGGAAACATGGTTGCATCCAAATGCATGTACATATCGTCCATTCAGAAGCCTCAGCTTCATCCAAAGAATGAACATCGCATTTGATGTGGCAACAGCGCTAGATTATCTCCATTACAATGTACCTGCACCAATCGTTCATTGTGACCTCAAACCTAGCAATGTACTTTTGGATGACGACATGACTGCACATGTGAGTGATTTTGGATTAGCAAGGTTTTTGGTTCGACCTGATACCAGGCCTTCTCAATCAATGTCGAGCACCGGTGGGATCAAAGGTTCTATTGGCTATATTCCTCCAGGTATAACGGATCAACTTATTATTTGAGAAGTATTTTTTTTTAGTATGTCACTGCAACAAAATTATTCAGACTTTGTTTAGGTTCAAAGAAACAATTGATCAAGTTAGTTCCACACTAGCGAGGCTAAGGGAAAAAAAAAATCTAGTGCCTTATTTATACTGATATGTGTTTGTTAGTTTTCTTATCTATGTAAACTTTTTACATTAATATATGCACTATGCTTTTATACTAAATTTGAAAAACTAGGGGAATACGTAGAGTCACAATTCACTATGTGCTTTATACTAATTTTAGGGCTGTAACTATTTATTTTTCATTGTCTAGAGTATGGGATGGGTGGTCGGCCATCGGTAGAAGGAGATGTCTATAGCTATGGCATTCTTCTACTTGAGATGTTCACTGGAGTAAGTCCCACCGACGAGAGAATGAGAGATGGTTTGAGCCTTCAGAAGCATGTTGAAATGGCTTTCCCCGACCAAGTCATGGACATAGTCGATACCAAATTATTCTCTGAAACCGATGGAGAACACAATCTTTTTGCATCTGAAAATGTCTATAGTTGTTTGGTTTCAGTGATTCAGTGCGGACTTATGTGCTCCAGAGAGTCGCCAAAAGAACGCATTTCTATCAAAGATGTTACCAAGGAGTTGAACTCAGCACGAACAAAGGTGCTCAGGCCATAGATACAGAGAAAAAAAGATCAAAAGAGAAGAAGGGCTCCACTAAATATGTATTATCTGTAAAATTGGATACCACTTGTGGTTGTTTACATATATTGTTGTAGTATATATATACGTTGTAATAACGAATATTATTTATTTCTATGAACAAATTAATGGGGAGGGGGGGCTAAGCATTTCAATTGAAAAGACCTTTGAAATACACTCAATTAAATAAGAATATTGTAATGAGTAAATTGGATTAATGTTGTATATTTATATATTGGAGCATTCTCTTGTTCTTTCGAAGGAATGCATAGTAAACACCTAATATATGTTAACGATCTCATTAGAGTTTTCATACACACATAATGTACAAGATTTCAGCCAAATGAATTCTTCTTTATTGATTCACCTCTTGGGTTTATATAGAGTTTACATTTTTCTAATAAGTTTCTAGACTTCTCTATAATCTCCTTTTACCAAAAGGACCCTAACAAAAGTAATAATAACAAAGATACAAATCTCAACACTCCCCCTCAAAATGGGCGAAAGATATCAACTAAGTTCATCTTGTCACACAATCTAGATAGGTCTAATGAACTGAGTCCCTTGATATGGTAGTCTGCCACTTGCTCTCGAGTAGCAATATGACTCAGCTCTAGTAGTCCACTATTCAACTTCTCTTTGATGAATAACATGTCAATCTCCACATGCTTAGATCGATCATACTGCACGGGGTTGTTAGCAATACTGATTGCTGACTTATTGTCACACCATAACTTCATCTGAGCTCCTTGGTCCATCTTTAGCTCTACCAGTAGAGCTTTGACCCACAACATCTCAGTAACTCCTAAGGCCATAGCCCTGTACTCTACCTTTGTTATCGATCTCGCTACTACCAGTTGCTTCTTGCTCTTCCAAGAGACCAAGTTTCCCCCTACGAACATACAATATCCTGATGTGGATCTCTTGTCATCTGCACAACTAGCCCAGTCAGAATTATAATAGCCCTCAATGTCTAAATGACGATTCTTTCGGAAGATCAACCCGTTTCCTAGTGCACTCTTCAAGTACCTCAGAATCTGATACAATGGTCCTTCCTTGGGTCATGCATGTAGCTGCCCACCACGCTCACTGGAAATGAGATGTCGAGACCAGTATGACTCAGATATATCAACCGGCCCACCAATCTCTGGGTCATGCATGTAGCTACCTCAATCCCAAGGAAGTATCAAAGCAAGTCTTAGATCCTTCACCTCAAATTATTTTCCCAATTTCTCCTCTAGTTGAGCAATCTCCCTTTCATCATCACCTATGATAATCATGTCATCCACGTACACTGCAAGCATCGTGATGTGACCTTCATTTCACCTAAAGAATATTGTATGGCATTGATCTGCTGATATATCATGCCTACGATAACCCTCCTAAGCTTGTCAAACCAGGCTCAAGGAAATTGCTTCAACCCGTAAAATGACTTCTCAAGCATACCATAATACAAAAATCAAAAGGATACCAGAATGAAAAAAAAAAAACGCCCAAACATTCATAATAGAATCCATTACGTTTGAACAAAATATCATCATAGTTTAAGTCATGCTATCGTATTAATAAAATATTGTCATCTATATATTAACAAAAAGATGATATTATGACCAAGAAAAAAATATTAAATATCAACCTATATGCCATAATCAGATTCCTAGTTTTGGAAAAGGATCAATTTTTCATTTATCCTTGAAAACTTCTCTAATTTCTTATATACCCCTTAACTCTTAAATTTATCTAATATATCCCTCAACTCATACAACTCCTCCTTTTTTTTCCATTATAGAAATAGATACAATAAGTCAATAACAGCTTGTTGTCTGACCTTTGCTCGGACCAAAATGCCCCTGGTGCAGTTCAGACCATGATGAGAATTATTATAAAAAGTTGGGACCCAGCTGCCAAATACCTTTCTCAATGCATTCCAAACTGGAACCTAAACTTTCTACTAATTTGGGAATTATTATAAAAAGCTGAGATCTAATTGAAGCAGTCTTACTTAGAAGTTAGTTACAAGAAATGAGATGGAGCACCATAAATAAATGTATCTAGGCTGTAGTGAAAACCGCATCTTTTCTCAATCAAAGACGATGTTGATATGTTGATACTTTTAATGTTATTTTTAATTATATGTTGATACTTGAACTTATTTGCAATATTAGATTAGTAAATAATTAGATAGTGGTTATGCTGTACTTGTGTAACGTCTAGTAGATTGCGGATGAGAAATAGAAATATATTGGGCCTGAAGGAAGCTTGTGCATCAGCCCAAATTGGTTCCAGCTCGGTAAGAAGCATGTAAAGTTTTAGACCAGACTGAGCTTTAATTTGAGGAGAGAAATCCAGTCAGCGAGGATCGTTTGGTCTGGCTCTGTTTCAAGTCTTGAACTAATTGGGTCGGGTTCTAACATTAACGGATCAGATCTTGTTGGTACACCAAAGTGTACCATGAGCAGTTAAGCATTTATTACAAGCAGATGCTAGGGGAGCAGGGATATCCAATGGACATCAAATCAAATTCATTCTGATGTTGATTTGTATCAAGATTTGTGAGGAGAACTAAAATTATAAACATTCTCGTGAATCTAAATGCGGATCAAATGATCTAGACCGAATTCGGAGTCCCTTCACTCTGAGATGCTAGATGCCTAGATGGTTCTAGGGGTGTCAATGGGTACGATACAGGGAAGGTGGAACCAATTTCATACCCATACCCACTAAGAATTAACCTTACCCCTACTCTACCCATAACCGTTAAGAATTTGTCTTACTCTACCCTACCCATACCCGTTATGATTAACGGGTAACGAAACGGTAGTGGGCGAATAACGAAAATACTAATATAATGGTTCAAACAACATAGGATCAGTTTTGTCACTTGTTACATTATTTCTTCTAACATTTCATTCCATCTCATTCAATTATTAAATATTTATATTCATAGTATAACCTTAAGAAAGCTGATATGTGATACAAAATTCAGACACTAACACCTGAGCTGACATTAATGAATTATTTATTTGGACCAAACAATACATTATTGCCAAAAAATAAGGTAATGATATATTTTCTTTGAAATATGGAATATTTCCATTTGTAGAATTAAGAAAAGACAATAACGATGAATAAGGAAGAAAATAAGGAAATGAATTCGTTGATATATATGTCTCTAGCGTTGATAAAGGCATACAATAATATGAAAAGAAGAAAAAAAAAATTGGATATAATATTGATATATTTATATATAATATATTTCATATAATTACCCATTAGGTACGAAATAATCTTTACCCGTATCCATATCCGTTTATCTAATGAAAAAAAATCTTTACCCATACCCATACTCAATAAACTAATGAAAAGAAAACCTTACTCATACCCATCTTATCGAATACAATACGGATAGGGTAAACGAGTAAACGGGTGTCATTGACACCCCTAGATGGTTCCCGACTTCGGGTTTTCACCTGTTTTTCTATCTAGCTAAAAAAAACCAAGCCTCTTAGGCTTTTATGAAATATGAAAATCTTCTCTATGTAGCTTAGGTGTGTTCTGTAAAATGTCTACAGCAGTTTGTCTGTCTTACAAGCTGATGTCTCATTATAGTAATATTTCCTGTCATGCATATTGATCCACCTTATTTGAATTTTATTTGAACAATGAATCAACAGTCTTACATAATTACATGATCTTTAAGATCATCTATATACCAATACTATGCAATTAAAAGGAACTATTTATGTAGTTCCCGGAAATGCCTCTTACACCAGTAAGTTGTTCTTCGTGTCAGTATCAGAGGAGATGTGTTCGCAAAGCGGATCATAGCACATCTTAGGAGATGCTAAGTCACTCTTATGATTTCAAAATTTTATTATGTATAATAAATTTAATTTAATTTTAAAAATGTTTTATATAGTTCAGCCCCAATCTAGTAATATCAAATGTTTGTTTGTGCTCTAATTGTCAAAGTTTTATTTTATGATTGAGAGGACATGGGTTCAAATCACATTCACCACATTTTTGCATTTTAATTTTAGCCTCTCTCTCCATTAAAAATTTCGAGTTCTGCTCCTGATCGAATTAGTGAGCAAATTAATGAGTTGTACTATTAGCTGAATATATGAAACAAGGGTTACAAAAAAGATTAAGTGACTCCCGTTAAGTCCTCTATCTCGCACGCGCGCGCAAGACAAGTGTTTGTTGAAATGCCCCACAAAGATATTGTTGCCTGGAGCACAGGCATTTTGGGCCTACGCTTTACACGTGGTGCCTAAAGCCGCTCTCGACCTCTTCTCTGAAATACCACAAGACAAACTAGGCTCTCTCTAACCCTGGTAAGTGCTCTGCTCTCTTGTGTTAGCTTCTTTAGGTGCTATGTATTTAGGCCATAAATTTAGCATTTTGATAGATCCCGGTGACTCTTTTCTTCCCTGAAATTATGATCTGTATTTGGTACTGCATCTGTGAATTTCTGACCGTGCACGCAAGTTACTTGATGAAATGTCCCAAAGAAACTTTCAGTATAGAGTCTCCTTTTGATTCATTTAAGGGAATATTTTCTTTGCTATTTCTATCAAATTGATAAACAAGGCATAAATTGACTCCAATTAGAACCCCTAAAAATGTGGTTATAATTATGCATCTTTGTCTATTAATTATTTAAGAAGTCGGGTTAGAGCCAATGCCGTGGAGAAGGCATCTGGTTGTACTTGGGTGCCATTTAACTGGCATCTACGTGTGAATCTGGATAGGAAGGAAATGGGGTTTTAGGTTATGAACCAACAACCAATTTAGTTATGTTGAATACAAAAAATAAGAGAATCAGATCACACTAAGAGTGCCATCTGATTGTTCAAATAGTTACTGGTTTTATTAGATTATTGGAGTTTCAAAAAAATTTTAGGATTTGTGCTTGTTAATAATGCACAGTTCAAAGGTTGCAAGCATAGTGGTCTATATCTTAATTATCATGTCAGACCTATTCATTTTTCGATCAAGTATTTCTCTTTAGCAGAATCAAGAAGGGGTGAAACCTGATTTAGCTGCCTCTGCACCAGTATTAGAACTACTTTTGAAAATGGGACGAGATGATGATGCGAGAGATCTGATGGAGTAGACAAGTGGTAAGACAAATGATTGATGTGCCAAATCGGATTGAAGATGGCCTTTTAAATGTAGATAATCAATTATTATGCTTTGGGCAGCTTGTTGCGCGATTAACTGAAGCTTTTGTACTGCCATTCTGAATATTTCTCTTATTCTATCTGTTTTCTTTAATTTTTTTTCACTGTTCTTGTCTGTTATAATTTGTAATGATTTATTTGCTCATTCTGCATTTAGTTCTATTTTTTGTGTGATTTCATTGTTTTATCACTTGCAGTCGTGCTGCATCCAACTTGCTGATCAAGTACTTACCAGTTACAATTAAGTACCTAGCAGCTACTCCACTACTGGCCTTAATCTTAAACCGTATAAAGCTGGTGTTTGGGGTGCCAACTTGCACTTACATTTGAATTCTAAATTTCAATTGTTGTACCATGCAAATCTTCCTCAATTTCACAAAGGTTTTAGCAATTAATATCCATTCAAGAAAATTATTGAAATGGGGAAATGATTGTCGACAAAATTGAAGTATCATTTGAAACCAAATTAAGCTTTTGTCCTTCATACTTTGCCTCTACCTTGGGTACCAGTGTTGTTGTAAGTATCAATTGTCCTTCCAACTTTCAAGGTTTTCCAGTATTTCAGGGTCGTGGACTGTTATGTCTGAAATCTGGTAAAATTCGAGGACTTTTCTGCAAATTATGTGTTCTGACAGGATTCAGGGGGTTATTTCTGTGTTCTGAACTGTTATTACTGAATTCTGGTAAAATTCAGGGGCTTTCCTGCAAGTTTCTGCATTCTGAAGGTTTCAGGGGCCTTTATGTGAGGAAAAATATTTTCTCTCACGTTCCAGGGACCGATATACAAATTTCTCTGAAAACTGGGTCCTTTAGGTCTAGGCGTCTTGGGATGGGTTGAGGGCGAAGGGGTGATTATTCTTGCAGCCAATAATCGCCCCTTTGACCTGGATGAAGGTTGAGTTGAGCACGGTTTCTTATTGATTTTTTGTATCAGTTCCTGAATAACTCAATAAGGCTATTCAGACTGACTCGCTGTTTTCTTTGTATATTTCAATATTTTTTTTTACATATGTAGGATATATGTGGACCTAGATGATGCTTAACATAATGCCCCATTACATCAAGTGTTGTAGTACTATGGTAATATCAATAGGATGTCTTAGAGATATATGAAAAGGTGGCCTTTGTTTTATTACCTTTATTACTTTTTACTTCATTTTCTTTGAACTTTCGGTCTGTTTTCAGCCATAAAATATATAAATCATAAGCTGCCTAAGCATGAATTGAGATCACTCAGTATTTTTCGTTTGGTAGACTGGTAGTTTATACAGAATTGGAGAAATTGCTTTGTTATCTGACTTGCTGGGTATGTGTGTTGCAAACTTGCATATATATGGTAATATTTCTGAGGAGAAATTTTGTAATTTATAATGGTTACTGTTATTATATGTTAATTAAACATTAACCGACCCACGCATAGCATAACAAAATCATTTCAAAAGGCTTTGGCTTTTTATTTAGTAGGTTTGAAAAATATCACTAAATTTTCTAGTTGAGATAATGAAAAAAGATCTCGATAATTATCCTCACACTTCTGTTCTCCGCATTAACTTCATAAAAGTTCCAGCATTTTTTTTTTCAAAGTATTAATACTTATGTATAAAAGTGTTTATATATATAAGGTGAATAATTTTTACATAAATAATTCTCTTCAACCAAATCTCAAACTACATGGGAGGAGGGGGATACACGTTTTTAGAGATGGTTTTTTCTTTTCTTCGCTCAACTCGTTCACATTTCTGATGATTTATAAGAAATTTTGTGAATCTAAAACCACGAACATCTTCTACGCAATTTTCTCTTTCATATGAGATCGATGATGATGTACTTTCAGACTCGTCATCACAAAAGTATTTATATCTCATTGTGCAAGTATTTATATCTATACTTGCAATTATTTTTTACATATGATACTAACTGATGAGTAGAACTAGGGTGTTCTTAAGCTCACCAAAGTGTTCGGTGAGCTTAACTCAAAAACCCATCAAATCTATTTCAAATGACAAATCTGAACTGTTAAAACCCGCATATCTTATGAGTGATGAGTTTACATGTAAAAATTTTAAATATTCGAATTAATTTAGTATAAAGTCAAGCGGTCACAAAACATTCAAAAAATGAATGCACTAAAATTAATTTATTAACCTTCTAATTTTGACCGACTGATTTTATACTAAACTAATTTGGATGTTTAAAATTTCACATGTAGACACATTACACGTAAAATAGGCGGGTTTCAACGGTTCGGATTCATCATTTGAAACCGATTTGATGGGTTTTGAAGTTAAGCTCACCAAACACTTTGGTGAGCTTAAGAACACCCTAGTTCTACTCCTAACTGACATATGAAAGTATTAATATCAAGTATTACAAGTATTTATATCTATACACTAGAATATTTATATCTATGTAAAAAATACTTGAATAATTACCTCATATACATTTATCATGATGAATATTCTTTGTCATATATTTTAGTGGGGACCATAGTACAACCTCTAATTTTAAAAATATACCCTTTAATTTTACAAGTATTTAAATAATTAGTGGGGACCATAGTACAACGTCTAAATAATTATCACATTTCTTATTTAATGTGGACCCTCTAATTTTAGAAGTGTTTAAATAATTAATGAGAACTATATCTTTCTATATTGTAGCTACGACGATAAGAGGAGAATAGAACTGCTGGGGATGAATATAATTATTTAATCAAAAGATAGTACTCTTCTCCTTAATTTTGCTGAAATGACAATTTGAAGTTCCTATTTTTTTTTTTTTATATGTTAACATTCAACCGTCATTTACTTATATCGTGTGTTATAAAGTACTGAATTTTTTATAAATATTCAAAAAATAATTAAATTTAAAAAACTAACTAAAGTTGTGTAGGATTTCAAAATCTACCCAAATCGCAAAATTTTTTTTGCTATAATACAGTCTAAAACCGCAAAATAAAATTCAGTTTTGGAATTCCAAAACTACAAACAATTAGTGGGTTTTTTAAAAAAAAAGAAAAGAACCGCAAAAAAATATTGCGGTTTCAATTTTTTTTTCATTTTTCAAATATTTTTTATTTAAATAGAAATATTTATAATTTATTTATTTTTGTATTGAAATATTAGAAATATTTAATATATTTCTTTGAATATAAATAAAATATTATATAATTTGATTTATTAGAAAGACTACTACAAATAACCCGAATCAGCATTTTTCATGTTGAATTTTTTGCGGCTGTAAGAAAAATTAATATATTTTTTATGTGTTATTGAAAAAAAATAAAATGTTTTAACTCTCAGATATTGATCTCATTTCAAAAGTCACTTCTAAGTAATACATAAAATATTGTCATCATTCTAGTACATTTAATTTCTAAAAATTGTATCTATTTTTGAAAAAAAATAAAAAATTTAAGTTATTTAATGATGATTATTAAAAGTAATTCTAAAATAGATACAACTTTTTATAAATTAAATGTACTAGAAGGATCACAATATTTTCTGTATTACCTAGCAGTGATTTTAAACTGGGATCGATAACTCATAATCCAAGCATTTTTTTTTTCTAATAACTCATAAAGGAATATATTAATTTTTTTTACAGCAGCATAAAATCTGGCATGAAAAATGTTGATACGGGTTATTTGTAGCAGTCTTTCTAATAAATCAAATTACATAGTATTCAATCTATTTTCAAAGAAATATATTAAATATTTATAATATTTCAATACACAAAATAAAGAAATTATAAATATTTCTATTTAAATAAAAAAAACCTGAAAAATGAAAAAAAAAATTGAAACCGCCAAATTTTTTTGTAGTATTTTTTTTTTAAAACTGCTGGTTTTGAAATTCCAAATTTTTTTTGCGGTTTTAGACTGAATTACCGCAAAAAATTTTGTGGTTTGGATAGATTTTGAAATCCTTCACAACGTTGGTTAGTTTTTGAAATTTAATTATTATTTTTGGATATTTATAAAAAATTATGTATAAAGTATATAGTTTTCCAAATTTATCTCTCAATTTTTTTTGAAAATAAAAATTATATGTACAAATTTAATAGTATTAAATTGTGATAGCGCAAAGTTTGTTGTGAAATAAAAATCACTGTGAAATAAGTACAGCATAAAATCACAGAATTGAATCATTAAAATATGAAATTCCTTCATTAGAATAAAAATAAAACACTACATTAAAAATAAAACAAATTATCTTGATGAGATTAAATTCGTAATAGTTTTACTCAAAATAAAAATAAAACACTACATTAAAAAAATGGGAGTACCTAGCTATCCCCCCAAAACAATTCCCCATTTCATCCCCCGGTCATTAACTACTTCAATGACTACTAACTACCTAGGGGACCACTTACTATTTGGGGACCACCAAATATTCGAAAGATTTTACAACTGGCGCACGCAAGTATTCATCTATAATGCATCAAGTATTCATATATAACATATCAAGTATTCATTATAAGATATCAAGTATTTACAAAAAAAAAAATTTGGACGTGTTTTTAGAGGTTTTTTTTTTTTGCCGTTCAATCTAATCAATATATATTTCTGACGATCGGTGAGGAATTTTGCAAATCTAAAACCACAAATGTTTTCTACATAATTTTATCTTTCAAATGAGATCCATGATGACATACTTTTGAGTTATCCGTTGCACAAGTATTCATTCTCGTCATGTAAGTGTAAAAATAAAAACTGAACACATCACTTATCCATCTTTTACACGTTTTTAGAGGTGGCTGTTTTTTTTCTCCGTTCAATCTAACAAATATTTTTGACAATCTGTGAGAAATTTTGCAAATCTAAAACTACGAATATTTTCTACACAATTTTATCTTTCAAATGAAATCCATGATGACATACTTTCGAGTTCTCTGTTATACAAATATTTATTCCTCGCAATGCAAGTATTCATTACTCATCGAAAAAGTATTCATTATCGTCGTGCAAGTGTAAATACAAAAAATTGACACATCACTCATCCATCTTTTACACGTTTTTAGAGATGATTTTTTTTTCGTTTAATCTAGCCAATATTTCTGATGATTTATAAGAAATTTTGCAAATCTAAAACTATGAATATTTTTTACACAATTTTATCTTTCAAATAAAATCCATGATGACATACTTTAAAGTTGTCCGTTGCACAAGTATTCATATCTCATGACACAAGTATTCATCCTCGTCGTGCAAGTGTAAATAGTTTATGTATCAAGAGTATTACAAGCATATATGCATACCTCGATTAATTTTACAAGAGCAGCAAAATATTATTGAACATTGTTTTATTACTCTTTAGTTTAATTTTATTTTTTGAAAATAAAAAAATAGTTGCCACATGTTTCACTGTCGAAACAAGAATAATTTATCAAATTTTACAGATCATGCAATGAAAATGTGACAAACAAACAAAAAAAAAACAATATCTAAAAGAAATAAAACATATTTCATTGAAGTATTCATACATGTAGGTTGAAGTATTCATACATAAGATATCAAGTATTGATCCATACACGTTAAAATATTCATACCTAAGACATCAAGTATTCATTCGTACACCTCTATTTTTTATACGTTAAAATCTTCATATCTAAGATATCAAGTACTCATTCATACACGTTGAAGTATTCATACCTAAAATATCAATTATTTATTTATACACGTTAAAGTATTCATACAAAAGAAAGCGGTCAAGAAAACATGGATAAAAGTATTCCAATATTAGTAAAATTGAACTTAAAAAAATATAAATCCAATAGACTATTAGACAAAAGATAAGCTCCCTTTTTGGTGTAACATCCCGTAGGCTTTTATAAACAGCTAAATATGCATTACATCAGTTTCATGAGATAACCTATCTACAGGCATGAAAGTACACGTAAAAATAAAAATGAAAGCATGTCTACACCTGTAAAAACTAAGCAAAGAGATTTACAAATGTAAGCACAACATTAAACATTTTTAATAATATAATTGTAATTCTAAATCCTGCCTCAAATGTGATGTCCATGCTGGTAGCAAGCTGTAGCCACGTCACTGGTACACCATTGGTACACCACTGGTACGCTACTGGTACATTGAATCAGCACAATCCTTGCAAAAGGAGGCGACATCCTTCAAATTCTCAACGCCAAAGTTACTTTTGAGTTGGCAGTAGGTCATTTGAGATTTAAAGTCTGACAAGCATGAAGCAAAGTTCAAAGGAAGTCCCTGATTAATTTATAATCTGAAAAAACTTTTTAAATTAATTCAGATTTACCTCTGATTTCAATAACCAGTATCAAATCTGTGCAAAATAGTGATTTGATACTATAGAATTTGCAAAATCAACAAGATCGTCTTCTAATCACATAGAATCAGTACCTTGAACTCTGCCTCGCTTTCCTCTGCACTTCTCGCTCATGCTAGAAAGTTCGAAGCTGATCCAGACAGATTAGGTCCGAGTTTTCCACCTTGAGACCAAAGATAGTAGTTCAAGAGGCAAATCAACTCATCGGTGCCCGAGCCGGAGACCGAGGTGAGAGGAGCGAAGGAGGCGAAGAGAAGTGAGACGCTGAGTTGGAGACGAAGGAGGGTGGAGAAGTCAGAGGGCTCCGATGGGGAAAGCGTGAGAAGATCGTTAGCGGCGAAGCTAGCGGTGGAGTAGAGATAGAGCGTGATGTATTTTGGAGAAAAATAAGGAATCTGATTTTGAGTGGTAATGAGTGTTTGATTGCTACAACTTTGAGAGGGGATCAGGTTTTGGTATTTTTTTTCTTTTCTTTTCTGAGAGAGGGGATCGTACGGGATATTGCTACGAATTTGAGTTTGACAGTTATGCATGTTGACTGGAGTTGACGGGAGACAGAACGGGGGATGGAAGCACGGGGGAAGATATAATTACCCTAAAAAAATTAAGGGTTGAAATAAGTGTTCTATTAGTGTGAATAAAATTGTGGTGACAAAAAGCCTGGCATTTGAACCTGCTTATTGTTATAGAAAATTAACTTTATTCCTTCATTAGAATAAATCAACATATAAAATGATAAAAAGTCCCAGTATGAAATTTTAGTTGTTGTATTTGATTGAATCAAGTTTTTGAACTTGTATACAATTAAGCCCCTCAATTATTTTACATCCTTCAATCAAAATTTTAATTTTTACTTTTTTTTTTGATAATTTGGCAGAGGCTGCCAACGGTTAAATTCTAATTTTTTCTTGACAACTAATAATTGGCATAATATCAAAATTGATGACTTTAACCAGTAATGTAAGGTTTTACATAGTGAAATCTTAATTAAAAAAATTAGTGGGCTAATTTGAATTAAGAAAATCAAGTAAAACTTATTTATAATAATTATGTGCAATGATTGAAAAACCTGATTAACAAAAATAAATTAATAACTGGGCGCAATTAAATTTTCAATCAAGTACAATGAATAATAAGTAGCCAAAAATCAAAAGAGGATAATGGTTTCCTGCGCAAATCGAAGAAAGACGCCAAATCCTCAGATTGGGTTTGTTGCTAGGTTGTTTTAAAATCGGACCAAATTACCCCTCACTCACAGGCACCGCCGCTTCATTCTCTTCTCCAAACCTCTCACTAAAAGCAAGCAAATTTCTCTCCTTTCTTTTTCACTAATCGCCTCCTCTCTTACCTCAGATCTCCTCTCTTTCTTTTTCAAAGTGGATAATACTACTCTCTTGCTCATCAACTGTTTGTGAAAATGTCCCTCAGAGATATTCTCACTTCCACCACCAGATTTTGATGGTTATGCTTCCTACACGTTTTCTAACAAGCTTTCAACCTCTGCTCTGAACCATGGTAACAGCTCTGCTCTCCTCTTCCACTTCTTTAAGCCACTAATTTAGCACCTTGATTGATTATGGTGATTTTTTTTTCCTTTCCTCAAATTCTGGGTCCCTTATTTTGTACTTGTAAAACTTAGGAGTCCTCTGACTGTGCACGAGGTGCTTGATAAATTGTCCCAAAGAGACAGTTCATGGATTAAAATTTTTGAACCTTTCCATTGGGAAGTAATTAAACCTTCATTAGCCAAATGGAGAAATAACACATAAAAAGTTAATTGCAGTTGTTTACCCTATAAATTGCTAATTATGCAACTTTGTCTGGTATCTTTTTAGAAAGCTGAGTTAGAGCCTAAATTGTGGAAAATAATAAGCAAAGGCCTGTGCAAAAGACATTTTTCCTTGTCAACTATAAGTGAAGCTTTATTATTTAGGAAGGAAACAATGGTTTAGGTTATGAACCAACAACCAGTTTAGTAATATTGAATACAAATAATAAAAGAATGAAAACATAGTAAGAGTACCATTATGAGGGATACTGACAAGCATACTGGAACCATCCAGTTATGTGCACCAACTTCAGATTAGTTAGATTGAGTATGCTGGTAACAGTTTCAGTTAAGCAATTGATTAGCCTAACAGTTTTCTGTTAAGGCATTGTAATAGAGAAGTTGGTTAGCGTTCTGTTAAAGCTTTGTAACAGGAGATTAGTTAGTTAGCTTAGACTCTAAACAACTCATTAAATAGAGGTTATTGTAATTGAAATTATAAGCTCAAATGAATACAAAAGTTCTCAGATCTTATTTCTACTTCTCTCTTTAATTGCTTTAGATACATCTAATTTATTTGAATATTTTCTAGTGTATGTTACCTCACGGCATCTAAACTTTGTTTAAAGGTTACAAGCATAATGGTGACATAATATTATAATGAATCATGAAAAGGCAATTCATTATTGGATCAAGTATTCTCTTAAGCATAATTTATTTATGAGCAGGTTACAGTACCAGTTGCAGTCAAGGACTCCAATATCAGGTTCTTTTGCTATTGAGCTGATCAAGTTTGGTACTGGCATCTGCTGGTTACCACTGTGCATGCACACTATGTACTGCCACAGTTTCAATTTGTAAGGTTAAGTTTAATTTTAGATTTCTTTGGTTTAGTTATCTCCAGTAGGAGTAATTAGTTTATTGAAACATAAATAGGCTGGTATTAGAATGCTTATTCGTAAATTACGAGAGGCATCGACTCTGGTATTTGTCTAGTCACACCAAACCTATATGCCTCACCTTTTTAATATGATATAGTAATTATTTCTAGCATCCTCAATATAACACCAACTTGTAAATTGGACAAAAAGCAAACACAACTCGTAATATTCTTGTCTGTGTTTCAATTTCTAAGGTCGATTTTGAATCTCTGGTAATATTTTGTTATTCTCTTCTTAAAGAATAAAGAGTAATTAGTTTGTTGGGGCCATAAATTAGGCTGGTGTTCCAATGTTTATTTGTAACTATCAGAGACATCAACTCTGATATTGCTCAAGCTGTATCAATTCTAGAGGCCTGAGCTTCCTATTATGGTATTAGAAATTATTGTTTAGATCCTAAATTATATCGGTTCTGGCAGTACCTAATTGTAGCCTAATAGCATGGTATCTGATCTGATTGAAATCGTGTTTGCCAGGTTGTAAAATCAAAGAGTGTCTGAAAGGGGAGTTGTGGCCATTTCTTACACAACCATGGGGATCCGCCAATTGGAACTGGCTTTGAAAGAACGCTGTCGGTCAGGCACCCTTACTATTAAAGACGCTCTTCAATTTTTTGATCACTTGCTGACTGCTAAGAGCCCGACACCATCCATCTATTCCTTTAATCATCTCTTTACAGCCTTAACTCGTATGAAGAACTCAAACAACCATTATGCAACTGTCTTTTCACTTTTTAACCACTGGACCCAACCTAAAAGGGTCTCAACCTCACCCAATAACTGCACCTATTGTATCTTGATTTCCTACTGTATCCGAATGAATCGGCTGAAACTAGCCTTGGTTTTCTTGGGGCAGTATATTAAGGGTGGGCAGAGAGCTGATCCTAGTATTTTCAATCCACTACTCAAGGGCCTCTGTTATGAGAATAGGATTAGTGAGGCTGTTGCCATGGTGTTACATAAAATGCCTAAGCTGCAGTGCGCACCTGATGTCATCTCCTACAACACTATTTTTGATGGCTTTCGTAAAGAAGGTGCAATTAGGAAAGCGTTTAGTTTGTTCGCGCGAATGCTTTCGGAGGGTATTGCACCAGATGTAGTAACATACAGCTCACTGATTGATGGCCTTTGTAAAGAAGGTGCAGTTAGTAAAGCATTTAGTTTGTTTGAGCGAATGCTTTCAGAGGGTATTGTGTCAAATGTTGTCACATACAACTCACTGATTAATGGCCTGTGCAAGGAAGGCGAAACTGAGAAGGCACAGGAACTGTTGCGCTACATGGTTTCTCAGGGAATTCAACCTGATGTTGTGACCTATACTACTCTCATAGATGGGTTGTGCAAGAAAGGGCTATTCGACAAAGCAGTGGAATTGTTTCAGTCCATGATTTCTAAAGGGCATGATCCCGATGTTGTGACCTATACTACCATCATAGATGCATTATGCAAGGAGGGGGAATGTGAAAAGGCAGAGGAGGTGCTATGTAATATGATTTCTAGAGGAAATGTTCCTAATGTTTTAACCTACTCTACTCTTATAGATGGGCTCTGCAAGATGAACAAACTAGAAAAGGTAAAGAAGTTGCTGAACGAGATGGTTTCAAAGGGAATATTGCCTAACACCGTGACATGCAATATAATTGTGGATGCACTTTGCAAGAGGGGGGAACCTGACAGGGCAGAGAAACTATTGTATGATATGCTTGATGAAGGTGTCACACCTAATATTATCACATATAATATTGTTATAAATGGATATTCGAAACTAGGCTGTTGGAAAGAGTCGATTAGAGTTTTCAGGGATACGATTGATCGAGGCTTTTTGCCAGATGAGGTTACTTATGGATCAATGATAGATTCTTTGTGCAAACAAGGACAAACAAAGGAGGCTCAAAAGTTGCTTGATTTAATGGTAAGGCGAGGTATAAAACCAGATGTTCTATCATATCGATTTTTACTTCTCGGATATGTAAATGATGGTAATATTGATGATGTGATGACTATCCTAGATAAAATGCATCTCAATCATCTAGCGCTCGATCTCTCAACTTACACTTCCTTGCTGAAAGCATATGCAAAGAACAAAAAAGTAGATCAGGCTATGTGCGTGTTGAACAGAATGAAGCAAGAAGGGGTGAAACCCGATTTAGCTGCCTCTGCACCAGTATTAGAAATGCTTTTGAAAATGGGACGAGATGATGATGCGAGGGATCTCATGGACCAAACAATTGGTAAGACTAATGATTGAAGCCCTTAATCCTGTTGTCAATAGATAGCTTATTTGAATTTAAATGATCAATTTGTGTGCTTTTGCATAGTTTGTTGCTCCATTTAGTTTGACATGTAACAATAGAAGTGTTCCTGGACATATTCTTTTTATTTATTTTTATATTTTTGGGTGATTCAATGTTTTGCAGCCGCACTTTTGGCCTGTTTTTTTGGTTGCTTTGCATTCTAATCTATGTATATGTCAGATGTCAGTAAATTAAAACCCGCATTGTATTGTATTGTATTGAAATTCAATGTTGTTAGATGAGGCTATCTGTGTTATCAACATCAAGTACAGTTCTTTTAATTGAAGTGAGATATCTCTAAGATTTTACTATTTTGAACATTTCACAATTTCTTGTAATTTTCATCAAACATGAAATGATATATGTTAAAGTTGAATGGCCTTTCCGAATGAAACATTCAGTGCACATGTTTGCAATGCATATAGGCTTCAACCATTACTATTTTTCCTTTCGATTAATTATAGTTTCTTTATATCCAGGCCAGCAGAGTAGCAGACCTTTTCATTAGATCTAAGGTTTCGTCCAACCTGGTGATAATTTAAATGAAAATATTAAACTATTAAATTTTGGTTGAAATTAATTCCTTCTAAATTGGAAAGAGAAACATTTAATTCAATGAATAAGGCAATGAAACATTGGAGATCATATTGGGTCGAAATAGAAAAAACCAAGCATGATGAGCTTTTCAAAGAAAATTGTAGCCCAGCCCATTTAAAAAGTTTCATTGCTTGATAACAAAGAGACACGGGTGCTTGCAATTGCATATCCAATCTAGGTAATCTAGGTAAGTCAATAGAAAGCGCCGCCATTCCAATTAGATGGTTGGGAAATAGAACTCGTCAGACTCATAATAGCATCATGGATGCACTCTGCAAGGAGGGAGAAACTTTAATACCTTTATTTTCAGTTCTCCTTGCATAGTGCATCTATGATGGTATTATTGGTTGACAGTTTACTTGGTGCCATAGTTTGGTGCCTTAAGCTTTTGAGCATGGCGAAACAAGACGAATCAGACATGAATTTCTTGTGGCTTGCCACTAATCGCCCCTTTGACCTGGATGAAGGTTGCGTTGAGCATGGTTTCTAATTTATTTTTTGAATTACTTCCCAAATAACTCAATAAGGCTATTCAGATTGACTCGCTTTCTTCTTTGTTTATTTCAAACTTTTTTTTTATGTGTAGGATATATGTGGACCTGGATGATACTTAAATCATAAGCTGTAATATCAGTGGGAAGTAAATTTTATCGCGGAGGCATTGGGTGTTAGTTTGAATTTGGGAAATATTAGTTGGCAATTGCAAATATTTTTCAAGTTTTACATGTTTGTTCCTTTCAAGGGCCATATGAAGTGACCTGAGTTTAAGCAAGGACGATAATAGTACTGCTTGCTTTTATCTACCAGTAACTTACTAAATGACAAATATAAAGCAAAAATAAAAAATTTAATGGAGTTATGGACTTGAAATTTGGAACCACAGCGGAATTCAATAATAAGTCCGTCATTTCCTTTTGTATCATTTTTTGTAGTTGAGGCGTGAGATGCAAATGCGATCTGGTGTTATGCAAGTCCGTCATTTGCATGCATAAATGTATACATAAGCATCCAACCATATGCATATACAATAACATACATAAAATTTCATAAACATTGCAACATAATATGTCATAATCATCTGAATACAAGATGAAATAATAAGTCTTGAACCTTAAGCAAATAAACAAAAACGCCCAAGACATACACAGACCCATATCTAGCAAATGTTGTGGGGCACCTAATTGTCCTAATAGAGTCGTCCCCCGATGTCTTGGATCTCCTGCGACTGCTGCATCAGTCGGCTATCTATAGACTGGAGCATCTTGCGAAGGTCAGCGAGAGCCTTATCCTGAGCGTCCGCCCGCTCTCCCATCTTCCGGAACTGCTCGTTGACCATCCTCTCCATTTCCTTCCCACTATAACTCATCTCTTTGGACTGAAGTATCTTGTGAAGGTCAGCGAGCACCTTATCCTGAGTGTCTGCCCGCTCTCCCATCTTCCGGAACTGCTCATCGACCATCCTCCCCATCTTCCCGAACTTCTCATCGACCATCCTCTCCATTTCATTCCCACTAGAACTCATTCCGTTGTGCAACTGCATAGCAGCCTCCCTTTTCAATTTCCTTATATTAAACTCCTCTTGAATCGAAGTTTGCCCCTCCTTAGTCCTAAGCCAAGTGTTTATGTTCCAAATATCGGCTGCAGTAAGGCTACCGGCACTGGAAATAATCCCCTTAAGAAAAGCCCGAGCCATTAGTTGAGGAAATATTTCCTGCCTGACTAGGTGATGCAAGAATTTTTGGATCTTTCCAAATTGTTCGACAGGAATTAAGCAAATTGGTAGGCCTTTGACTGTGCAATCATCGGTATTTATGCCAACCTTCTTGTATGGTTCGATCATGGTTGCTAATTTTGCTTCAAGCATAGCATCGCTTTCTTCTTGGGAAGACATCTATTATGTGATAACTTCTTCAAATTTTCTGTCTAGCACAAGAGACAAAAATTTAGAAAATGAAATTAATTTAATTAAATACTGATCCGTGTAATGAAGATACCAAAAAAGGAACTCTAAAGAGTAAAGAGCATATATCATATCCAGAGCCGTAAGATGCCAGAGATATATATACACTGGAAAATATGTTTGAAAATTACAATGAATTCATCTATTGAAAAATGTACATATGAAAACATCTTGCAAAGGGAAATGACGAATTAAGATGAGAAAGAATCTCAGTAAAGACTCGAGGGATTAGGAAACGGGTTTAAATTTGAAGCAACTATTTCATGTCTATCATAACAAAAATCGCTAGACATGCAGGCTTCCTAGCCACTCTTCTTTAAACGATATATTTTACGATGATCTAAAATTCTAACCCAAAAAAAATATGGGAAAAATATCTCAAATGTAGAACAAAAATAAATAAAAGAAACAGCACTGACCTAGTCCCTCTTCGAATTCTGAATTTGAATTTGAGCGGACAAGTGAACGCTTAAAACGAGCAGAGAATTTGAAGAGGTTGAAAGTATGGAAATAAATCTGCTGTGATTCTAAAGGGATCGCAGGACCTTGCTATTCCAAATCCATTCATTTATCTGTCTGGAGATTCGTGCATAAAAAATAAGTGTTATTGAGATTTGTGCATTCCAAAAAATGAAAGGCTGGATTTTGAATCACAGGGTCCTGCGATCCCTTTAGAATAACAGCAGATTTATTTCCTGAAAGTATATATTAATTCAATTCAAAAGCTGCCCGAGGTGCACTGAACAGTGTGCTCTGCGCTGTTACTTTCAAATTCCTCGTTCCAACTTCCAAAAAGCGCTTTTTCAAATTTTTTTGACATTTTCCATAAAGCCTTGTAATTATCAATAAATTGCCGTAGGCCTCTCTCTTGAGTCAAGAGAGACAGAACCGGACTGTAGAGGTGCTATCGGGTCGGGTCGGATCTGGATACTATTATATTTGGATCCGTATCCTAAAAGTGTTCGGATTC
Organism: Carex pumila; assembly: GCA_033356055.1. Lineage (NCBI taxonomy): Eukaryota > Viridiplantae > Streptophyta > Magnoliopsida > Poales > Cyperaceae > Carex > Carex pumila. The sequence continues at coordinate 240,952 of JARJHM010000193.1, read as the reverse complement.
AAATTTTGATCCATACATTTATCTGCTTCAATTCAGGTCGGGTCCGGATCCGGGTACCTATCTACCTATAGATATTTCGGGTCCAGTCTTTCGGTTCCGGGTAGATATATACCCATAACTTGTTTGTAGATTATCGGGTTCAGTTCGGATACAGGGCGGTTCCGGATCCGGAGCGGACATATGTAACAAAAATATTAGGAGGATGAAGAGAAAATAACTTTTGAAAAAAAAAAATTTAATAAGAGATATAATTTTTTAAAAGTAAAATATTAGAGATGACGATTTCATTTTCTATGGTTCAAAAAATCTATGAATGGAATACTAATAATTTGTAGAAATGACATATCAATGAGAGCAATAAATTTTCATTATTATGCAGAGGATATCAAGGCAAATATTGAAGAATATATCCATAGTAATAAATTTTATTTAAAAAATTAATGCGCCTATTATAGAAGGAATAAATTTGGCATCTATCTATATGTATAAACATAGTGAATATGTCACTACAATATATTTTTTTCATATTAAAAAAAGTACTGAGCTCACCACGGCTTATGCAAAAATTAATATGCAAAATTGTATTTTTATATATTAATAGTTATTGATATATGTTTTATCGGGTATTTATACAGGTATCGGGTCAGGTTCGGTTATGGGTCGGATAATTAAATAAAACCCATATCCTACCCATTACAGTATCGGTTTCGGTTCGGATTCGGGTCGGATCCGTTTCAGTTTCGGATCAGATTCGGGTAATCGGATAAAAGTAGCACCTCTACCGGACTGGATATCGACCCAGTAAACTTTCAGTTCAACGGTTTACTGGTCAGACCGGTGGATCAACTGGTTCAATTATTGGTTTTTTAAATAATTATATATGTATGAAATGTAAAAATTGTTATAAAATAATAATATTTTTATATAGGATTCATAAAAGTTTGCACATATATATTTTTAACATCTAACTAAAATGAATATAGTGATTTTATTAAAAATAATTAAATATGTTTTTGTAATAATAATATATTATGTCTTTAATAAAAGACATAGTGTTTCAACAAAAATAACAAAAAATAAAGAATAATAACATATGTTATTTTGAAATGAAACATATATATACAAAAAAAACTACAGTTTTACTTTTTATACCATACATAATTAAGTAGTTTAATATATCTAAAATCTTAAGGTCATTTATTTAAATTTTATAATATAAAATAAATCCCATCTCTAGTACCTACCTTTGTGACTTTACAATTTACATGGTGCAGGTGTGTAAGGTACGGATGAGAGTCTAGCCCAATGGCTGTGCATTTTTTGTGTCTCTCTTAATTAATGTTGAAAAAATGTATCAAAAGTTGAGCCAGTTTAAAACCCGATTTTTCTCAAGAACAAGTTACTAGTTTTTACTAAAAACCGGTCAATTAAACTGATATTTAGTGGTTCAGTTGCAGATCTGATCATTTAAACAAATCAAACCATAAATAGGTCCGGTTCCAGTTTTTTCCGGTCCTTCCGTTCGGTCCGGTCCGGTTTTAATAACAGTGCTCTTGACAGTAATTAATAGGCCGACTAATATTATATTAATCTTTACTCTATTTCATATTTATACATCAACTCGTAAAAACATTCTTTTAATTGAACTTGTTTCACGAAAGATGAAAGTAATATGGAGTTCAATTTGATATAAGAAATTATTTTAGTCCTATGCCTGTTTATCATGACCATAAATTTTAATTAATGCATATATATACAAATTTTGATACATTGTAAGAATTAATTGTAAATTTGTATATTTGTATTCATTAAGTGTGAAATATATGGAATTAATTATATAGATGTGAATTATGTATAAATATAAAAATAAAATATTTTCACTCTTTTGGTCATTTAGTAATTAGATTCCATGCCAACGCATTAAAAATTAAAATTGTTGTTGTGCATCAAAAACCGCGTACTATGAATATATAAATATCATATTTGTAAGTTAATAAGTAATAATTTGTTAAAGATGACAATATCCAAATTTTGTATTTGACAGATAGTTATATCGCCTAAATTATCTTTCGATATTATCTCTCTCTTTTTTTTTCCTTAATTCGTGTAGGACGGAGAGAATTACAAAATTATTCTCAAATTACTACTTTACCTCGTCTCCTTCTCTACGAAGAATCTTCAACAAAATAAAATCATAAAGTATATATATATTTTTAGTGGTTTAATTAGTCCTTCTATTGAATAAAATCAGGCCTGATTAATTGTTCATTACTATTCTATTTTTCTTTTTTCATACCTTTTCAATGATTCGACTGTGTATGTTAATTTAAGTGTCGTGATTTCATTTTGTTGAAGAATACAAATTCAAACTTTTTCGGGTAGTTTGTTTTTGACTCGAGTTGTGATGTTTCATTTATCCCTTTGGTGTTATAGAACTTGTGTTTTAACCTAATTTATATATTGCATTCAAGGAAAATGGTGGCGCAACAATCAAATCTAAATAAAGTTTAAATTTAATGAGTTGGGGCAATTCAGCAGCAAGTGCTGTTAAAGCAAGAACTGGCACAACAGACCGTGCAGGACCAGCAAGATGTCCCGGTATGGAAATGGACCAATCATGCTGAATACACCGTCAAATCCTACTACATGGTATATGAAACGGGGCCAACGGTGGATACACATTGTTCAAGGATATGGAATATAAAGACACCAACAAGGGTTTTTTTTTTTGGCTGGCTCATGCTAAAAATTAAAATCCTAACAACTGACAATCTAAATAAGAGGGGATGGCAGTTAGTAAACATCTGTTATTTGTGTCGAAGAGATGAAGAAACAGTGCTCCATATATTCAGAGAATGCAGGGTTACAATTAATCTAAAAGGGCGATTACAGAATAGAATTTCAGAAATGAGTCAGTGTCATCTATCAGTTGCAGGTAAATATAGAAGCACCATTCTTCACTCGGCATTGTCGCAGGTCAGACAGGCAGAGCTGGCAATAGCATTTGTAATTTAGAGAGAAAGGTGTAGGAGGATCTTTAGAGAGGAATGCAAATCTGTGCAGCAAATAGAGCAGGAAATCATGATGGAATACACAAGCTGGTCAGGAATTAGTTAAAGGGCATAGCACACCAGGATGTTATTATTATTTACTTATGGTTGTTTTATTGTAATTTTATTTTCAAAAACAAAATTTTAGACTCTGTAAAACTGACACCATTGGTGTCTCTTTTAATGAAATCTGAAGTCATGACCTTCACCTTTCTCGTCAAAAAAAAATGTAATTAGTTGGGGAAGACAAACCAAAAATCGGTAATTTGAAAACTGACATCGCTATATTACTCCTTCTACCTTCATTTTAGTTTGATGTCTAGCTGACAAGATGTATAGGGATAAAGGCGTCAATATGTAAAGGAATATACATGAACAAATTATGATAATGATTGGTGGTGGCTGTAAATTTTATCTCGGAGACATTGGGTGTTAATTTGAATGTGAGAAATATTAGTTGGCAATTGCAAAAGTTTTACATTTTTGTTTCTTTCGAAGGTCATAACTCATAATGAAGTGACCGGGGTTTAAGCTAGGACGATAATACTGCTTGCTTCGTCTACCAGTAACTTGCAAAATGACAAAATATAAAGCTAAAATACAAAATTCAGAGAATTTTTTATCTACAGAAAATATATATATAAAAAAAAGAGAAATATAAAGAGTGATGTTGAATTTTTATAAGTAGAAAGATTGGTAGAAATTATACCGATTTAAATAATATATTTTGTTTTTTAGAAAGCCATAGATATTTTTGGATTCTCTGTGGCTTCATCATGTAAGGAGCATAGCATAAATAAGAAGTCATAGAAAATCTAAACACATGTAAACATGTGCCAAAAGAAATAGTTTGAATTCGTAGAATTTCTATCTATTATTCAATGTATGAAAATTCAGCAGTACTCTTTCTGTTTCCCTCTCTCTCTTTTTCAATATTTTTATAGGTAAAAAAGATTCTCCAAAATTACATATCTTCTTCAAAACTCAAAAGACATATGTAATCCTCTTTTTTAGCATCGGAATGCTGCTCTTCTTGTGACCATGATTATTTGACTATTATTTAAAGATTAATTATTGAAAATAAAGTTTAAATAAATTTGGCATCAATTCAAATAAAAGTTTAAAATTAGATTAAAGAAAAGAGAAAGTCCGAAAGGTTGTTTGTTTCTAGTGGGAAAATAAATAATTTTCAAGTTGTGATGGAAAAATGAGATATTTGAAAATTTTATGATGGGTATGAGAACAATTATGAAATCTATAAAAACTATGAAATTTTGAAATCTCCCTTCTTTCTATTTTCTGAATTTTTTTTGTTATTGCTCTTAGAGGTTTATTTCAAACTAAAATTTTATCTCAATAGAAAATGTTTCGGGAGATAAGCGAATATCGAGTTCCACATAAATCTTTTCTATTTATAAAATGTTGAATTCATTTCCATTTTCTCTGTAGTGTTGTGAAGAAAAAAACAAAGTTATATGAAAGGAAAAAGGAAAAAGGAAAAAAAAATGATATAGCATGCACAAATTGTGTTATGTGCACAATATTTGAATGAACCACGCATACAATAATTATGACGTTATTATTTAACTCATGTAATTCAAATTATTTAATTTTTGATGAGCTATATATACACATACATGTATAAAGATTTGGTTTGCAACTTGATTATAATTGAACTAAAAAAAAAAACTTTCTTCTTTTGATTTAAAGGCAAAATTTATTGAAATAATTTAGATTTTAGAGGAAATCAAATGAAATGCACTAAACTATTTTCTAATAATTAATTTTTACGCAAAAAATCAATAGTCGATCTGCAATGAAATCATTCTAAATTTATTTTGAAATGATCAAGTGACAATATTGAACGTAACTAACATAAAAATTCGGAAGTTTTATCATTTATGAGTTTCGATCCAACACAAAGTGTTTATGGCCATATGATACTTCATTTTTTTTTTGTTAATTAGATGGATGTGTAAATAAAAACAAATTTAGGTAAAACTCGGGTGCAAGACAATAAATACAGTGCTATTTATTTTAAACAATTTTGGTCGACCAACGGACGACATATTTTTGTGCGTCTTCATTAACTCACAAAACAAAAGTGTATGTTTCATGTTTATGTAAGAAAATGTCATATGCAACATACATGTAATGCTATATAATTTAATATGTCAAAATCATTTAATTAAGCAATAAATATATTGTAACATTAATTATTACATCAATTTCATAATTATAATTTTCATTACAAAATATTTTATAAAATTAAAGTCTAATTTTGTTGTTAATTGACTCAATTTCACTAAATATTTTCACAAATACTAATGTTGAAGAGGCAAATTATTATAAAATTAATAACTATAAATATGATTTGGTCACAAAAACCATAAAAAAAATTGAAGTAATTAACGGGTTTAATCCGATTTTGATGCAACGATATTCCGTTAATCAAACTGAGAATTGGAAATTCAGATCAAACGGTGGAAAGTGTCCACAATGGCCAATATCTCATTACCAGCAATTGTTTTGGGTAACTGCAGTGTCCCACATTTGCTCTCTGTTACTAATCGTTACGCTTTTAGATGCATAGTTTTTGTCACAGAATATCCTTCGGGGAAATTGAAAACTTATAGAAAAGTCAAAGAGGGGAGAAAATTGAGAAAGGTACAGAGATAGTAAAGCGGAATAGATTAAATATAAGCAGACTTAATTGAGTTCTGGAACAGTAAAGACTAAAGAGCAAGGATAAATTGAGAAAGGAATAGATTAATATATTTTGTTATAATTTCTTTTCATTAACATATATTATTCTTTTTTTAATTTCATCTTTTATATATAAATTTCATATAATTTATTCCATATAAGCTGGATAAATTTATTATATAGTTAACTTAGTTTTTTACTCATTAGTCACATTGATATATATTTTTTTATGACACATGAGGATTTTTCAAACCATTCTCATGGTATAACCAAACATTTCAGCACATTTCCATTATTAACCATTTTTGTGCATATTCATGAGTATTTCTGTACTCATAAAATCTCTTCCCGCACAATTCGGTAACAACTGAAATAGGTTTACAATACTAGTTTGTGCAAAATATATATTTACGCTCGTTGGATGAGCCCTGTATAATGTATAAATTAACTAAAATTTTACAAAAACATGAATCATACAGAAATAAGTGATATTTTAGATAAATTTTATATCATAATTGTTAATTGAAAAATTATCTGGAACCCAAATAATATTATTTGAAGGACTAGAAATTAAATTAAAATAATTATAGCATGCTTTAATTATGATCATCGACATCGAGGATACATATTTTTTATGATGCTCTTGCGGTTCATTATCACACTTAAAGACCTTTCAATTCTATCGTCAAGTGTGATAGGTCATTGATCAATTGCAAGATCATTAATTTATTTCTAACAAAATAAAATCATCCTCATCCTCTTATAAATCAGGCCACATATATAGTATGCTCATACCATTTCTTTTATCACCTCTGAATCGATGGCGTAAGTTGCTCAACACCGTCCATCCGTTTATTCAACCGATCGCAAAGATAGTCAACACTATTGGTTTTTAGCTGATGGCATAGATATATACCATTACTATCAGACCAATCACCATCGATTCAAAAACCAATGGCAAAGTGAGATTCAGAAGCATTTTTCTGTAGTAGTGTGACGTACAATAATGTATAAATTAACTAAAATTTTACAAAAACATGAATTATATACAAAAAAAAGTGATATCTTACGTAAATTTTATATCGCCAATTGAAAAATTATCTGGAACTCAAATAAAATTCTTTGAAGGACTAGAAATTAAATTAAAAAAAATAATTACATGCTTTAATATTTACGGATCTATATGACATCATCCAGCAAGAGATGATCGAGGGATACATTTTTTTTTATGATGCTCCTGCGGTACATTATCTCAGTTGAAGACCTTTCAATTCTCAAGTCAACTGTGATAGGTCATTGGTCAACTATCCTTCCTTATACTACTTCCATAAACTAAGAGAACCAAACCTTGAACAGAAAAACAAAAAGAAAGAAACAAAATGATGAAAATGAATCCTCTCTTATTTTACCTGTTGATGTTGTTTCAATGCTTCTTTATATCCAAATCTCAGCTTCCGATTCCAGCAAAGATAGATGGCTTTGTGTACAAAATGCCATCTGTTTGGGGTGAATCAGTCATGGTGGAGGCCTTTCTTGATCCGGTATGTCCCGATAGCCGAGACTCATGGCCGCCTCTAAAGCAAGCTTTGGATTATTACTCTGGTCGGTTGTCGTTGGTTGTTCATCCTTTCCCCTTGCCGTAAGTTCGGTCAATTTTTAGTTTTATTGTGAGTTCAAGACGATTTTAGACTGATTATTGTGGACGTTAGCAAAATTATTGCTTATTATCTTTATCTGAAGAGGAGGGTTCAAATGTTTTTATTAGAAAAAAAACAATATATATCACATTTAACGGTTCTTATTTTGACATATAAAATTTTCAAAAAATTATCATTAGAAAATAAAAAAGTGAAGCTGTGATGGAAGCAAAAAAATTAAGATGTATTTGACTTCATCAGCAAATTTTAGATAAAAGTTCATTCTTTTTCTTCAAATTTATATACATTTATACAAATTGAGAGATCTAATAGGTCTTGATTGACCAGTGATATATGTGCTTTGTTTGTAGCGCAATAGGTCTCAATTGCTCTGGTGTAGACTATTGTTCTATTATTTTACAATTCAAATTTGTTTGCAAGTGTGAAACACCCATATAGACACAAAAAGAGTGAGTCTATGGTACTATGCATATTACGGGTTGTTACCGTACTATGGCTCTATATTTGAGTTTTAAAACCCTAACGGTCGATCTGAACCGTTCATCTTGTTCTCCATATTAATATGTGTCTAGAGACCAAATTTTACATTTTTTGAATTTTTTTTACTATTTTTTTAGATATTTAGAAAAACACTTGATCTGAAAATTCTGGACCATCCAAAAACAGTGATTTTCAATAAATCTAAAAAAATAGTAAAAAAATTTCAAAAAATATAAAATTTGGTCTCCAAACACATATTAATATGGAGAACAAGATGAACAATTCGGATTGACTGTTAGGATTTACAAACTCGAATATAAAGCCATAGCAAAGTATCAAATCGTAATATGCATAGTACCATAGACTCACTCACACAAAAATTCAAATTCCAATGTTATTATTTCTTGAGCAAATTTTGCAGATATCACAGCAATGCTTTTATTGCGTGCCGTTCGCTTCACATAGCAAACAAGCTGAACGCATCCTCTGTTTATCCCCTTCTTGAGCTATTCTTTAAGACTCAGGTTAGAGCTCAGCCAGAAAAATTATAATTGCTTAATTAAGAGTGTTTGCTCTATTTTAAAATTGAGCGTTATATATTGCTGTTATTTGATGAATAAACAGGAGCAATATTACAATGCACCAACTTATGAAATGTCAAGGGCTTCTATAGTAGCCGACATGACGAAGTTAGCACTAACAGTCGTAGGGGAGAACTTCGGGACAGCATTCCAGTTAGGTTTCAATGATTCAAGTACTGATGAAGCAGCTAGGATTTCCTTCAAGGTCAGATTATAATCTTGTGCTTCACATTTAATGGCCATGTTTCATTTGATTACAGAGTAAACTGCCAAAAGAGATGTAATATTAAAAAAGTAAGATGGAATAATCAACTTAATTTTAATTTAAGTAGCAACCAAATATGATTAATATTGCCTGTTTTAATTTCCAAAATGTTAGATTTACATACGAGCTGTTTATAAATAGAACATAAAAGTTTTAAGAAGCTGAGATGTTTTGTGCAGTATGGATGCTCAAGGGGTGTAACTGGAGCACCTGTTTTCTTTGTGAATGGCATGCCTCTCTCTAACCCTGGATCACCATTGGATTACAATCAATGGAGAAGTACTATTGATCCCTTGTTGGCCTAGTACAAAAGCTAGATATGCAAGATCCCATGATTCCAAGAAGAATAATCATTGTAAAGTTAAAAATCCTAAGAAATATATTTTACTTTTGCTCTTTTATTAAAATGCTGGTCATTTATTATAATTTCTTTGGGTGTGCTTTTAACTGTTAGAATATTTATACTTGTGAATTTTTTAATGGATCTATGATTTTGAAAAATATGACAACTGTTATTTGATTTTGAGCGGACAAGTGAACTCTAGAATAAGCAAAAAGTTTGGGGACTTTTTTAATTATAGAAATTATTAATAAATAATAAATTGAAATAGAAAGATTATCTTTATTTTTTGATGCTATAGATCGATTTGAGAAAAAAAAATCGGATTCAAACTTTGAAACTGAAAAGATTTGTCGGATGCAAAGTATTTTATTCTGTTGCGGACAATATTTCAAATTTCTTTCTATTTCATGAAGAAATTTAACTAATCTTTCTATTTCAATAATTCTTTTTCGGATTCATCTGTGGCATTAAAAAATAAACATACTCTTTCTTTCTGTTTCATTTATTATTTAATACTAATTTCTATAAATAAATAGTTCCCAAAAGTTTGAATAGGATTATAAGTATTAATTCAAGTCATTAAAGTCAAAAGCTGCTCGATGTGCACTGTGCTTTCGAAATCGTCGTTCCAACTTCCAAGTAGAGAGTAGTTAACAGGTTCAATCCGATTTTTCCAAGATCCGTTAATCAAACTGAGGATTGAAAATTCGGATCAAACGGTGGAAAGTGTTCATCTGACATCCCATCTCCGGGAGGAGTACTCCCGATTTTAACACAGCTAAAAAAACTCGATGGCCAATATATCATTACCAGCGACTGTTCTGGGTAGCATTTGCTCTCTGTTGCTAACTCGTTACACTTTTAGATGCATAGTTTCTGTCGCATAATATCCTTCAGCGAAATTGAAAAACTATAGGCAAGTCAACGAGGAGAGAGAATTGAGAAAGGTACAGTAGAGCAGTAAAGAGCTTAAGAGCAAGGACTAGAGACCATTAATTAGTTTGGTTTTTGCTTGGAAATCTCTTCGTAATTTCGTTTTCTGGTTCTGGGAAGTGATTAGTCTTGCCTAATTTCTTTCTAGCTCTAAAATGTATCTCTTCTATTTTTTCCCCCTTAATTCTCTCTTTCTATGGTGCTATCTGTGGAGTCGGCATCGTCTGCATTAACTCAAAAGAGCATCTTTTGAGTTAATACATATTGGTTATCCAATTATAAATATAGTCCATCCAGCCACTGTCTAAAACAAAATGGTCTTTAATATTAGTGCAGATTTAATGTACACGCATTTTAAAGTTAATCGGACAGTCCGGATGCATTAATGCAAAAGATTCCTTTTTGAGTTAATGCAAAGGATACGAATTCCTATCTGTGTAGGTCGTTTGCCTAAAGGATTAAAAGTTCATTTTCTTAAAACATGTAATTTTGTTTCACCAAAGAAACCAATTGAAGCGCTTTTTTTTGTTTTGAAATCTTGACAGTGGCTATCAAGTATTCAATTGAAGTGCTTGTTTCAGCAAAAATAATTTAATAGTTGCCCCCTTCCTATAGAAATTGTATCCAATTATCTTTTAGTTTCATCAAATTTGATTTGATTCATGCTCCCGCAGATCAGATATCTACCCCCTACTGATTTAAAATTTGACTAGATTTATGTCTCAATCAGGTTTTGACCAATACCAATTGTAATTGGTGAATTTTTTTAAAAGACGAGGATTCAATTACATCATGATTTTGTGCTTAAATATGCTCTACATTTTTTATTTTTGTTTTCAAAGTCTGAACAGTTGATCTAAACCGCTCAACATGATCTTCATAGTAAAATATTCTTGGAGACCAAATTTTATATTTTTTTACTATTATTTTACATAGGTACAATATTGTTTTTCGGATGGTCCAGAATCTCCTTTAAAATAATGATTTTGTACCTATCTAAAAAAAGAGAAGGGATCTAATTACATATTTTTTTGTGATACCAAATTACACTCTCTATTTACAAAGTTTGTAAAATTCAAATAATCAATCTAAACATTCAATATAATTGATATATTAAAATGTGCTTGCAGATCAAATTTTACATTTCTTTTTGAATTTTTTACTATTTATTAAGTATTTAACAAAATCGCTATATTGAGACTATTAAATTTTTGTATCTATCTTAATAAATAGTAAAAAAAAAATTCAAAAAACTGTAAAATTTAATCTGCAAGCACATTTTAATATATACATCATGTTAAATGGTTTGGATCGACTGTTTGGACTTCAAAAATACATAGTGTAATCCGTTGTCACAAAAAGAAGGTGTAATTGAATCTCTCCTCCTAAAAAAATAGTAAAAAAAATCTAAAAAATATAAAATTTGGTCTCCAAACATATTATATTATGAAGATCATGTTAAGTGGTTCGAATTGACTGTTTAGACTTTGTAAACAGAGATAAAAAAATTATGAAGTATATTAAAGCACTAAATCATGATGCATTTGAACCCTCTCTTGTTAATATCTTAGTTCAATTCTGTATGTCGGTCGTATCCTCTGATTAGAATATTATACCAATGAAGAATATTTCTAATGATGTAGTTTAAAGAACAAAAATGCAATGCACAGCATCCCTGATAACAACACAGACCAACTTTATGATTGATGCGACCTTGAACTACTTGAGCAAAATACTGTTGGAAGAAGAAATTCATGAAAAGGACATTATTGACCCTGCTATATTCCAAAAATTTACTATTCTTATTCCAGAAATCTTATTCCAAAAATTTACCTGTAGTTGTGCGTGGCTTGATGAGACATTCACTATTCTTCTAAAATTGGATAATTGTACAAGCGGTAAAAACACTTCCATCATGTTCTTGACTCCATAATAGTTCGTTTTAAAGCAATCACCAGCTTTCTCGTAGCTGTCTGTCATGTTATTTAGAGAAATTGCAGCCCTTTCTTGTTGCGGAAGCTGTACAAAAATTATTAAAATTAACATCCATATATACCAGTAAAAGCAACCTAATTTAAAAAAAAATGAATTCTCATTACCATATCTGTTATTAATGAATATACCTTTTCGTCAATTGCCTTTGTGACCTCAAATCCTCCAACTGCTGCATTGTTCACCTGGAAACACAGTTTGTTTGTTAATGCACATTATTTAATTTGTGCATATTATATATTTAAATGCACAACATTGTATATACCAGAATATCTAATTTTCCAAACTGGTTTTTGACAAAACCAGCTAAAGATTCAATGCTAGAACGATTAGTAACATCCAGCTGATGAAAGATTATATTCGTTAGACCATAATCTCTAGTAAGCTCCTCTATTGCCTCCTTACCTCTCTTCTCATCTATCGCTGTTAGAATAACATCTACTCCATTGAAAGCCAGTTTTTTGCATATTTCCAATCCTATGCCTTTGTTTCCGCATGTTACCAAAGCAATCCTGAAATGAATAAAATAATATCATGAAGCAACTACGTACATAGAAATATTTTTTTCTTAGAGAGACAGATATGTAGAAATTAAATAAAAATCTTGTACTTGTTGTTTGGTTCCATTTTAGGCGTCGTTGAGGATTGAATGACAATGAAATTATTGCTCTCAAGTATAAAACTTTGAATATGTTATCTGTGTCCATCTATTATGGGATTTATAGATTTATGTGAGTTTGAGAGAGAGTTTTGGAGATTTTCACCATAAGGACATAGAAGATCCAAAGTCTAGAAATAAAAAAAGTCTACAGAATTAATAAAAAAAGAACTCCTAGCAGGACTAGAAATTCAACTGCTTCCAATTTCTACGGAGAAAATTCAGATTGCATCACTGCTTGCTTATATAAAGACTTGAGCAGTTACTTAATTTGATGAGTATTGAAGTATCGCGTCACTGCTTAGCGGTACGATGTGTTGATCAAAACACTAAGTTTCCTGTGCTGATTGGATGGAATTTTATATTCATATCTGTATAAAATTAATTTTAGGTACTTAATTCCACAACATGTAGAATAAGTAAGTGTGTATTATTTTTTTTTTTTAGGGTAAGATGACAAAAAAATATAATTTACATCAAAGTTTAAACATCTATTTAATTATATCACAATAAGATAAAATAATATATATAAGACTACTCTTAATTGCATTTTTCTGTCAAATCCGTCTGATCGTGTTAGATCCGCGCATATCTTAATCAACGACTCATTGTCTGATCCGGTCTGCATTTCCAGATTTGGATCTGGATCGATAACCTACACGTACTTCCTATGAATCGAACCCTCTTGCAAGCATTCATCGATCTGATGTCAAGGCCAGCAACTCTCTCGTTGCGCGCATAGGACCCCCTCTAACCGTGCATCTAAGATTGGAGTTTTTGCACTTTAGAACCATGCTCTCTGCCACACTTCAGATTTTATAACAAAATATATTGAAATAATTCGAATTTCGATGAAAATTAAATTAAATGTACTCAACAATTTTTTTTCTTTTTCATATTTTTTTTAGAGCCTCCAAATGTTTTCACTATTTAATAGAATATTAGATCTAAATGATTGTTGAATATGAACTCTTTCATTTTAAAGCAAAAAATCGACTCTGTTATGCAAACGGTTTAAGATCTAGATATGATAACTTTGATATTATCATCAGTAATATTGAATTATTATTTTTTATGCTAACATCTTATCTGCCTTTAAGAATTAAATAATTGGGTCATATAAAGTTAGTCACAAATTTATTTTTCAAGTATAGCTTCGAATAAATCTCTTCGTGAGTTGAGATTAATTAGGCCAAGTTCTTGTTTCTCATTTGCCACAAAATAATGACATAGCAATATAAATTATTTAAAGTCACCAAAGTCATAAATTATACAAAGATTCTATATATTCAAGTATTTAAATGTCAGTTGTTGTTGTAATGGTTTTTTTTTTTGGGTTAATTTATTAAATTTGTTTATTTGTGTCTATATGATGCTTTGCGTTTTTTTTTCAAATTAGTACTTTTTGTCAGCCCGATTTAATTTAATTTTTCAATTTTTTTAATGGAATGGATTTTATATCACGTTTCTCTCTGTTTTGTTTTTTTTTTTTTTTTTTAACTTAGAATCAAGAATTAATTTTTCAATTTTGGAATTCTAAAATCAAAATCGCAAAAAAATTCCCGGTTTTAGAATTCCAAAACAGGAAAATAAATCTGCGGTTTGGACAGTTTTCAAAATCTTATAAAACATGATATAGATTTTGAAATTTAATTATTTTTAGATATTAATAAAAAATTCGGTTATAAGAACCTCAAGTGCATTCAACGGCTCTAGTGACGTCAAAATGCGCTTTTAGCAATACTTCCAAGATAAAGGATGTCATACTTGTCTGCTGCAACAAACAGAGAATAGTAATGCTTCTCAGTTCTCACTCGCTTCATTTGATATGTTCCCGTTATAGAGAAAATGAACAAGGGACTCGATTTCGTGGTGTGCTAGTTCAGGTAAAGATATCTGTAGTGCACAATAAATTGTCTGTATAATGTCGAATCCTTTATAACAGAGTTTAAAATTCACCAATATTGAAGGCCCATTACCAGGCTTTATAACAATATCTATTGGAGCTCCAAAGCCTTCTAAAAAGCCCAAATTGGCCTATCGATCAAAGGAAGGGTTTTTAAGTCGGACGAAAGTAGCACTCTACATCTACATTTTCTACTCCCAGTGCCTCAGCTCACCGCCACCTCATTCTCTTCTCCAAACCTCTCACTAATACTAATACTAATAGTAAGCAACGACATCAATCAATTGCTCTCCCTTTCTATTTCACCATCGCCTCTCTCTCTTACCCCACCTCTCTCCTCTCTTCCTCTTTCTAAGTGGTATAATACAATTCTCTTGTACATGCACATCAAGTGTTTGTGAAATGTCCCTCAGAGATATTCTCACTACCAGCAGCAGATTTTGACGGCTACACTTCGTCCACATCCTCTAAACAATCTTTCAACCTCTTCTCTGAACAATGGTAACATCTCTGCTCTCCCCTGCCACTTCCTTTAAGCCAGTAATTTAGCACCTTGATTGATTACGGTGATTTTTTTTTTCCTTTCCTCAGATTCTGGGTCCCTTATTTGGTACTTCACTTGTAAAATTTAGGAGTCCTCTGACTGTGCATGGGGTGCTTGATAATTGCAGTAGTTAACCCTATAAATTGGTAATTATGAAACTTTGTCTTGTATCTTTTTAGAAAGTTGTGTTAGAGCCTAAATTGTGGAAAATAAGAAGCAAAAGCCCATGCAAAAAGGCATCTTTTGCGTTGTCAACTACAAGTGAAGCTGGATTATTTAGGAAGGAAATATTGGTTTAGGTTATGTACCAACAACCAGTTTAGTAATATTGAATACAAAAAATTAAAGACTGAGAACACACTAAGAGTATCATTCTGAGGGATACGTCTAATTTATTTGAATGTTTACTAGTTTATGAGGTAATTAGGGTTCTCATATTTCTTAGGATTAGTGCATGTTACCTCACAACATCTAAACTTGGTTTGAAGGTTACAAGCATAATGGTGACATAATATTATAATGAATCATGAAAAGGCAATTCATTATTCGATCAAGTTACCACTGTGCATGCACATTATCTACTGCTACAGATTCAATTTCTAATGTTAAGTTTAATTTTAGATTTCTTTGGTTTAGTTATCTCCAGCAGGAGTAATTAGATTATTGGGAAATAAGGAGGCTGGTATTAGATTGTTTAATTGTAAGGTATTTGTCCAATCATACCAAATCTGGATTTCTCACCTTTTTAGTGCAGTATAGGAATTATATCTAAGATCCTCAACATAGCAATAACTTGTAAATTGGACAAAAGGCAAACACAAAAAGTCCCAAGTAACTACTAAAATCTGGTTCATAAAATCGAAGTTTGTCTGATGCAGACCGCTACTAGCCGAATAATTATTACTGGTATAAGAGGATCGAATTCGAACATTAATTAAGTAAATAGGGAGTCCTCTATTTAGCCTTTTGCTACATTTATTATGATACTATGATTTATTATTTATCAAGTTTTGAGTCCCATGTTGCTCCTTGATTCCTTACATGACCTGCTCAATGACCAAATCCCTAATTAGAAAAATTGACCAAAAAGCCCTTTGGGAAGAGCCCAAATTGACCTTCACTGCCCACAATAAAGCACATCTAGTCCAAATAAGAAAATATAACGAATGAGTATGACATTGTATAACACAAAAAGGCATCTAGTAGTACCCAGCAGTACATAGAGTAGCAGCATGGTAGCTGATCTAAATTGAAATGGTACCAACCTGGAAAACTTTGTCTATTTGTGTTTGACTATTTGCATTGTGCATCACTATTAAGCAAAGGTGGGCATCATGTATTGGACTGATGCCTATCTAGCACTGTTCCGTTTCCTATAGCCTTTGTCATGTTGAGCAAAATTTGTTAACAATTTTTTCATTTATTTTTCTCAGGGAATGTATTGATTAATTTTTACGACACCATATAGTTGAACAAGGGGGCAACCCAATTTTAGAGGCTACCAAAGCCTCTAGTGAACCATCTCCAAGGGGCAGTTGTGACCATTTTCAATACATGGCCATGGGGATCCGCCAATTGGAACTGGCTGTAAAAGAACGTTGTTGGTCAGGCACCCTTACTATTAAAGATGCTCTTCAATTTTTTGATCTCTTGTTGGCTGCTAAGAGCCTGGCACCATCCATCTATTCCTTTAATCTTCTGTTTAAGGCCTTAATTCGTATGAAGAACTCAAACAACCATTATGCAACTGTATTTTCACTCTTTAACCGTTTGAGCCAAACTAAAGGAGTCTCACCCTCACCCAATGTCATGACCTATACTATGTTGATTGACTACTGTACTCGAATGAATAGGCCTGGACTCGGGTTGATTTTCTTTGGACGGTTTATTAGGGAGGGCCAGAGAGCTGATGCTCGCTTCTTCACTCCTATACTCAAGGGCCTCTGTAATGAGAATAGGATTAGTGAGGCTGCTGCCATGGTGTTACATAAAATGCCTAAGCTGGGTTGCACACCTAACGTGATCTCCTACAGCACTGTTATTGATGGCCTTTGTAAAGAAGGCTCAACTAGTAAAGCATTTAATTTGTTTGAGAGAATGCTTTCAGTTGGTATTCTACCTAATGTAGTCACATACACCTCACTGATTAATGGCCTGTGCAAGGAAGGAGAAACTGAGAAGGCACAGGAACTGTTGCACTACATGGTTTCTCAGGGAATTCAACCTGATGTTGTGACCTATAATACTCTCATCGATGGGTTGTGCAAGAAAGGGCTATTGGACAAGGCAGTGGAATTGCTTCAGTCCATGGTTTCTAAAGGGCATGATCCCAATGTTGTGACTTATAATACCATCATATATGCACTATGTCAGGAGGGGGCAATTGAAAAGGCAGTGGAGTTGCTTTGTATTATGGTTTCTAGAGGTAAGCATCCTGATGTTTTTACTTACTCTACTCTTATAGATGGGCTCTGCAAGATGAACAAAATAGAAAAGGCAAAGAAGGTTCTAAATGAGATGGTTTCAAAGGGAATATTGCCTAACACAGTGACTTGCAATATAATTGTGGATTCGCTTTGCAAGAGGGGGGAAACTGACAGCGCAGAGAAACTACTGTATCATATGATTGATAAAGGTGCCCTACCTGATTTTATCACATATAATATTGTTACAAATGGATATTCGAAACTAGGATGTTGGAAAGATTCGATTAGAGTTTTCAAGGATATGATTGATCAAGGAGTTTTGCCGAATGAGGTTACTTATAGATCAATGATGGATTCTTTGTGCAAACAAGGCCAAAGCAAGGAAGCTGAAAAGTTACTTGACTTAATGGTAAGGGGAGGTATAAAACCAGGTGTTGTGTCATATCGATTTTTACTTCTTGGCTATGTAAATGATGGTAATATTGATGATGTGATGAATATCCTAAATAGGATGCAGCTCAATCATGTAGTGCCAGATCTCTCAACCTACACTTATTTGCTCAAAGCATATGCTAAGAACAAAAAAGTAAAGGAGGCTATGTGTGTGCTAAAGAGAATGAAGCAAGAAGGGGTGAAACCTGATTTAGCTGCCTCTGCACCAGTATTAGAACTGTTTTTGAAAATGGGACGAGATGATGATGCGAGAGATCTGATGGAGCAGACAACTAGTAAGACTAATGATTGAAGTGTTGAGTTTGGTTGGAGAGAGCTAATTTTAATTTGGATAATCATTTTATCTAATTTGGGTAGTTTGTAACTATGATGAAGCACTTCTACTGCTTTGTTCAATATTTCTGTTTTTCTAGAAATTTTCATTATTTTTTCCACTGTTCTTTCTTTATTGGTGATGTTTTATTTATTTAGTTTGCATTTTTTATTGTATTTTTCTTTATCAAATGCTTTGTGCTGCATCCGACTTGCTGAATCAGTACTTGCCAGGTATACAATTAGGTAGTGGTGCCTGGCAGCTACTCTACTACTAGACCTTAGGCTTTCATATAAAGATGGTTTTAAGGAGCAACTTGCACTGACATTTGATGCTGAACCATGCAAAACTTCCACAATTTCACGAAATTTACAAGATTCATTTGCGAGACCTGGGAACCTTTTGAAATGGTGTAGGGGTTGTCCATAAAGTTGAAACTAAATTAAGCTATTTTTCCTTTTATAGTTTTATAGTGTGTGCTTGCTAGTAACTGTTAGTGCATGTGCAGGCTAGTTCAGCCTCACTAATCTTGTTTGTAATTAATATCTTAACGGGGTTTTTGATAGGACTGGCAAAAAAGCTCGTGGCCTGCTTGGTATTCGCGCATGACTCGATCGGTAATAGTTCATTCGTTAGTGGATCGAGTTAAAATTAGCTCGCTCGTTACATACTCGAGTTAGAATTAATGAGTTTGAGTTTGGCCGGCTTGGCACGAGCCAGCTCGGTCGTTAATAAGCTATTTAATATACATAGTTTAATAGCTTAATTGGATCTGTTCATTTCAGATTGGAGATATTATGGTCTATGGATATTATAGCCAGTGTTATGGCAATTGCACTTTGGGCTATGTTTAAGTTGATTGGTAATTTTATATGGAATATGTGTGAATTAATTATAAGCAATTAAGTTAATTTGTATGAATTTGTCTGATTTGGTATGCATGAATTTATTATGTGAATATATTTGTATGAATTTAGGATTTTGATATATTTGTATGTATGAATATAGCTGTAAACTTAATTTATAGTAGTTGATTTGCTTAATTACAATTGAATTAAGAGCATTCCTCAGTAATTACTCATATAAATATTATTTTGTTTTAGCCATAATTGATAAGATGTGTTATGAAAATTTAAGATATAGTAGAAAAGAAAATATACAAATTTATAAATCTGCCAAACTAATAATGAGCTAGCTCGGCTCGCTCGGACAAGACACGAGTCGGTCTTGAGCAATAGTTTTAGCTCAAAACCTAAAATCTAAACTCGCTCGCTCAGCTTGATACACTAACAAGCCGAGTACAAGTGTGGCTTAGCTCGCTCTTTAACAGCTCGTTGCCACCCCTAGTTGCCGAGCATGGAGTGCAGCTTGAAATTAATAGTTGGTTACTGAGGGTATGGAGGCACGTTCCTCTGTATTAAGTGCATCAATTGATGTGAATATGAAGTTTAGGAAACTCCCTGACTGTGCTAAAAACTTGTTCGATGAAATGTCTGAAAGAAGCCTTGTAGTGTGGGATTTGAATTTTACCAAGTAGATTTATATCGGAGGTAATTAACAGTTGAATTTGTTAATAGATATCTTTTTAAATCAGTTCAATGTTGGACAAAGTATTTGCCTTCTAAGTAATGATGGATTATTTGTGTGCAGGTTCAAGTTCTCTACTAGCATGTGCCGTTTAATACTGATTATGCATTCCTTCGTGCTGAACTAATTTTGTAAGGCAATTTTCAAATTCAATGGTCAATTTCTCTAAGAGTATTTTGCACATTGAAGTCTTTCAAATACAGGTAACACCTTATCTTCATCAAAACTGTATCGTAATAAATAATAAAAGAAAAGGAATTACTAAACCTGTTATCTATGCATTGAAATTTGAAAATCTACATATTGCTGCTATAAAATAAAATTTTCAAAAATATTTTGATTTTAGTAATCCAATAGTGAAATTGTTAGATCAGACTGGTCAAAGGCAGTTAGATAGGTTATTACACATCACCTGCTGTATCTCTAACACTGTTACATATAAAATAATGAATGATTATTTGTGTACAGGACCGCAGGTTGAAGTGCTGTACTGACATGTGCCGCTTAAAATAGATGGTCCCTTCATACTGTACCAATTTCAATTTATCATCCTAATAGAACAGGTAACTGTTGCCTTGCCAATAGAGAGGTGGAAGGTATGTGTCTTCATTCTTCTCCCTCCATAGTTCAACCAGAGCCATAATAAGCCTGACATCAGCAGAGAAATAATTTAAAGAAATAGAAATAAACTATTTTTTATTTTGCTGATAGCAAATTAATAAATGTGTTGACTAGTTTATTTTGATTAAAAAAAATGTAGGCCAAAGAAATTGAACCAAAAAAACATAAATACAAATTCGAACGTAAACAATGCTAACTTTTATTAGGAAACTTTGATTTCTTATTATGACAATAATCCAAAAAACTAACAAAAAATCTATAGGATGAATTTCCATGGTGTAAATTGGAAACTCTCGCTCTTGAAAAAAGAAAAAGAAAAAAAAAAGATCGTTTGAAGCGGCAATTGATTTTATTGCATATTGCATATCATTTTGAATGACTAGCAATGATAGATAGTAGCACATAACTTTTTCAATTACAACGACAAAAAATACATTTTTTTAAAATTCAAAACACTAAATAAAAAAAATAGTGTCCTACCGAAATGCAGAACTAATCTCCAATTGCCAGCTACTTTTTTATTTTTATTATTTTTAAAATACTACAAATAAAAAATTCGCACGATTTTGCCAGAAACCTTCTGGTACCGAAGTAATTGTTTGATCTCAATATATAATTTCTGAGTTTCTGTGACCATGTTTGATCTCAATATAGAATTTCTGAATTTCTGAATATTGCCGTTAGTAGAACCACACCGATTGTATGGTTTGATAATTTGCAAACTAAATGATTTGATTTCACAAGCTACTCTATGCTCATATTTCTTCCCTATCATAATCTGAATATTGTCGTTAGTAGCCATTGGTTTCACACGCTACTCTATGCTCATATTTCTTCCCTATCAGAATCTGAATATTGTCGTTAGTAGCCATTGGTTTCACAAGCTACTCTATGCCCATATTTTTTCCCTCTCATAATTTGCAAACTATTCAACATTAACAAAGTCATAAGTTAATTAATGAGACAAGCATTAGCAAAACATTAGCTATTCAAATCAAACATAGACAACATCATATACATCACAAAATAAGGCTGAATCCGATCATCATATACATATTCTACATAGAGTACGCTCTATGTAGCAATTACCAAATTACAGAAGAACCCTAAATTATAAACAAAACACATACAATTATATGAAGAAAATGATTGTTTTCATATAATTATCGGGTTTAGCATACGTACAATAAATGTCTATTCATTGAAACTGAATATCATTATAACAAGAATACTTCATCATAAAATACAAAAGGGGGTGTGTTTCCTAATGTGTCATCACTTCACCAATTGATCTCAATCTCCGCTGAGAGTTAACTTCTAGTCCCAAAGGCATTTAGAGGAGAGATGAATACAGTCTTTTTAAATTTTTATTCTAAGTTATATTATCTAGCATGTCTATAAGTTATTATTGGCAGAAACTCAAATAACATAAATCCAAAGTAATAAATAATAAAGTAAATAGTAGAGTTTAGAAACACTTGATACGAGATATATTTACAGAGTTCAACACTAACGTCTATGTCTTTGAGGCTGGCAACATTTGAGATGGCGTTCCTTTACCTAATGAGAAAGGAGTATAAGGTGAAACCGGTGAGCCAATACTGAGTTGCTAGTACACTTTCTTATTTATACCTCTAAAATCCAAACTTGAGCCGATATTGAATATTTTCTGAGGTTGGGTGCTGTAATAAGCGCCATTTGGTCCTTCTAATACTTCACCACCAAAATAATAAGCAATTTCAATCCTAGTTGGTTGAAATAAGGGACAAACCTAATAATTAAAAACTTACACTAAATTAAAAATACTGTAAAATATAATTTTTTGAAAATAAAGGGATGAAATTGTAAAAACACTCACAACTCACTTCTGCTTTGCTGCTGCCATGCTGAATGAATGAATGAAGAGCTGATTTGGGCTGTTATAGCACTACGCAATCTGTTCTCATAACTAGTACACGCATTGATCGGTTGTGTATCTAGTATGCGCACCAATCGGTTTGCGTACCCAGTCCACGCACCTAATCGATTTGCATACCTAGTATGCATTCGTGTTTGGATCCGTGTGCATACTGAGTATGCATTCATGGTGAATCTGAATTATGAATAAAAAAGTGGTAATCAATTAATTTAGATTTATTGGGGTGGTAAATAATTTTTTTTTCAATTTTATAGAAAATACAATTTAGTTGAAATTGATTACACATTTATTTTTATTTTTTATTAGTAATATCATTGCATATGTGCGAAATAAATGAGTTTTGATATTCTATTTGTAAAATATAATAAAACTAATTATTATCGTAGTATTATTCGTTATTCACCCACTACCGTTTCATTACCCTATAATTTTAACAGCTAAGGGTAGAGTAGAATAAGATAAATCTTAATGTGTAAGGGTAAGATATGGATAAGGTCATTCTTAATTAGTATGAGCATGAAAATGCTTTCACCCTATCCATATCATACCCATTGACACCCCTATCGTTGCTGGCCAAAAATGGAATGAAATAAAACTTAATGTCTAAATATCATTCAAACATAGCAATTATTCTAACAATGATGTTGCTACCTTCTACCGCATGAATCAAATTAATCATATTTCTTTCTTCTAGTAATCTCATCTTAAAATCTCAATTGTTGTTCGAGAGTATTAGTTTGTAATTAAGTTGTAAGTTTGTGAAATTTGATGGCACAAGGTCTGCATTTCGTTTTTTATTTGCAGTGCGTATCAGACCTCACGTAATTAACAAGTAACTTCCATCAACATATTTAATTCGAAAAATAATCTCACTTATCCCAAACTTTGTTTATTTTTTCTTACAATGATTTTAATTATTGATACAATTATTTTAATTAAAACAAAGAGAGCTACCCTACTTAATTAGGTACGACGTCTATTCACCAATTCACGATTTCAAATTACGACTTATTAAACACGTTCCTTTTGTTAATTAGTATCAATTATTGTTGCCCTACGACGCCATCGATTGGGTTTGAAAAAAAAAATAGCACAAGTAGATACTCCATAATAGATATTCTTGCTCTTCTTGTATATATTGCATCTGCTAATTCTACCCAGCCTAGGGGTGTCAATGGTACCTTTTTAGTTGTTTACCCGACCCGTATCGTATTCGATAAGACGGGTATGGGTAAGGTTTTTTTTTTGTTAGCTTATTGGGTATGAGTATGGGTAAGAATTTTTTTTCATTAAATAAATGGGTAAGGGTATGCGTAATGACTATTTCGTACCCGTTACCCTATAGGGTAACTATAAAATTCAAATATATATTCAATTCAATTTTCAACCCACTTAAATGTATATTTAATTAAATTTCCAACCCACTTAAATATATATTTGTGTTTTTAAATTTTATTCTTTATAAAAAATAATTTAGTTGGAATTGATTGCACATTTATTTTATTTTTTATTAGAAATGCAATTATATATGTGTTAAAATGAATGAGTTTTTGATGTTTAATTTGTAAATATAATAAAACTAATTATTATACTAGTATTATCCGTTATTTACCTGCTACCGTTTCGTTACCCGATAATATTAACGGGTAAAGGTAGGGTAGGGTAAAATCAATTTTTAATGGGTATGGGTAGGGTATGGATAAGGTCAATTGTAATGAGTATGGGTATGAAAATGTCTCCACCCGACCCGTACCGTACCCATTGACACCCCTATACCCAGCCCATGCATGAAACGAAATGACTTCCATTTTCTTCTTGCTCTCTATCTTGCTGCTTCTATTCATTAAAGCCAAATCCACCATAACGAAACATCAACATAAACTTCCTCCTGGCCCATGGACCCTACCAATTATAGGAAGCCTCCACCATTTTATTTGCTTCAGCCTCCCTCATCATGAACTCAAAAACCTGTCAAAGCGGTACGGTCCTGTCATGTTTCTTCAAATAGGCGAATGGCCGACCATTGTAATTTCATCCAAAGAGGAAGCCCGTATGATCATCAGAACCCATGACGCAACATTCTGCAATCGCCCTAATTTTCTTACTGCGAAAATTTTCTCCTATGGGGGCAAGGATGTGGGGTTATCACCATACGGTGAATATTGGAAAGAGATCCGCAGTATCCTCATCACTTTAGAGTTGCTAAGCCCAACGCAGGTCCAAACCTTCAGGTCCATACGTGAAGAAGAGATATTGGCCTTGATCCAAGTGATTTTATCATTGTCGTCCTGTAGAAAAACCATTAATGTTAGTGAATTAATGCCTGTAATGGTGAATAAAGTATCAGTCAGAGCAGTTACAGGAAGAAAGTACAACGAGGAAAAACATGTTTTGATGGTGAATGAAATGCAATTGTCTAGTGTGCTAGCAGCAGGGTTAAGTATGGCAGACTTGTTCCCATCATCCCGACTCATCAGGCTGATCAGTGGGCATGTGCGCAAGGTTGAGGAGTGCCATCAGTCTATTGATCGACTACTAGACAGCATGATACAAGAACATCGAGCAAGTGCAGTTGACGGAGAGGCAGAGTGTTTGCTTAGTGTTGTTCTAAGACTTCATGCGGAGAACTCAATTAGCATGGACACTGCCAAAGCCATTCTCTATGTATGCATTTTCAGTGTAATTGTAATTCTTTCATTATTATCCATCTCTTTCTGCTAATTTCGAATTAAAGATTTTGTTTTCTGATTTATAGGATGCTATAGAGGGAGGAACCGAAGCAGCAGGTGCACTTTTGGAGTGGGTCATGAGTGAATTAGTTAGAAACCCAAGAGTGATGAAGAAGGCCCAGGATGAGGTGAGACAACTCCGAGGCCATAAAATCATAACCGAATTTGACCTTGCCAAGCTTGACTTCTTACATCATATTGTCAAAGAGACATTGAGATTACATCCGGTGATTCCATTATTCCCATGGATGTGTCAAGAGACATTTAATATCTTCGGCCATGAAATTTCCAAGGGGACTACTGTGCTTGTAAATGCGTGGGCTATTGGTATATCTCTTCTTAATTACATTGACTAATACTACTTAAACATTAATTGTAAAACATGTCACAATAAAACATTCAATAGAATAGCCTGCTCATCAATGATTATTCTTGTGCATTTGTAGGAAGGGACTCAAAGTACTGGAAAAATGCCGAGGAGTTCAAGCGAGAGCGGTTTTTGGAGGCGACCAAGGACAGTGCAAACTCAAAAGAAATGGATTTTGAGTTCTTTCCATTTGGTTCTGGACGTAGGACTTGTCCTGGTAAGTCCTACGCTTTAGCAATTGTTGAGTTGACGGTGGCAAACCTTCTATATCATTTCAACTGGGATATTTCTTGTGGGTTGAAGCCTGATGAACTGGACATGACCGAGACTATTGGAGTAGTTCTAAAGAGGAAGTCTCCTCTTCTGTTGCATGCGGTGCCCCGGCCATAGTAGTGGTTAATCACCGGCAGCTGTAGTTTCTCTGGTTGCTTCAACTTGAAATTTATATTGGCTATTTGAATCTTGGTTATGCTATGAACTATGAACGGTTTGAGTGAGAAACCTTAATTTTAATTTGTATGGTTTGGTAAAATTTGTGTTTAATTCTGATGTATGTGATGCAAGTATAATACATATATTTTTACGAATGTTATGCACGACATTCGGTCAAAGCCTGTTAAATAAGCTTTGTTTCAGTCAACCACATGTTATGATCAATAGATGGTTCGGTTCTTGTATCCGATATTGCACTCTCCAATATATGTTTGTATTGAGGTTGTACATGTGAACAACACAATAAGAAATTTAAAGACATAACTCAGTTAATACGGATTTGGCTAATATGCTATGGGTAGCTAAGAGGCCTCCCGTGCTACGGATCAATATTCGATTTTTCAAAATCCTAAGAGTCGATTAGAACCATTCATCTTGTTCTCCATATTAATATGTGTTTGGTGACCAAATTTTACATTTTTTGAAAATTTTTTACTAATTTTTTAAATTTATTGAATATCGCTGTTTTTTATGGTCCAGATTTGTCTGAAAAATAGCGATTCAATAAATTTAAAAAAATAATAAATTTTTTTCATAAAATGTAAAATTTGATCTCTAAGCACATATTAATATGGAGAACAAGATAAACAGTTTGGATCAACCGTTAGAATTTTAAAAAGTTAAATATTGAGCCGTAGCACGGGAGGCCTCTTAGCTACCCATAGCACCGTAGCCAAGTCCCACTTAATACAGTCGAACCATTCGATCAAAATCTGAAAACATATTTTAATATTCTTATTTGCAGTATAAGGAGCTACTTCCATTTTGCACATGCTAGTAACTAATAATGCTTGAGCTATATATTTCTGACTAATTAATGTTTACAGTATAAAACAGCAGCTCAAGACTCCATCCATACTGTAATTAATGTTTTTATTATAATGTATAATGAGGTGCATGCATGGGGCACAACATATATAGTGCAAGGAGGTGCATGGGGGCCACAAGGTGAGGGCAACACGTTATCGACTGTGAGAACTACGACTATTGGAGTATCTAGATGAAGACCCTGTTAATCTCACAAGATCTATGGGAGATAGTGGATGATAAGAAATATGAGAAAGGAAAATATGTGGTTGAGGCGTTGGGAGATGTAAAGAAGAAGGAGAATAGAAAGAGATAGGTGAATCCTCCCTGTTAAATTTAGCAATCTATCTTCGACAAAAAAATTCCAAAAATAATTGTGGCTACAATTCAAAAGACACTAGTGGAAAAACTAGATTATGATCTGTCTATCTGGATCGATTTTCTTAAAAAAAACCGATCCTAAAAACTATTCAGATCGGATTGTATAGTCAACTAATCCTAATTAATTAACTATTAGGATCGGTTATTTGTTAGAACTAATTCTAATACTATCATGATCGGTTTTTATAGACAATTGATCCTAATAGTTCATTAATTAGAATTAGTTTTTTGTACAAACCGATCATGATAGTATCTGGATCGATTCTAACAAACAAACGATCCTAATAGTTAATTAATTAGGATCAGTTGTTAATAAAACCCGATCATGATAATATTGGGATCGGTATTTTATAAAAACCGATTCTAATTAATGCTCATTAGGATTGGTTTTTTAAAACAACTGATCCTAATAGTGCATATTAAGAGTTAATTTAGTCTGATTCTTGTCAAAATCTTTGCGTGTCTCTCTTCCTAGGCCTCACTTCTCTTAATTAGCGCAGCAGCTATCTCACCCTGCATTAATTCAGCTATCTCAACTCTCTTTTCTCAGGTACATTAA
This sequence comes from Carex pumila, assembly GCA_033356055.1. Lineage (NCBI taxonomy): Eukaryota > Viridiplantae > Streptophyta > Magnoliopsida > Poales > Cyperaceae > Carex > Carex pumila. Next base: position 213,183 of record JARJHM010000193.1, on the reverse strand, counting down.
TTGATCATCTCTTTTCTCAAGATAATATAATACTATAATAACTTATTAAGATAATTTATTACTCAAACAATTTATAACCGATCCTTTATTAAGATAACTTATAAACTAATTTATAATATAATTTAAAAGATAATTTATATTTTATAAACTAATTTATAAACTAATGTTTTATATTTTTATAAATTTTATAAATAAATCACATAAATTTTATAAATTTATACATTAGGATCGGTTGTTCATTAAAATTGATCTTGATTATTATCTGGATCGATTTTAATAAAACAACTGATCTTGTTAGTAATAATTAAAAAAAACATCAAGATCGGCTGTTAATTAAAACTGATCCTGATTGTTATCTGGATCGGTTTTAATGAAACAACCGATCGTGTTAGTATTAATTTAAAAAAATAAAAAATAAAAAACATCAAGATCGGTTGTTAATTAAAATCGATCTTAATTGTTATCTGGATCAGTTTTAATGAAACAACTGATCATGTTAGTATTAGTTTAAAAAAATAAAAAATAAAAAACATCAAGATCGGTTGTAATGAAACATCCGATCCTATTAGTTAATAATCAAGATTGGTTGTTCATTAAAACCGATCCAGATACTATCAAGATCGGTTTTAATTAACAACCGATCTTGATATGCTAGAGTTAATTTTTTCGCGCTTTGAGTTTTAACACACCCAGCTCCTCTCTCTCTTCGTCTCCTCCTCATTTTTCATCTTTACTCCTCCCGGCCTCTCTCTTTCTCTCACTCTCCTCCGTGATTTTTCTCTATCTGATAAGTATAGAGAAGAGAGAGATTGCTAAATGAATCTTGTATTCCATCAATCAATTCTTTACAAACACATGTCTTTATATAGACAGCAGAAACATCTAGAACAGCTGCTAACATTCTGATATTGCTAACTAACTTTCCTAACTGCTTTTTGTTACAGGTAATGACACTTAGTCTTCTAATTAACTACTCAGTCAATTGCTGGTCTTTGACTTTAGCTAATACCCCCCCACAAGATGAACCACCTGAGGCACGAAAGGTCAGCTTGTCCCTCAGAAAATTCAGTCGAGTAGCTGCCATAGATTTTGTGAAGATGTCCGTTATTTGATCTTTTGTGGAAATGAACTTAACCAACAATTGTTTTGTAGCCATCCGCTCACGAACAAAATGATAATCTATCTCAATATGTTTGGTACGAGCATGGAAGACCGAGTTGGATGCAAGAAAGGTCGCACCAAGGTTATCGCACCAAAAAACTGGAGGAGAGGAAAGAGGAACTCCAAGCTCTGTGAGAAGGTGTTGTAGCCAAATAAGCTCTTGGCAAGCCCCGGCCATGCTTCTATACTCGGATTCAGTGCTGGATTGTGACACCGTGTGTTGTTTCTTAGAGCCCCAAGAATGAGATTGGCTCCTAAGAAAATACAAAAACCAGATGTAGAGCGGCGATCATCCGGGCACCCTGCCCAATCCACATTGGTGTAGGCGTGCAATGTAAAGGAAGAGCGAGCACTAATAGTGAGGCCATGATCAAGAGTACCTTTCAAGTACCTCAAGATGCGCTTGACGGCATTCCAATGCTCGTCAGTTGGCGAATGCATGAATTGAGAGGCTTTATTCACCGCATACGAGATGTTGGGCCATGTAATCGTGGCATATTGAAGTGCACCAACCACACTTCTATAGACATGAGGGTCGGCCATCGGATCACCATGGAATTTAGATAGAGGATCCCCTTTGACAAAGGGAGTGGAACACGGTTTAGCACCATCCATCTTAGAGCGAACGAGAAGGTCTCAAATGTATTGCGGTTGAGAAAGATGAACACCTTGTGAAGAAGGCATAACTTGAATTCCCAAAAAATAATGTAGAGATCCAAGATCTTTAAGGGAGAATTGGGAGCCAAGTGAAGAGATGAGAGCGTCATGTGAGCCGGTGACAACGATGTCATCGACATACACTAACACAATAGTAATAGTGTTTTCATGAGAGCGAATAAAAAGAGAAGAATCCGATTGAGAGGCCTTGAAGCCAAGATCGGTAAGTGTAGAGGCAAGTTTATGAAACCATGCCCGTGGAGCTTGTTTGAGATCATATAACGCCTTTTTAAGAAGGCAAACATGTGAAGGAAATGAGGGATCAATGAAGCCCAGTGGTTGAGTCATAAAGACTTGTTCTTGGAGATCTCCATGGAGAAACGCATTGTTGACATCCAATTGCCGAATCGGCCAATGATGAGAGATGGCAAGAGAGAGAACCACTCTAATAGCTGTTGGCTTGACGACCGGGCTAAAGGTCTCATGAAAATCAATGCCAGCCTCTTGATTGTAGCCCTTGGCCATTAGACGAGCCTTGTGACGTTCAATGGATCCATCGGCTCGTCTTTTGATTTTATAAATCCATTTACAACCGATGACATGTTGAGTTGGTGACGAAGGCACTACAACCCATGTTTTATTTTGAGCAAGAGCATTGAGTTCTTTATTCATCGCATCATGCCATTCGGTACATTTATTTTCCACTGTAAACGAAGTCGGTTCATTTATGGAAGAGATGGAGGGGAGAGGATGCTTGGTTGTAAGAAAGGTGACATGATTAGGAAACTTCTTTGATTGGCGAGTATTGTCACGGGTTCTAGTGACCATATGGTAACTGGAATTAATTTGTTGAAGAGGTTCGGTTGTAGGCTGAGAAGTGGTGCACTCGGTTACTGTAGCAGGTGAAGGTGGATTAGGCGCTGGAGTGGTGCAGTCGGCCACTGTAGCAGGTGGAAATTCGGAAGGCCCAGAAGGTAAAATAGGTGGAGTGCATGGTTAGGCTGAGGGAGAGGGAGAAGAATTATGGGCCGGTTGAGAAAGGGATGAAGTAGCGGGCCTGGAGCTAGAAGCCAATGCATGTGAAGTGGGCTGGGGCCGAATTAAAGGTAAGGAGGCCGAGGTTGAGAGAAATGGAAAAAACTAGTGCTGAAGTAGATTGTCAGAAACCGAGTGACCATCAGATTGAGATGCAGGTTGAGTCTGAAATGGAAATTGAGTCTCATCAAAAGTGACATTGCAGCTCACATAAATGCGATTGGTAGGGATATGGAGACATTTGTATCCTTTTTGAGTTTGACAATAACCCAAAAAGACACACGGTTGAGAGCGAAAGTGAAGTTTGTGCTTGTTGTAAGGGCGAAGGAGCAGAAAGCATAGGCAACCAAGAATTCGCAAGAACCGATAGTCGGGGATTGTTTTGAATAGAACCGTGTAAGGTGACTCATGAGAAGCGGAAGGAGGGAGCTGATTAATTAGGAAGACCACACTTTGAAAAATGTGATCCCAAAAAGGTAGAGGCAATGAAGCATGAGACATAACCGCAAGGCTTAATTCGACAATATGACGGTGTTTTCGCTCGGCAAGACCATTTTGTTATGGCGTGTGAGGGCACGATCTGCGGTGCACAATGTGAGGAAACATCCGAGTAATGGGTTTGAACTCGGTGCCACCATCGGATTTCAAGGTCTTGATTGTAGTGTTAAAGAGATTCTCAACTTGAGACTTAAACTTAGAGAAAACATTAGCAACCTCATCTTTGGTACAAAGAAAATAAATTCAAGAAAAACGAGAGTACTCATCAATAAAATGAACATAGTAGCGATAACCATTTGAAGATACAATTGGGGAAGGGCCCCACAAATCGGTATGAATAACCTCTAAAGGTGACAATGCACAAGAAAGAGAGGTAGAAAAGGGTAAAACATGAGCCTTTGCCACCATACAATCACTACAAGTGTTCACTTTATTTGATAAGACAGGAAGATTATTGGTCTTTAGTAGGTAAGTAGTAGTAGTGGTGGATGGATGACCAAATCTTGCATGCCATAAATACGCTGAGACCCTTTCTCCAACAAAAGCCCGAGGAGAATAAGGTAGATTGTATAAGCCATGATCAAGCTTGGCTTGAAGAAGAGGGGTCTTGGTGCGGCGGTCCTTCACAATACAAAAAGATGGATGAAACTCAATTAGTACATCATTATCATTAGTGAATTTGGATATACTAATGAGATTTTTGGTGATTCGAGGTACATGTAACACATCCATTAGACACAATGACCCATGAGTACTCTTAATTGAACTTTGACCAAGATGATGAATAGGTAAAATATGACCATTACCTACTTGGAGATGATCAGTACCATGGTAGGGAGTAAAAGAGGTCAAGTTGTTGATGTCAGATGTCACGTGGTGCGTGGCACCCGAGTCAAAGAATCACCCTTCATTTGGAGTAGAGGTCAGGGCGGTGATGAGAGCTTGAGCATTGGTTGAATTCTCGAATTGATATGCATCATCATAGCGATACCAACAATCGAGTGCTTCATGACCTCTTTTCTGACAAATCTGACAAGTAGGAAGGTCCCGCTGAGATGAATTCGGTTGCACCGGGGCTCCTCTGCCATGCACCTGTCTTTGTTGATAAGAAGGATTCTATCGGCCCCCATTTGAATTGGGGCCAGAGCGGGCTCCACGTGACCGGTTGCCACGACCTTTACCTCCACAGCCTCTATTAGAGTTAGAATTGGGCTGAGAAGAGTAATAAGGCCCATTCTTATTACCTTGCCGCTGGGAAGAAGCATACAGGGCTAACGGGTCTGACAGCACTTCAAGCTGAGCTCCAAGAAGTTGTTCATGGGACAAGAGGAAGCCAAGAAAATCATTAGTGGAGACAGGTTCAGATCGTGTGGTGAAAGCCACCACAAATGAATTGTACTCGGGGCCAAGACCGGTGAGAATGTGACTGACAAGATCTGAATCGGAGATGGGGGAGCCAATAGCCGTCAATTGATCGGTTATGCTGTGCATGCGCTCAAAATACTCAGTGCAGGGTTGACCGCCACTGGTGGTTGTCTGCAAGAGACGCCTCAATTCCATTATGCGACCTCTTGAAACAGCTGAATAGACTCGGTGAAGGGAACTCCAGAGATCACGCGAGGTTTTGCAATTGACGTATTGCCCGAGTATAGTGCCCGAAATAGATGAGCGGAGCCATCCGAGAAGAAGTTGATCTTGCTTCAGCCATGAAGGATAGGCAGGATTGTGAAGAGAGACCTCATCTAGAGAGGAGATGAACTGAGATGGGGGAGGAATGGCCTCACCAAGGTGGTGAAATAAACCGAATCCAGTGATAATCGGTTCCACCTGTGACCTCCATGTCAAGAAATTAGACCGATCAAGCTTGTGAATCACGGATTCAGAGACAATCGACTGAGAGATAGATTCTGCCATAGCTGAGAGATACCGGTACAAGAAAATTTCTTGATTTTTAGTATTGATTTGATTTGGGGAATAAGAGGAGCTCTGATACCATGATAAGTATAGAGAAGAGAGAGATTGCTAAATGAATCTTGTATTCCATCAATCAATTCTTTACAAACACATGTCTTTATATAGACAGCAGAAACATCTATAACAGCTGCTAACACTCTGATATTGCTAACTAACTTTTCTAACTGCTTTCTGTTACGAGTAATGACACTTAGTCTTCTAATTAACTACTCGGTCAACTGCTGGTCTTTGACTTTAGCTAATACTATCTCCATCTCTCCCTATCAAAGCGGCTCTCCCTCTGTCCTCCGTGTTTCTCTCTCTCTTTGCTGTCGATTGTCTCCAGCCACGGCCGTGCCGCTACGGGTGCCTACAGTGGTGGCAAGCAGAGGAAGGTTGGTTTTTCTGACCTAATTTAGGTTTTTGCTTTCGGTTTGTTGTAGTTTGATTGAATTGTTGGTGAATTTGCTAGTTGACGGCCCTATTTTTTATAGCAAATGTGAATCTAGCTACTGGTCCAATATGTTGTTTGTATATGCAAATCTAATTACAACGCGTTTGTCACGTCACATCACAGCGTATCATGTATTTCTTTCTCTATTCCCGCACTGAACAAAATTAGTCACAGCATGGCATCCCACCGTAACTCCTCTACTCTATTAATTTGAACTGTATGAATTAATTCGTTGTTTAAAACCGATTCAATAGATCTATCTTAATGAGATTCATAATAGTTTTACTCAAAATAAAAATAAAACACTACATTAAAAAAATGTGTATAATTTGATTTTAATTGAATTGAATATAATTTGATGTGGTAAATAAAGTGGTTCTGTAACTTGAATTGAATATAATTCGATGTGCAGTGCCGTCTACATAAGGAAAACAAACAAAAGAAAAAGAATGTATATTTATATGTATATGGTGATAAGAGTGAAATGAACCGGATAATTTTTGAAATTTGTAATGAATGGTTCCAATGCTGCCTTTGAGAAATGCTCTCTAGATGTGACCAGTCAAATTAACTATTCCAGATTTACATTGTTTTCTTATTTAGACTAATCAAGCTTTCAATTCATTTTCTGCAAAAGGAAAGAGCAGCACTCTGCTTTTCTCACCAATGCACAGCATTGCTACATAATTAAATTAAGGGAAAGAGAGAGAAATAAAGAGAAACGCGGAGATTATTTAGAGATTACAAGCTTAATATTTGTTATTAAGCATATATAGCAATTATCATGGCCATAATTGCAGTTGCAGTGTTGCACTGATAATGCTAATTTGCACCCACCGCAAGTCGTCAAATGGAGTCTCCCTTTCTTCAATTGAAAAGGTCGTCGCCCAAGTTTCGACTGATCCACATCCCCAGATTGCCATCATTATGGCCGGAGAACACGCTGTCTTTCGTTGTGAAACCGGTTTTCATTTTGTAGGATTAATAAGAGATTCTTTTATTTTTTCGTTTCCTCTTTTTTAAAGCGTTCTGCTTTCAGATTTTCCATTAGTAGGAAAGCTTACAATTAATTACTAGATTATGTTAGCAACTGACTGTAGGAGCAAAATGTGAAACCAAAGAAGCTCGCAAAAAGAAATCTGATCTGTTTAAGATGGGTACCATCCCTGCAAAATTCATTGGTTCTGACAGAAACCTAGCACATACTGTTATTTGACTTTACTGTAATATAGATGTGCATTAATCCTGTTCAAGTTTTGCAGATGGCAAAGGGGAGCATCGATGGAATAAAATGTGCACTTTATTTTTTAGCAAACTGATGATGATGGATATCGTAGAGTGAGAGAGAAGGGGGTGAAGATGTTATTCATGACATCGTAGAGAGAGAGAGAGAGAGAGACCTAGTCAACTATGTTATAGTTTGTGTTGGTACTATTTGTATGTTTTATATTAGTATCATTGTTAGGGTTTTTTTGGTAAAAGTGACATTATAGAAAATGAGGGACTAAATAGGATATTGTAAGCTCTATATAAGTCCAAGAAGCTTTTGGTGTGAAATAATACAAATTAGACTCAAAACAAGTTGGTATCAGAGCTTCTAACCCTAGCAGATACTGTTCACCGCGCGGCTACTGTTCATGACAGCTACAGTAACTTCCGCTACAGTACTCGAACCCTCTATCTTCTCTCTGGGCCGGTTCTCTCTCTTCTAGGGCTGGCCACCACCTAGGGTTTGGGTTTTTTGGAAGGCCTAAACCCCACGATATCCGTTGGAGGATTGATCGGGCTTGGATCTTGATCATTGATGGGTTGTTAGATCAGATCAGGTCAGGAATGAGAAACAAGGTAGAGATGTGTCAGATCTAGATCTTGAGGGTGCAAGATCGGGTCTAAGAGGATCAGATCTGAGTTGAATCGATGGAGAAGATAGTGGCAAAGATGGGAGAGGAGGACCTCAAGGTGTTTCTGGACTTCATGAAGTTGGCGAGAGGCGAGGGATCGGCACAACCACAGCCGATGAAGCTGGATCTCCCTCTTATGGAGTTCAAACTTGATGGGCCAGCCACGTATCTGAGCTGGTCTCGTCGAGTTAGGAGGGCTCTTTCTGGATGAGACCTTGAGGGATATCTCATGGGTGAGAAGGAGGAACCGGGGAAGACCTCTCCCGGGTACAAAGAGTGGAAGATGACTCATAACCTGCTGCACACTTGGCTCCTAAACTCCATGGTTGCATCTATTGCTGTCACGGTGGATGGCATAGAGACCGTGAGTGGTGTCTGGGGGAAGTTACAGAGGATCTATGCGGGAGTCGACAACAACATGCGGGTGTTCCAGATCGAGAGGGAGATAGAGGCGGTGGTGCAGAGAGAGAGGTCGATCCAGGAGTATGTCGCAGAACTGGAGCGTCTGTGGGCAGACAATGATCACTTCTCACCACCAGCATGCTGCAAGGACCCTGAGTGCAAGAAGGGAGATGAGAGAATCCAAAGGAGGATCGAGCATTGTTGGAGGTGCTTCAGAGGAAGCAGAAGGCAGCAGAGATGGTAGATGATGCATCCACCTCTGTCGCAGGTACTGGTTATGCCGCCGCTGTCACAGGTATGTGTGATTCACTTGCTCTTGCCTCCTTTCCCACCACTAGCACATCGGAGTGGATCATTGATTCCGGGGCATCCGGGCATGTGACGGGGGCTGCTAGAGAGTTCTCTTCCTATACTCGCCTAGCAGTTCCGTTGAACATCAAAACAGCCGATGGTACTGACCAGCCAGTTGTCGGTAAGGGTACAGTGAGATGTACCAACACCGTGACCTTGTCCAATGTTTTGCATGCTCCATCTTTTCCTGTAAATCTCTTGTCTATAAGTGCTATTATCCTCCAACTAAATTGTGTTGTCCTTTTTGATATTCCAAAGGTGATCTTCCGAGAGAAAAGGACGGGCCGGACTCTTGGGACTGGGACTTTGCGTAGAGGCTTGTGGTACATGGATAGGAAGGGAATGGACTCAGCCCTTTCTTCCATAGTTGAGAGATCTGGAGGAGATGGGAGTAGTGTGGAGGACTCGTTGTTGCTTCACCATAGACGTTTGGGTCATCCTTCTTTTAGTCTTTTGAGTCGTTTGTATCCCTCTTTATTTGAAAAGGCTAATAAGGATAAACTCTTTTGTGATGCTTGTGAGTTGGGCAAGCACACCAGGAGCTCGTATGTTAGTTTTGGTAGTAAGAGCTCTTGTATTTTTGATTTAGTGCATTCTGATGTATGGGGCCCTTGTCCTACAACAACTTTCAATGGATTTCGATATTTTGTGTCTTTTATTGATTGTTGTTCTCGTGTTACTTGGCTCTATCTAATGAAAAACAAGAGTGATGTGTTTGAGTGCTTTAAAGACTTCCACAAAGGGGTTCAGACTCAATATGGGGCAGTAGTGAAAGCATTGAGATCTGACAATGGGACAGAGTACACCAACAAGGCGTTTGGAGAGTATCTGTCATCCCAGGGCATACAACATCAAACCACTTGTCCATATACACCAGAGCAGAATGGGGTAGCAGAGAGGAAGAATCGTCATCTCCTTGAGGTAGCTCGGAGTATGATGATTGCGATGAATGTCCCGAAGTACTTGTGGGGGCAAGCGGTCTTGACAGCAGCCTTTTTGATCAATAGGATGCCCTCACGAGTATTGGAGTGGAAGTCCCCATTTCAGGTATGGAAAGGCACAAAGGGAGACATTCTTCCTTTGAGGACCTTTGGATGTGTGTGTTTCGTGCAGGACAACAGACCGGGTGTGGGCAAACTGGATCCGAGAGCGATCAAGTGCGTCTTTGTGGGTTACTCAGCCACCCAAAAGGGATATGTTTGTTGGAGCCCAGTTGAGAGGAGGATATTCATTAGCATGGATGTCACGTTTCGAGAACATGTACCATATTACTCTTCTGGAGTATCCTCACCCTTTGGGGACTTGCTCGATACTGGAGGTATGCGGCAAGAGGGGGAGAATATCAGCGATGCGTTCAGGATGGTGAGTGTTGGAGATGTTCCTTGCACGCTTGAGTCGGCTGTGGAGTCGATTGTTTTGCCGGTTGAGTTGGCTGTTTTGCCGGATCAGGGTGGTGAGACTCAGGCTCAGGGGGAGCTGAGAGTGTATATGAGGAGGAGAAAGGAGACTGCAGAAATCGTGCCTGTGCCTACTTAGTCGCCTGTCCCAAGTCCTTTGTCCTTGCCTGCCTCGACTTCGGAGACACCTTCACCATCCACCACAGACCCAGATTACTCAGGTGATATGATTCCTCTCTCTACTCCTCCCACTCCCCTATCGGTAAGGCGGACTGCTCGCAGCAATGCAGGGGTCCCACCTGATCGATATGGGTTTCCACATGACCATGACATTGCTCACTTTGTTTCTTCCTCTCACATATCACCTAGACACGGAGCATTCATTGCATCTTTGGACAATGTTTCTATCCCTAAGTGTTGGCAGGTTGCTAAGGAGGATCCTAAGTGGAAAGCGGCCATGCTTGAAGAACTTGAGGCTCTTGCGAAGAACAAAACCTGGCTGCTTGTGTCACTACCACCTGGCAAGAAGGCAGTTGGATGCAAGTGGGTTTTCACTGCGAAGCAAAACCCAGAGGGTCGGGTTGAGCGCTACAAGGCCAGGTTGGTGGCGAAAGGGTACAGTCAGACCTACGGCATCGACTATGATGAGACATTCGCACCCGTAGCCAAGATGAGCACCGTCAGGACTCTGGTTTCCCTAGCTGTGAATGAGGGGTGGAAACTACACCAACTCGACGTGAAGAATGCGTTTCTTCATGGTGACTTGTTAGAGGAGGTGTACATGGAGATTCCACCGGGCTTCGGCACAAACCAGACGACTAGTAAGGTTTGTAGGCTCAAGAAATCTCTATATGGGCTAAAGCAATCTCCTCGAGCTTGGTTTGACAGGTTCAGGAAGGCTATGGTTGGCATGGAGTATCAGCAGATTAATGCCGACCATACTGTGTTCTTTCGACGAGATGGATGCCATATCACGATGCTTGCCATGTATGTGGACGACATGATTATTACGGGCAATAATGAGAATGAGATTGCTAGGCTAAAGGTGAGATTGGGGAAAGAGTTCGAGGTGAAAGACCTGGGACATCTGAGATACTTTCTTGGGATTGAGGTGGCTCATGGGCCAAAGGGGATTGTCCTGTCTCAGCGGAAGTATGTGCTGGATTTGCTAAAGGAAACAGGTATGCTAGGGTGCAAGCCTGCAGTGACACCGATCGACCAGAGGTTCAAAGTGAGTGCCGAGGTTGGAGAATCAGTCGATCATGACAGATACCAGAGACTGGTAGGTAGGTTGATCTATCTGAGTCACACGCGCCCTGATATCTCTTTTGCAGTGAGCGTAGTGAGTCGCTACATGCATGACCCAAGGAAGGGTCATATGGACGCTGTGTACCAGATCCTACGATATTTGAAGAGTTCTCCTGGAAAAGGACTGATTTTCAAGAAGAATGGCCATGTAAATATTGAGGGCTACTGTGACTCTGATTGGGCTGGTTGTGCCGATGATAGGAGATCCACCTCAGGTTACTGCATATTTGTTGGAGGCAACTTGGTCTCATGGAAGAGCAAAAAGCAATCTGTGGTGGCAAGATCAACAGCAGAGGCAGAATACAGAGCGATGGCTTTAGGAGTTGCAGAATTGTTGTGGCTGAAAAGCATGTTGGTGGAATTGAAGCTGGACCGAGGAACCACGATGAAATTGTGGTGCGACAACAAGTCAGCCATCAGCATTGCGAACAACCCTGTGCAACATGATAGGACCAAGTATATTGAGATCGACAGGTTCTTTATCAAGGAGAAGTTGAACAATGGGCTACTGGAGTTGAGTCATGTTCCAACTGGAGGCCAGACGGCAGATTGTCTGACTAAGAGTCTTAGTTCGATAGATCTAGCTAGAGGATGTGACAAGATGGGCTTAGTGGATATCTTTTGCCCATCTTGAGGGAGAGTGTTGGTACTATTTGTATGTTTTATATTAGTATCATTGTTAGGGTTCTTTTGGTAAAAGTGACATTATAGAAAATGAGGGACTAAATAGGATATTGTAAGCTCTATATAAGCCCAAGAAATTTTTGGTGTGAAATAGACAAAATTAGACTCAAAACAAGTTATTATAAGAAGAAGATAAATTCTTATACATATATAATAACATATTTTGATGAAATATCCAATTAATTTTTCTTGGTGGAAAAGCATTGGAATGTCCAATAAAAAAAAACATATTATTTTAAGAGGAGGGTTCAAATGCACCCAAATTTTTGTGCATCCAAATGCATTATATCTTTCAAATTCTTTTTTTCTGCTTTCAAAGTCCGAATAGTCAATCCGAACCGTTAGATGCGATATATATATTAAGATGTGCTTGGAGACCAAATTTAATATTTTTTTGGAACTTTTTTACTATTTATTAAGCCACTTTGAAAATCGCTGATTTTACATTTTCTGGACCATTGGATCAGCGATTTTTCAAAGTGGCTTAATAAATAGTAAAATAATTCCAAAAAATATAAAATTTGGTCTCCAAGCACATTTTAATATATAGATCACATCTAACGGTTCAGATTGACTATTTAGACTTTGAAAACAGAGAAAAAGAATAGAGTGCATTTAAACCCTCCTCTTATTTTAAATATATTATCTATACTCATGATCTACTTTTATATATGCAAATGGATGTCTCACTGCAACCAATTACTTATTATAATTGGAAGGTCTATACTCTATATAGAGGCGAGAGTATGAAGCACTCTAATTCATGATATTTATGTATAATTCCACAATAACATTATTGATAATAATCTGATACATTTTCTCTGTTGAATGAACAATATCCCAAAATATATAAATACTTGCTTGAATCCTTGCATATGTACTCGTTCCTTTGCATGATTATTCCACCTCTATCATACCAGTCCCACAACATCCCTTCGGATGACTCAATCAAACATTCAGTTCAATTAAAAATATTTTCTCAAAATTTAACTAGAGCATTAACCATCAATTGATGTATAATACAACACCCCTGGGAGTTGGAATGAAACGGCCAATTCATTCAATGCATCGACACATTTATCGGTTCAAAAAAGAGTTATGATAATCGGAAGAGCAAATCTCCTGCCACCAAGTCTATGCATATCCTGAATCCATAGTGAGTAAAATCAAGTTATATTAAGTCCAAAATGAAAATGTATACATGTGTTTTGCAACTTTTCCATATTAAGTTCCTATATATTTTAGAAATTTTAAATCTTTAGTTCTTACTTGACCCACCAAGATATAACTATTATGAACCAAATTGATGTTATATATCCATATGAGTTGTGCATTTCTAATCTTTAGTTTTTAAATAGCAGTGTATAAAAACTCTACAACAAACTTTATTTGATCCAAATTAAAAACAAAATATTATTGGAGATAACCTTGATGTATTTGACCATGGAAGTGATTAAGTAACTCTTGTAATCTGGATTCTGACATTGGTTGATTGTATACTACTACAAAATAGGTTGGTTAATGCAATTTAATGCGTAGAGAAAAATAAGTACTTTTAACTTGGAGGAGAAAAATAGGTTGGAAGTGAATAAGTACTTTTAACGTAGAGAAACAAATAAGGAGGTATAAGGAAAAAAAAATATCAATTTTTATTCTGCTCAATTGAAGAAGGAGAATAAGAAAACATACATGCAGAGTTTGTTCAATTGAAAAAGGAGAAATAAGGAAACATATTTCACGCTGAAATTTTTCGCTAAAAAACTAAGTTGGCTGAAATTTAATTGTAATATATAGTGTGGATATACATGTGGCGAGTCTTATTTTAATTAAATTTAAATTTCTACGTATAAAAGAGATGCATTTAATCAAACAAGACAAATTATGTAATTGGAGGGTTGAGATTAAATCTAAAATTTTATTTTTCAATCGTAACCATTGACTGATCAGACACGTAACGTGCATAATAATGAAATGGAGAAATGGAGATATATATGTTGAGCTATTTAATTGACACACACACACATATATATAACGTTATCTCTATGCATGTGTGGTTAGATATATAGGTCGTTGCTTATTTTTTTTTAGTTTTATTTGTATCAAATGAGGGATTCTAATAAATAATAATAATGTTAAAATATAGATCTCATTATTTAATTAATATAGAAATAGAAATTCACTTATTTACAAATATAGATAGATAACGGTAACGTGCACCTTTATTATTAAAATAGGAAATAGTACTAACGGCTAGTTTGGAGCCTTGTAGTTATAAATAGGAAATGTTGTAATAAGAAACATACCCCTTTTTTCTCAATATATTTTTCTCTATTCATTTTATCTATCTCTAAAATTCAACATGGTATCAGAGCAACAAATTTGAACTATACCGCCCAAGTATCACATAAACTAACAAAGCTAGTCGGTACCAAAAAAACAGCAAAAAATCAGCAAAAATCAAAATGGCTCAAGAAGGGCAAGGGCAACAAAAGATGACACCCATTTTGCTCAATGGCCAAAATTATTTGTCATGGGCAAAAGCTGCATATAGAGCTCTAAGTGGTCAGGAAGTGTTAGAATATATCACCGGGGAGACAAAAGAACCAATAGCAGCAGATCCAAAAAATAAGACCGAAATCGAAAAAAAGGCAGCAAAAGATTGTAGAACAAAAAATGATAGAATCATAACCTTTCTCATGTTGTCAATGGATCCAACCATAGCCGACCTCTTCGAGACGGCCAACACGGTGTATGAGTTGTGGGAAGTCGTAAAACTATGTACGAGCAACAAAACAATTTTTCCCATATCTATCAACTTATGCACGAAATCCAGCAAGAAAAGCAAGGATCAAGAAGTAATACCGAGTACTTCGGTGCTCTTAAGAAGAAAAAAGGTCGAACTTCGAACTTACCAGCCTCTAACCACAGATCTGACCACCCTTCAGAAACGAGATGAAGAAGATCTTTCAATACCTTGCCGGGTTAAATCTGAGCTATGAAGCAATAAGGTCTCAAATCATGACTACGGTACCTCTTCCCTCTTATTCTCAAATTCAAAACTTAATTCAACAAGAGGAAAGAAGGAGATCTGCCATGGGTGGTCCACAGATCACAAAATTTGAGGAACACGAGACTCGTGGTTTAGCCGTAAAAAACCCCAATTTCAATCAAAACCGACCAAATCAAAACAAAAACGAAAAATGCAATCACTGTAAAAGAGAGGGTCATACTCAAGATCGGTGTTGGTTTCTTGATACCACCTTATTAGACCTATTATTTTGACTTGTTTCCATACAAAAAATATGTATTTTGAACCAACAAATAGTGTCTTTTACATTGAATATCCATAGAATGTGGTACTGCTTTGTTTTGGTTCTCACTTTGTAGGAATCAGGCGAAATCGGGCAAAATCAGGAAAATAGCAGACTTCAGAAAGATTTGATGCGAGTCGCAGCACCCATGATGCGAGTCGCATCAACCCAAAGCGACCTGCGATGCGACCCTCACTCCTGCCTTGAAGACCAGATGATGCGAGTCGAATGCGAATCGCATCACTTGTTGCCGCCCAATTCAAATTAAACTTGACAGGCCTCAAGTCATATCGGTTGCCTATAAAAGGAGGTCCTTAGCCAGAATTTCGAGAGCTTTTTCCCCTTTACATTCCAGATCACTTTGAGAGCAGAGATCAAGAGAAAAGAGAAAGAGATTGGAGATTGCTTGGAGAAGAAGAGAATCACTTGGAGAAGAAGAGAAGATTGCAAGGTCCTCTCCAATCCACCTTGGATCTTCAAGCTTCATCATGATCTGCTTATTCTCTCCCTCTTTTATGCTTTCTTTTACCATGATTGAGTAGAACTTTAGTTCCTAGGGTTATGATGTAGTCTCTAAACTTTGCCTTTGAATTGCATGTTGTTTTGATCTAAGTTTGAACTTATGTGATTCTTTGTTTGAGTATTCATTGATTGCTTGATTTTGATTACTTGATTGATTCTTGATTGTCTACTGTTAGATGTCTATAGCATATCTTCTAGTAATTTGACATTGATGTTTCTTGCAATTGTGATTGAGCACTTGAGGTAGATCTAAGATCAATATTAATCCAGAGGTGAACTTTCCATTAATCGAAAGGTTGTGGATACCTCTAGCAAACCAGACAACTAATTCAGGTTAGATACCAGTAGGTGAGAGCTACAGGTTGAAGCCTCGCACAAGAAATCAACTTAGATACGAACACATGTCAGCTCAGCTCGAGGGCAATGCGACTCTCATCAGAGATGATGCGAGTCGCATCATATGGGTCGCATCAGAGATGATGCGAGTCGTATGATAGGTCCAGGGAGGGCAAAGTCTGAGATGAAACCTGAAACCCTGGGAACGCCTTTTATCATTGTTCAAAACCAAAACTTTTAATTGCTTTCATTTACTGTTAATTGAATTGTCACTTGAAATTAGGAAGTATAAACAAACCAAACCCAACTTTTCACACTTCTAGTACCTAACTCGGATTAGTAAGAATTTAGAGTCGAATTATACCGTCCCTGAGGATCAATACCTTATTATACTATATGGATAGGATTGCGCACTTGCAATCTTAGACGAGAGTAGATTCAAGGTTTAAATTGGTACAACTAGCTGTACCTGAAACTTTGTAACATACTTTTGTGCGAACATTTTGCCTATCCTCATCTCAAACTAAAAAAATTAGAGGGGAGAAGGGAGGAGATGTGTAACGACCCTCAATCACTAATCACAATACAGAAAGTAAATTGAACAAGAAACAAGAATGAATTTTATTAAATTGCTAAAATGGATACAATGAACAGCGTGCTGGTTAATTGAGAAATTGATAAAATCTAATAACTTGATACCTCATCCGACTACATAGCCATATTCCCTATTTATAGACGATGCTCTAGGATTTGGAATCACTCAAATCCATTGGTCGGATGTCTCGATTGAATCCTAACTTGCCATTTGGCACTGACGGGGATAAGAAGAGCTGTATTGTCTTAAAGGTTTTCCAAATGAATTCCCTGACATCGGGGGCCCCACATTGCATAGACATAGTTCATTAACATGCATTTCAACGGTCGTTTTTCCGTAATTCTTTTTAGGCCCCACTGTTAGTGCTTCAATCGGTTTAAACGCGCTGACTTTACTCATTCTGCCCCTTCTTCCAGTTTCACCCACAGTTCCTCCATGACCTTCACCATGACCCATGGTGACTATGCTTTCACTCACGTTCTCTCCATGACCTTCACCATGACCCATGGTGACTACGCATTCACTTACGTTCTCTCCATGACCTTCTCTATGACCCATGATGAATCCCAATTCTGCCATGTGTGAATCAATTTGGATTTTCACCAATTTAGCCTCAATCCGTGACATTCCACCCTCCTTCAAAATAATCTCGTCCTCGAGATTCACTTTTTGCCTAGTTCCGGGGTTCCTCTCTTCATGGAGGCAATGGACTTGGGAAATAGTATTGTTGTTTCGCTTGTCTAGGTGCTTAGTATTGCTGTTATGAAATACATATCACAATTCATCGTTTGAGTCATAGTTTGTCCTGTACAAGGAGAGTGATTGAGTGCTTTCCAATATAGATTCCAGAGGTAGGGTATGAGATTGCTCGAGTCCGTATAATTCAGCCATTGTTGCTTCTACACTTTCACTGTGTTGGAGAGAATTGTGCCATCTTCTATTTCTTTTTTTGCTTGTTGTCAATATCTCAATTCCAATGAACTTCTTTCTGCTCTTGCTAGTTCCCAGCACTTGTTCACACAGCTTCACCTCAGCCATATTAATTCATGCTGACCAATTTACCCTTCTTATTTTCTTTTTTCCACATTTATTGTACTTTGACAATTTCTTACTTCAGCCTTTTCATCTAGCACAGTGTTACCTTTAGATATAGCATTTTCTTCATTTACCAGTAAAAGCCAAGGAAAATGAATAGGATCAAATTTATGACATTTATAACATTCCCTTTCATCACTAACAACATTAAGGATTGAGGTCCTTATTTTATAAATCTCACACATTTGGGACAATTGAAAACATAATCTACAATTTTGTATCCCATCAAGAACTTCAACTTTCTTAAAACTGGGCTTCATAATAAGCTTAGTGTTCTTCTGAAACTTCTAAATTTCACCCAGAATAATGATATGAGAACAGTAATGTCCATGCTTCTTGACTACTCTAGTTGTGGGGGTTGACTTACATGCCATCTTGGTAGTGAGCTGCTTGAGAGGAGTCTTGCCTCCAGTTAGCCTACAAGCAGTCTGCTTGCTAGGAATCACCTCACCAATATTTTTCATGATTTTGGGAAGTAAATCAAGAGGGTCTCTTGTACCAGTACTCGTGTTCCTGACTCTACCAGCTACCTGACATTGACCCGGGTTGTCCGTTGGAGCTAACTTGCTTATTTATGTGATTACTAATGGCTTGGTCTCTTGAAATCGCATCTCTTCCCTCTTCGTAATGTAATCCTCAGCCGAGAAGAAAGTTTCAACATTAAGCTCAAGGGGTTCTTGAAACTGCACCTTCTGATCTTGATTGGGTTCTTCAAGTAGCTCGTCAGTTTCATCTCCTACCTCTTCTTCCTCCTCTCGGTTCTTGATGACTTCTTGATTATTGTGCTTAGGGCTTGGCATAACAACGAGTGCCTCTTCTTCTTCTTCAATTTGGTTGCCCTGTTCTTGAATGTGGAGCTTAGGGATCGGTTCCTGAAAGGAGTGCAAAGGCGGCAACACAACTCCTATCTTGGCAAAAGTCGCCCGGGTATTGGCTAAATTCGCCCAGATCATGTCGTCCAGATCTTGCTCCAAGGGTGCATCTTGAAAGTGGATTGCAGGTCCTCTTGGATTGCCTTGCACATCAGAGTCGTGGAGGCCAGTATTACTGCTCCCTAGGCCATCTGGTGCTGAACCACCATTTCTCTGTTGAAAAGCTGCCATAATTTCTTGAAATTGGTGATCTAATTTCTTATCTTTATTTTCTAACATCGTGTCGAGCATCGCAACAGCATGGGTGTTGTTACTGGTGGCATGGGTGTTGGCATCAAGTTGTTCCTTCATGGCTAATGTCTGATTCTCAATCTGGTGGAGACGCTAACCCAACTCATGTTGGACCGTGTCGGATTGCAATCTAATCTGCTCTAATTGCAAGAATTTAGTTGTCAATGTTGCTAAATCCATTGATGTCTCATCGCTACTCCCCATACTTCGAGTGGTGATCGGCATGGTTGGTCGTTGAACGACTAGTCAGAAGTGTCGTGAAGCAATCCCATAAGCAATCTTGGATGCTCTGATACCACTTGTAATGACCCTCAATCGCTAATTGCAATACAGAAAGTAAATTGAACAAGAAACAAGAATGAATTTTATTGAATTGCTAAAATGGATACAATGAACAGCGTGCTGGTTAATTAAGAAATTGACAAAATCTAATAACTCGATACCTCATCCGACTACATAGCCCTATTCCTTATTTATAAACGATGCTCTAGGATTTGGAATCACTCAAATCCATTGGTCGGATGTCTCGATTGAATCCTGACTTGCCATCTGGCACTGACAGGGATAAGAAGAGCTATATTGTCTTAAAGGTTTTCTCAGCTGAATTCCCTGACATCGTGGGCCCAACATTGCATAGACGTAGTTCAGTAACATGCGTTTCAACGGTCGCTTTTATGTAATTCTTTTCAGGCCCCATTGTCAGTGCTTCAATCGGTTTAAACGCGCTGACTTTACCCATTCTGCCTCTTTTTCCAGTTTCACCCACGGTTCCTCCATGACCTTCACCATGACCCATGGTGACTACGCTTTCACTCACGTTCTCTCTATGACCTTCTCCATGACCCATGATGAATCCCAATTCTGCCATGTGTGAATCAGTTTGGATTTTCCCAATTTAGCCTCAGTCCGTGACAAGATGGACAAAATTGGAGAAGAAACAATATAAAAAATAAGACCTACGCTGTCTCAAAGGAAGAAAATGAGTTGTGAGGCATAGCGGGTTGGACTGAAGTCGGATCTGGAGCCAATTTCTACCCAGGCGGACTTGTTTATCACCCTGGTGGACACATTTCCTTCCCTGTCAGACCCAACAAACCAGTCGGACTTAGTTACAACCCAGGCGGACCCGTTAACTCAAGTTTTTTTGGAAACGAGTCAAGTTTAGCGGGTCAGTTCCAATATGGCGCTGGTGGGTCAGTTCAACCGGGTCTCAGGGCGTTGGCGGGTCAGGAGCCTATTATGGTGCTGGCGGGTCAATAAATGGGTCAGGAGGTGTGTATGGCGCTGGGGATCAAGTGCAACAAGCTCTGGAGTATCTTTATGCGCTACTTGGGAGCCAAAATACCCCTGGTGCATGTGGTATTGTCTCTAACTCAAAAGATTTATTTTTTAACCAAATTATTATATATAGTGGAGCAACCGTCCATATGTTTGGTAATAGATAATTGTTATCAAATAGAAACCCGACTAAGAATAATAAATTTGTCTTAGTTGCAAATGGCATGAAGGCACCAATAAATGACATAGGAGAAATTAATTTATGTAACAAGTTAATTAAAAATGTTTTATACATAGAAATTTTTTTCATAAACTTACTTTCTATAAATAAATTAACACAATAATTAAATTGTAATGCAATTTTCTCTTGTAAAAACGTTGTATTTCAGGATCGAAAAATCAGAGTCAAGATTGGTGAGGAATTTTTACAAAACATACATTATTTATTGAACTCAAAGCAATTTAATTTGTGTACTTCCGCAAAGACCGTTAATTTTGATCTATGGCACAAGAGACTTGGGCACCCGACAAGACTTTAAGTAGCATTTTAGATTTTAAAATTCAAATTACATGAATTGTGAAACATGTAAATTAGCTAAGCAAACAAAGCTTCCTTTTGTACCTTCCTTTAGCAAAACTAAAGCTTTATTTGATTTAGTTCACTCTGATTAATGGGGACCAGCCCCAATTGATTAATATAATGGATTTAAGTATTTTCTTATTTTTATTGATGATTTCTCAAAAACTACTTGGTTGTATTTATTAAAATCTAAAGATGAAGTGTTTGGATATTTTTTTGAATTCTTATGTCTTATAGAAACTCAATTTAACAACCTTCAAAAAAAGAAACTCAATTTAATGCCCAACTCAATTTTTTTAGAACGGATAATGGAATCGAATTTATAAACAACAAATTTTCAAGCCTTTGTAGAGAAAGATGAATCATACATCAAACAACTTGCATAAATACTCTGGAACAAAATGGAGTATCGGAAAGAAAAAATAGACATTTATTAGAAATGACACGAACTTTATTATTTCAAAACAATGTTCTTAAAATTTATTGGTCGGATGCCCTATTTTGTGCCACACATTTAATTAATAGATTACCAAGTGTCGGTTTATGTAATAAAAGTCCGTTAGAAATAATCTACCAACAAAAAATTACATATGACCATTTATGAATATTTGGTTGCACAAGTTTTGTGCATATCAAAAGAAAAGATAAACTTGATTTTATGTCACAAAAAACTATATTTTTAGGATACTCATTTTACAAAAAGGGCTATAAATGTTATGATCCAGTTAATAAAAAAATGTATCTTTCTAGAAATGCTACATTTTTTTGAAAATGAGTCATACTTCAAAGAAAAAGCATTTAACCAAACAAATATAAACAACCACATTGTGATACCTTACATAGATTACTTAAATTATGAACCAACCAATATTTGTGAAAATGAAGTTAGTGAAATTAATAATAATACAAGTGAAGGTTTCGTACAAAATAACTTAGGAGTTAGAAGGTCACCTAGGATACCAATACCATCAACTAGACTAAGAGATTATGGAATCTACATGGTTCAATACCCAATAGAAAATTTTATTTCTTATGACAAAATTTCATCCGAATACTATACATTTCTCACTTGTGTTGAAAATAAATTAGAACCAAACAATTATCAAGACGCCATTAAAAATCCAATTTGGTGCAAAGCCATGAAATAAGAACTTCATGCCTTGGAACAAAATGAAACTTGAAAAATAGTTCTCTTACCAAAAAATAAGAAACTGGTTGGATGTAAATGGGTATATAAAATCAAATATAATAGTGATGGTACCATAGAACGGTATAAGGCAAGATTAGTTGCCAAAGAGTTTACTCAAACCTATGGAATAGATTATAACGAAACCTTTGCACCGGTGGCAAAAATAAATACCGTTAGAATTTTATTCTCTATTGCGGTAAATAATGGTTTGGACATTTACCAAATGGATGTTAAAAATGTTTTCCTTCAAGAAACACTTGAAGATGAGGTGTATATGACATTACCACCTGGTCATACATTGGAAAATAATTCTAACTTGGTTTGTAGGCTAAATAAATCAATCTACGAATTGAATCAATCTTCAAGGGCATGGTATGACAAACTTAGCTCTTATTTAATTTCTTGTAATTTTAAGATTAGTAATGCTGACCATTCTCTATTTACCAATTGTGATGGAACCAACACAACTCTAATTCTAGTATATGTAGATGACATTATAGTTACCGAAAATAATTTTGAACATATCCAAAAAATAAAAAAACAACTGAAAGAAAAATTTGATATAAAAGATTTATGATACCTCAAGTATTTTTTAGGAATAGAAGTGGTTTTTTCAAATAAAGGACTTTTTATCTCACAAAGAAAATATACACTTGATTTATTAAAAGAAACTGGTAAACTAGGATGCAAATTGGCCTCTACCCCACTTGATTACAAGCATAAATTAAATAGTGAAGATGGTGAACCAATAAAAGACATGAATCAATAAAATTGATTTATTTAACGGTTACTCATCCGAATATATTTTTTTCTGTAAGCCAAATTAGTAAGTTCATGCACTCACCTAGAACACCATATTTAGAAGCTATAAATAGAATTTTGAGATATTTAAAACGGAATCCCGGAAAGGGCATTTTAATGAAAAACAATAACTCTAACAACATATGTGGCTATTCCGATGCAGATTGGATCAGAAGCTTCGATAGAAAATCGACAACTGGTTTTTGCACATTTGTAGGCGGAAATTTAGTCACATGAAAAAGCAAGAAATAAAATGTTGTGGCACGTTCAAGTGCCAAAGCGGAGTATCGTACCATGGCATCAACCGCAAGTGAATTAACTTGGATTAAGCAACTCTTCTCGGACATGGGGTTTAAAACTCAAGAACCTATGAAAATATTTTGCGATAACAACTCGGCACGACACAGTATCAAATCCTATGTTTCATGAGCGAACAAAACATATAGAAGTAGATTGTCACTTCATTAAAGAGAAAGTTCAGGCAAAAGAAATAGAAACACCGTATGTTAAAAGTGAAGATCAACTTGCGGATATCTTTACCAAAGGCTTGAACCCGAATCCATTTAAAAGAATTACTAGCAATCTAGGACTATATGATATATACAATCCTAGCTTAAAATAAAGATCTCATTATTTAATTAATATAGAAATAAAGATTTATTTATTTACAAATATAGATAGATAAAGGTAATGTGTACCTTCATTACTAAAATAGAAAATACTATACCAACGGGGCTAGTTTTGAGCCTTGTAGTTATAAATAGAAAATGTTGTAATAAGAAATATACCCCTTTTTTCTCAATATATTTTTCTCTATTCATTTTATCTATCTTTAAAATTCAACAAATAATAATAATAATAATAATAATAATAATAATAATAATAATAATAATAATAATAATAATAATAATAATAATAATAATAATAATAATAATAATAATAATTATTATTATTATTATTATTATTATTATTATTATTATTATTATTATTATTATTATTATTATTATTATTATTGTTATTATTGTTATTACTATTATTATTATTATTATTAGTAGTATTATTATTAGTATTAGTATTATTATTATTAGTATTAGTACTAGTACTACTTGCGATTTATTATTAATGTTAACTAAATGCATTGATGCCTTCGTAGAAAAGTATGTTCAGACCTTTCCTTCGAGAGGAGGTATGTGTTGTTATAATATATCAGAATATTAATTAATCAATGCCTCCGTTATTATAATATATGTGTATATGATATATATTATATATGTCGTCAATTATATTAAAACAAGAGAAACGACCTCGCTCTCCTCTCAATCTCTAGCTAGCTATTATCTCAACAAATTAAAGTCAAAGCACCATTCATTAATTCTTCATGGGCGCAGTTCAATCTCAAATAATTGATCTGTGAAGATTGTCTCAGGCTTCTCAACTCCAAATCATTAATTCATCTGATAATCCAAATCTTGAATTGATGAGAGATTGGTCGGATCTCCCTGTCGACATACTCCACCTCATTTCCACAAAATTACCCATCCTTCAACATGTCATTCATTTTCAGGCAATATGCAAAAGTTGGCGCTCTGCCGTGCCGCTCTCTGGTCCCCTTTCCCGACCACCGTGGATTTTCATGGATGACGAATGCATCCTGAAAACTCTCACATTTTTCTCTCTTGACCCGTTTAACTACTGTGTTGACATTGCTGAAATTGAGGGAATGCAACTCGTTGGGACTACTTATAAAGACATGGTTGTGTTGGATGAGGTCAACAACTCTATGTTTCTTCTCAACCCTGTTACAAGAAATTTGGTTTCTCTTCCACCATTTGGCGAAACTTACCCGCGAGCCCACCATATTGAAGTGGAACCAATTCAAAGTGAGGAACTCGTGGTGATCCGAGTAAAATTATCTCATGAATTAGTTTTGCTCTTGTGCCGACCTGGTGACAAAGAGTGGAGGATGATTCAAGTTCCATGTGTTGATCATGGCCACACATACTACAGCGGTATGTATTACATAAACAAAGGCTTTACAATAGTTGTCGACCTTGAATCAGGCGAAACCGTCTCCACGATACCGCCACCCGTAGAAATGACTGCTGACAAGAGGTAATATATATTGCAAGGCTTAAAATATTAATTAATTTAAAAAATTATGAGATTGAACAAGTAATACTTCATTTAGAAGAATTGAAAGTAACTAATATATATATGTATGTCATGCATGCATGGATGAAGTAAAATTAGAAAAGTATATATATAATGAATTTATTTACAGGTTCAGCTATCTGATTGAGCATTGTGAAGAGCTCCTAGGGGTGTGGAAAAACAAACTCTGGTGTGCTTCTATGAAAGAATATCACTTTGAAGTCTACAAGCTAGAAAACAATGGAAGAAAACATGCAGAGCAGCAGCAGCAGTGGATGAAGATGAATAGCATCGGTGATCGAATACTGTTCTTGAATAGTTCCACTGGCTTTTGTTTCAGAGCTAGTGATTTTCCAGGATTTAAAGAGAACTGCATATACTTTGTTAGTGCGAGATTCCGACGAAGTGCAGTTGGCCCTCAAGAGGAATTCTTTGATGTTTGTAAGTACGACATTAAGACTGGTAGGACGGAAGAATTGAAGTCTGTTGAGTCTATACTTGCTTATTGGTTTTTTCCTACTCTGCAGTATACCTCGATCATCTTCGATCTTCTGGTACTTGTTACTTACTGCAATATTATGTTTAATTGTTCCTTAATTGAGTTGCGGATCGAGTTGTGTGAATTGGTTGCGAAACTTTATAATTGAATGTGGTGTTATTCTAAATAGTCTATATATGATCTTTTATCATAATTATAACACTAATGATCTTATGAGCTAGCTAGCTAGTATGTGATTGATTGGTGATCATGGATTAGATTTATGAAGCCAATCGATCACATGTATATCTATGTTGGTGAACATCATATTGGACAAACCCATTATGAAACACTGCATGAATTGTTATATATTTGTTATATATATAAGAATTGTATGCTTTCATTTCAGATCATCATAATTTCCTACATCGATCAGAATTGAATGCTTTGATTTTATTAAACGTTAGTTCTAATCAAGTAACAATAAATGTTATTCAAGCTTGTTATAAATTATTTGGTGGAATAAGAACCAACTTTTTATATATTTAGTGGTAAAGATAATGTTTTTTTTGTGGCAGATTACATATTCGAAATTCAAAGGAGAAAATCTTTTGTGGATATTAAATAGTTGAGTGGTTTAAAGGATCATTTCAAAAAGTGAAAGTAGACAAACAAGACCACTTAGTGAAAAAACTTGTACCTATTCCGTGGTAGTCATACAATGTAATTCGCTATGGAAGTTGGCAAGCAAGGCAGAAGCTCAGTGGGTGTCGCTGGTTATAGCCAAGTACATGCCAAGATCCAAACTATGGCATTCCCACAAAACGTATCAGTGTTCAGCTTTTTGGAAGAGTCTTATGCATGAGTTTGAGGGACAAGCTTCAACCTATGATAAGTTGGAACATTGGGTAGGGGGGATGTCTGTGATGCATTTGGAGAACCATGCATGGTTTGAAGAAGCAGTGGGGCATAAGCTCAAGGTCAAGGACCTTAGGGAAGAAGATCAGAATGGATGGAACATCCCGTTGCTGATTCAGTTGTAGATTGGAAAGCTTACAATGAAGTTCATCAGTTATGGTCATCAGCTAAAAGGAATAGGGGATGGGTATTTTCTCACATTAATAGGGACCAGAATGTAATAGCGGATAAATTGGCAAAGTTAGGAAGAATACAAGGGCATAGGATCGATAGAGGGTCATAGATGTAAATGCCCACGGGCGTGAAACAAGCAAAAAAAAAAAAAAAAAAAACAAAAAAAATACAATGTAATTCTAATGACATGTGGGGGCATTTTCACACATTTTCTTTTCAACCTTGCTCTTCTAACAAGTAAACTTAAATAAAATAATCCCATCTCAGTAACCAACTAATTATAATGCTTATTTGATCATTTCTTGTTTTGCTGCAAAAATGCTGGGGTGGGGTGGAAAGAAAACGAAAAAATAGAACATTATGGAAACTTTTTCAAGATATATAGAGAGGCCACCTCCATAATTTACATATATAGTTAAAGCTATGAAAACAAGCAAACAAAAGAAACAAACTTATACCTTTCACTAAGAAACAAAAAAATTTATAATGTCAAGTGAGTGTATTGCTTTCATTTCTCCCAGCAAGAATCCGAGATATCTGAAGTCCACGACTGAATGCTTGGTTAAAGAGGAGACGGGTTTGAAACTCTGACATGAAAGGAAACCATGATAATATAGCAATTGGCAGAAAAAGTAGCAAGCCCATGACATACTCGTACGCTCTCCCAAGCTCCTTTATTGATTCCCACATTTTCAACTTCTTGGTGAGTGGCCGACATGCCTGACCCAGCTGTATTGTATTTTACAGGGAGTGAAGTTATTTCCAAAAAAAAAAGACTACAATATATATATATATACTAACAATAAGAAATGAGTGAGAAAAGGTAATTACAAGCAGGATACACCAGCCGGTGGGCATGAAGCCGAGAATGCTGGCAAAGACATCCGAAATGGTGAGATTGAAGACAACGAACAAGACAGTTAGAACGGATACAAAACCTAGGAAAAGAAGTCCCTTGAGAATACGGAACATGAGCTGGGTATCTGTGCCGAACCTTCGCCTCCCCATGGAAACCATCTGACATGAATGGATGAATGAATGAATGTCACTCAAGCCAGGTAAAGAATGAGATAAAATTTGAAAAAGAGATATAGTTATCAAATACTTGCCTTGAGAACTATAAGCACTGTGAGCATGACTAACCAAGATAAAGCATAGACAATAATGTTCCTGCTGCCATGAGAAATGTTGAGGTGATAAACAATGCCGTACTGATAAATGAGAAAGCGAAGGGAAAGTAGAATCTCAAGGATGCGTCCCCTAATGCTAGTAGTTTTGAGGTGCTCCTGCTCTTCGTCCCACCATGATTCCCAGCTGAGATTGGGTTGGATGCCGATGCCACCCAGGTTGCCCATCCATTTCAGCCAATCCGTCCAGTCATCCACCGTCTTTTGCCACTCAAAACATGATGGGTTGAACGCAAATGGGGCAAACAGCCATGATGCCACCAGGAACCATATCGAAATTGTCACAAACAGGTACAGAGTTGAGCTACGGTAAGATTTACCATATACCTGATAAACAACTAATAGGATAAGTAACTCAAGTCCTTTCACAAAGTGGCTACGGGAATACATGCGATAGTTGTCTGCAAACTTGGCATGGTACACCACAAATCCACGGCCTGTAGGCCGATATTTGGCACCTCCATGTAAGATGGTCCTCCCATAGTAATGAGCCTATAAATATATATACTGAGTTTAGTGCTCCAGCCATCAGTAATGTAATAAATTTCAAATGTAATTAGTAAAATTAAAGCAGCAACTAAAATAGTAATAATACCTTGGTCCCTAGTTGGAATGTGAAAAATACAGATGCAAGCTGGAGCTGCATAAGAATAAATTCTCCTAGTGCAGTACGAAAGCCTTTCTCAAGGCCAATTTCCATGACCATAGGCAGCACCAGCAGGAGACCAAGCTGGAAGACAGATTGGGATGCAAGTGCATTTTCGAGTGGTTTTATATTTTGCTGTATGCGAGGGTCCTCCAATATAGATCTCTCCAGCCCGCTCATGACCAGGTAGAGTCTTCCATAAAGGAATACATATACTGTCAGCACTGTCACCATGCTGCTGAAGTAGAACCCAACTGTAGTGAAATAGAAGGACAGCATACGGTAGAAATCAAACCTACGACCTAGCCGGCACACATCGCGGCTCAGTGTTTGTTCACCATTCCCATTTGCAACCTTCGCTTCAAATTGGGAGATCTGGTTCAAACCCACATCCCTACCTTTCCCCACTTGTATGTACTCGTGGTGCGTCACATTCCCTCCTCGCATTGTTGAATTATATCCTAAATTTAAATACACATTTTTAACATTCATTTTCTTTAATGTTGATGAACAACCTCTGGCAGCAAAGATATAAGCAATAAATTGAACATAAATTTACAAAGTACCAGCAAATATATCCTCGCTTAAATTAATAATCTTAGACGCTTTGCTAATGCCACCCCTTGTGATATGAAATAATCTGTCAAAAATATCCGGATGCCCATAATGAAACCGAACCCTGCAGCAGAAATCATATTTCAGAAAAAGATAAATCAAGACAATATACCTATGGAGTGTGGCAACAATGACACAGTATTCTTGTTACAATAACTCGTTTTATAATATAGATGATGAAAGTAAAGTGAACGTATAAATGAAAGAACGAGAGAAAAAGACAACATACTTGAGGGGATTAGCGAGAACCCGTTGGCCAATGGTAACAAAGCTTGTCTCTTGGTTTGACATAAACCATGCCAGAGATGAAACACTGCAAGTTACGAAAAGAGGAAAAAAATGATATAATACTCGTTAATCTAATTAAACCAAAATATATGAGCAATAAGTTTTACATACCTCCCCGTAAATATATGCTCACGTAGGCCAAGAATTGTGGGCTTATTCCCATATTGATCACTATGAAACTCCTCCAGCACATTCCTAATCTTGAATGCCTCTTCCAAGTAGTTATCCTAAAATTTTGAAAACAAGAAAATAAATGGGAAATAACTGAACATAAGAACATACATATATATGTCAGAAACAAGCAAATAAATGCTTTTATTTAAAAAAAAAAATGTACCTGATTCATGTCAATGGCTTGAAGTGCCTCCCCCCGAGTGAAAATAATTGCATGATTTTGGTTTTCAGGTTTCCCTTCACCTATGTCAGTTGGTCTACCGGGCAGCTTGATTCGATATATTTCCTAGATAATAATGTATCCAACTTGGTGATAAAGTTCTATAAGTCAACCAACTTGGTACGTTATTTTTAAGAGAGAGCAAAAAATAAAGAAATCATGATGAGGTACCTCATCATACTTATCACCGCCTTTAACAAGTACAGAATAGTAGACTTTTAGTGTTTTGCCATTGATGACCTCATCTCTCTCATCTATATATGCTACTCGCAAAGAGCGATTTCTACAATATTTGTGAAATAGATTGTGAGTTTAAATATATTTGTGTGTGAGTGTTGGAGCAGTAGCAATGAAATATGCAAAAAGAAGAAATAAGAGGGACAAGTCTTTTACGCAGTCATGAGAGCAAGGATGTTCAGATAGCAGAGCCTGTCACGGCCATCCTTGCTGGCTTTCATCTGGCCATAGATCTGGCATGATACCACGTACGTGAATTTAATGTCAGCTAATGCACCTGACTTGGCAAAGTGGTTATATTCATCCTGATACTGCTCTCTCGGTCTTATCGCTCTATAACCTCCCTTGATATCTGATATATGTGAAAACATGTGAAATTAATAAAAGATCATAAGCAGATAGGCAGTGGGTGGGTGGTTAGACTACTAACCCTTATCCTCAGCCATATCCAGGAAGCACTGTAGCTCAAGTGCACGTCTATAGTACATCATTCCTCGAACTGGAAAATAATACAAAGACAGACTTTAAGTTACAGAGAGAGGAAGGGAAGAGTTAGTTTCATAATATAGTACCTACACCTACACCTACCTGTTCTTGCGAGTGTCTGGCCACGGTAGGAGGTCCACTGCCTCACACTTTCAACAAATTCCTTCCGTCTCTCCAAATACTCCTGCTGCATCTCAGGCTCCGGTTCTTCCCTAGGAAATGATTTTCTTTCGAGAAAGTTGGACCATTCATCTACCAACCAACAACCAACATTTCATTTCATTTAATACTAATGGATTTGTAGCTCTGAAATCTGAATGGAGAAAATTATTTATTATTTTTACCAGGATATATTTTCTGGAGATAGAAGAGAATAGAGATGCCATCCTCATTTACTATATTAATTTCGTCCTCTGAGTACATCACATCTTCTTTGTAATATGGAGTCATTACACTGAACAGGAAGAAAAATTACTCAAATACTCATTTTTTTAGGGCAGGGCAACTAAATGGAAATTGTGAAAAATGAATGAATATATGCACACCTAAAGGATGTCATGTTGTGAATTTTGGGAGCATTAGGCATGGTCATAAAGAGAGAATTTGTAAAGAAGGTCATCCTGCGTCTTGCATCCAGGTTAGCTGGTACGCTAGATGCTGATTCCTTCACCGTAACCAATAAATGAAGCCTGGTTACCTGGCACACAAATAAAGATGGCTAAAATTAGAACAAGATGAACATATGAGACATAAAATGTTCAAAACATACATACATGCACGAACTATACCTTCTCCATCCAATCTTTATTGTTCATTAATTCCAAATGGAGCTCAGAGAACTGCTGTGGATGAGTCGCTACCTCTGTCCCTGTTGTTCGCTGAACCCTGCTATAAAAAAAACATCTTAATTAACCATCACTGAGATAGATGAGATCCTGAAATACTACTTACTATTCTGATACCATAAATACCTGTTTTCATTGATCATGATGTCCTGTAAAATAATATCCATGGTATCTTGAAGCACATTCGTGATCTGTGTTTTGACAGAGTCTCGGTTTGCCATGTCTTGCGTGTTTTTCTGAAAAATTAAACAAATAGACAAGGTTTTATCGCCATAGTACATGAGCTGACAAGTAGAGCAAAAAAAAAATTAAACATTGAACATACATACCAGCAGCAGAGCTAGAAATTTCTCGACTTTAGTGCTTAGCTGGGGAAGTTCACTCATTCTGAAATTCGCAAGAAGTTGCTTATTTATTATGCTATCATCCACTGCTTGACAAACATCCCGTACCACCCTTCAATTAAGAAAGAAAACAAAGTACAATGGCCGTCAATAGGAAAGTATTTGTACTCTCAGGTTCAGATTCAGATCATGCCACTTACAGCCTGTCATTCTCATTCTTGAGAAGGCTGTAGAGGATATCCCGTAGCGTCTCATAGCACTCTATCACGGCATGGTACATGTAATTATCATGTTCTATTTTCTTTACCAGCTCGCTCTGGCTCTTCTTCTTGTTGAAGTCTTTTGCTATGTCAACTGCTATTGGTATCTGTCATTTCCAAAATCAAAATAAAGGGATTACTACTTAATAATCACTATCACTATCACTATCATCTATCTATTTGAGAGATTACCTTGCTTGCAAGGAGAAAAGGAGGCCACTGAACAACTGATATTTCAGTGTCATCTGAAGGTGATGGTACCAACAACAGATTCTTCTCCCTATAAAATAAAATACAAGAATACAAAAAACTTCAACTTGTATGTACATCAGGGTAAACAAGAAGCAATGCAAAGATTCAAGAACAAACAATAAACAAATTGCTCTTTTAACAAATTTCCCAAAAAAATAGACTATTGGGTCTAGAAATACACACATATTGTTAATCAAGTCTTCGTCCCGTAAAGAATTGATGAATTCATTCCATATTTGAGAAAACTTGGCTATGTTCGTTCTCTCTATCTCTCCCTGTCAAATAAAGCAGTACTGTCATATTAAAACTGATAGAGATATAATCTTAATTTTTCATCTTATAAAACATCTCAACATCATTCATATTCATGAGTAACCTTAATGAAAGTGTAAATTTTAGCACATAAAGGAAAATCCAATATAGCACGTACCTTGTCCGGCTTAGACTTATGATGCCCACCTTCATTATTGTTTGGTACCAGCCTTTTACTAAATTGATCTGGTACAGCTTGAAATCTTGATCTTAACATACCCAATGTTCGTATCTACAAACACATGTCAAAACACTTTAGTTATATTGTAGCAACAGCACACTGAACTTCAAATTCTTTTTCTAGATATAAGTGTATGTACTTGTTATTTGACACTGTAAGTTTTATGCTGAGTTTATAGATAGTGAAAAGGTTAACATTTAAGTCGTTACTCTAATAGAACTATCTACCAAAAAAAATAAGATGCCAGAGACACATTACATGGGTATTAACTTATACGTGGGTATAAAGCCCTTGCATTTTTGAGAGAAAGTTTGTTAAAAATTAGATAATCTTTAACAAGTAATTTACCTCACCCAAGTGGCTGAAAGCCCCATTAATTCCACCAAATATTGTAGAGAAAATTGCATACCATATTTGTGTATCCATGAAGTATACCTTCATTAAAAGAATGAATTAGATGCCAAATAAAACACCTTTCTATCTACTAGTTGATCATTGAGAAGTTTAATGATTTTGTATTTTTATCATATTTAGAATACAGCCTAAAGGTTTGCAACATTAAGAAACATAGACACGTTTTCACCAACAAACATAAAATTCGATGTTAAGAGATAAAAAAGATGCTTATGGGACATACCATGACAACCGGAGCCCATATGGTTATGACCACCCCGAGGTTGTGCTGCACTGCACCAAAAAAAATATCAGCAACTTCCAGAAGCTC
This sequence comes from Carex pumila, assembly GCA_033356055.1. Classification (NCBI taxonomy): domain Eukaryota; kingdom Viridiplantae; phylum Streptophyta; class Magnoliopsida; order Poales; family Cyperaceae; genus Carex; species Carex pumila. The sequence continues at coordinate 180,020 of JARJHM010000193.1, read as the reverse complement.
AAAAGAACAGATTCAATTCAATACCTCTAGTTTTGAAATTTTTAAAAACTACATATATTATCTTTGAAAGAAAACTACCATCCTTGCACTATTTTCAGATCTAATCTAAACAGTTGCTAGATCTTCCTCAAAAATACTCTCTTTATCTTGTCATCAATAAAGATGAAAATATAAGGCTGAAGTTGAAAAAGTAAGCATAGTAACTCACACTTGCACAAATCTAAACAGTCATATAATACCTTTACCTTGTTATCAAAAATCAGGAAAAGCACGGTAATTCAAATTTGCACAAGACAAAACACTTACAGTATGGAAAAAATTCATGCCACTCATAGCTTGCAGTTCCCAGCTTCATAATTGTTTTGGTGGGATCCACCAGAGGAGATATCTAAAACAGGGTTATGAAAGATGAAAGTTAAAATTGCAGATGAAAATATGATGCACTTATAAAGGCACTTGGGATGTGACCAACTGGTATTCTGTCTAGTTACTTTATAGAGCATATATTACCTCAACATAGAAGCTGAAAGCAAGCTTGCATATAAGCAACAAAATCCAGAACATAGTATACCTGATGAGATGATTCATTACAGAAAAAATTTTAATTTAAGATGCATCAAAAAGTTACAGTTCACTTGCAAAAGAACAGCAAAGTAGTGCTTACCTCAAGAGAGAGCACAAGCTCTCATGCATGCCTCGTGCCACATAAAGTTTCGGCTAAAAAATAACAGGAAAGAAATAAATATATCAAATAAGATGGATATTTGATATAGAAGGAAGGTAGGTAAATGATTTCATACCTGGGCCCACCACATGAGGAGTACAATGATTCTCCAATTGGATCTCTCCATGAAGCGGCGCAGTGGGGGCAGGAGAAAGAGAACTGCAGCGAGGATATTGGGTATGAGATAGATGGCTATGGCAAAGCTATACAGAGACTGGTTCCTCCAGTTGCCAATCCAGTTGCTGAAGTACCTGATGGGACCACTTGGATTTTGCACCCAGCCCGAGTAACTCACTACCAGTATTATTACCCATGCAGTTGCAACACCAAATTTTAACAAGTAGCGGATTATCTGAGTGTATTCCATCGTCCCCCATGCCTTCCAGCTCAGGATTATGTCCAATGCAGCTTGCAACAAGTTGAGTAAAGAAGCTGTTATGAAAATACTCAACACTTCCCTAAACACATCTGCATCAAAGATTGCTGACAGAGAACCAGATGGACTCCATGCAATTATCAGCATCGTCTGAATCAATAATACAAAACAATTCAATTAATTATACTCTCATGCATTAATTATTATACTTCAAATCTAATCTTTAAAATAATTAATGCCTGCCTGGAATGCCAGAATGAAGAAGGTCCACATTCTATCAAAACTCCTGAAAAGGTGCCAATACGTACGCACTTCCACAAAGTTTGTTTTAGGCTTTCTCCTCCCAGAAACTACTTGGTCACGATTATGCTTACTTTTTGACGACATTCTTTCTGTATGGATGAAAAAGTCTGAGTTTGGGTCCATTGGCCATCCCAGCTTAAAGCATTCTTTCGACCTTTTTCCAAAACAAATTCAATTATTATTAATCATTTAGTCCTGCCACTATAATATTATTAGAGACAATGGAACAAGGGGTTTATTTTACCAGAAATACTCATTCAAATCATCATAATTTCTCCATCTCGAATGGCTCGCCGTACCTTTTTTATTTCTTAAAACTTCCTTTAAATACAAAAAAAAAAAAAAAAACAACAACAACAAAAAGTTGTCTTCATCAGAGTCTATAATTTACTTCTAAATTTTACAAGAAAAAAGTGAAAGAGAAAGAGCTACCTTGTACAAGACTTCATATATGGGATGAATAACCATATTTAGAAAATACTCTTCATCTCTTAATGGTACATTGCCAACTACATACCCATGGAGCTCAAGTGCCATCTGACAGATAAGTTGGTTAGTAGTTATATGAGGTTTACATACATACTGGTACTGGCTATGCAGAGAAGTTAGTAAAACTTACATTGTGGAAAATGTAGCATAAACACTCGGGCATAAACCGAACATTTGAAGCTTCACCCCATATCAACAGGTACAGACCTATGTAGAGTAGTTCTAGTTGTTGTGTTTCGGCATTATTTGGCAATCTGAAAATAAAATTGTTTTTGGAGATATCAGAAGGAAAGACGATTGATTAAGGTCTGAATGACAAATACTGCATTCAGTAATAATTAAAGTAAATGGTACTTAATTGGGTTTATTTATGAAACTACCTGAGGTTAGTACGGAGATGTAAATATTCACACCAGGAAATGTAGTTCTTGAAAATTTTCTTCATCAAGTGCCTTACTGTACCTGTGTCCAGCTGCAAAATCACATGAACAATTAAACCGAAAAAAGAGCAATATGAAGCAGAGTGTCGAAAAAGAGAAAGAGAGAAATTAAGAGATATAGTTACCAAGGAATATTCTTCAAGGTGGTGCTTGCTCCTTGCATCAATATTTGCTAATAGCAAAATCAAGTGTTCTCTTTGATTCTCGACATTTCCTCTCTGAAAACCAAATGCAACGCCAAGCCAGTCGAGCAAATCATGTATGGATCTGGGTTTCCTCTCCTTGTCAGAAGGTAGGGCCGCTGTTTGACTTTGACTGACCTCTTGGCCATGGCCATGGCCATGGTTGGCCTCTACATGTACTGTTGTTTGATCTGCTGCTCTTGTCATAGGCAAGTCGCCTAGGTTAGACAATGCAGTTACAGCTGCTCTTATCCCTGGAAATTGCATAATAGGAGGTAGAGGCCCCGATACTTGGAGAGGGAGAATGTTGTACTGTGCAAAATGGGGCTTCTTTCTTTCTACATCTCTCGCATAGTTTTGCACCTGCGTACAACACATGCATGAAAGAAAGAAATTAAAGGGTTATTAACTTATAAAAAAAAAAATAATAACAAGCAGATGAAAAAGTAATATATACCTGTGGCTCGACCTTCTCATCTGGAACCACAGCTTTAAGCACGTCGTATAAAATGGATGCAATCTGGTAATGCTTAGCCATCTCATCTCTAGTAGGTAATTAATTAAGTAGCATGCAGTAAGTAAGTAAAGAATTAATTAATAGCTAGGTAAGATTGATTGAATGATAGAAATTAAAATTGAAATTAGAAAATGTGACTGACGGTGATCTCTTGACTGAACCCTCTCTCAAGTATTTCTCATAATAATGCTGATAGAACTTTTGCATCTCCCTTGGATCTGTTCTTGCTAGCGTGGGCTCTGTTTCCTTTTCATCCTTTTCAAGCCGATGTAACAGATACGTCTTAAACTGCTTCACACCACGACCAGTTGAGTTGGGGTCCAACTTGTGTGCCTTCTCAAAAGCATGAAATCGACCTATATTTGTGTATATATGATATATGCATGCATCATATCATATCATATCATATCAACAAGAGAAAGAATTAAAATTAAAGAGAATGCATGAATGAATGCATGCATATATGTTAGTACGTAGTCATTGAAACATATTGTCGACCACCTTATGATCAACCATACATATATCATATATATCATATATGAAAGAGAAAATGAATGAATGAATGAAGTATCTAACGTACAGAGATATGCTACACGGGGGTTTTCCTGTTCAATCTCATTGGCGACACGCAAAATGGGAGCAATGGAGGCGAGAGACGACGGTACAAGCTCGCTATCGGCGGGATCCCCTTCTTCAGGTACGTCAAGCATGGTTTGGACACGTGTCAGCTTCCTCGACAGCTGCCTGTCCATTCCAGGTCCACCGGTGCCACTACTGCTACTTGCCATATGACTTGTCTCACTTGTTGTTGTTGCTGTTGCTGTTGCTGTTGTTGTTGTTGTTTTGGTGGTGAGGTTGTGGTTATTTTGGTGAGGTTGTGATTATGAGAGCAAGGCATGGTAATTGGTAAAGGTATAATAATATTTGGATCGAGATGGAAAAAGGAGAAGTGAGTGAGGGAAGCAAGGAAGGAATACGGCCGCAGTGGGGTTTGCTTTATTTTATTTTTGCTTTATGCTCTCCTCCATCTCTGTATGTGTTACTGTGTGGAGACTGGAGCCATAAAGCACTCTAAAGCACTAATAAAGCACTCTAATTAAAGACAATCAGACTTGAAAAAAAGAAAGAGAGTGTCTACTTTTTCTTTTCTTTTTTCTTTACTTTTTTGTTTTCAATCGACTTCTCTTTCTCTTTATGCATGTGTCATTAATTATATTATTAATTTTACTATATATATATTATATTTCCTACGGGCTGGGCTGGGCTGGGCTGGGCTGGGCTGGGCTGGGCTGGCTTTTCCCTCAAAAGAATGCAAAGAATGAGGGATGGGAACGGGATGATGGAAATAAATCTGCTGTGATTCTTCGGGGATCGCAGGACCCTGTTATTCCAAATCTATTTATTTATCTGTTTAGAGATTCGTGCATAAAAAGTAAGTGTTGTTAAAATTTGTGCATTTCAAAAAAATGAAAGGTTAGATTTGGAAGAATCACAGCAGATTTATTTCCACGGGATGATAGTATACTAACGCTCAACTTTTGCCTTTTGGGTTACTTTACTTACTTCACTGCACTGCATCTGAAATCCATCCGATACCCGATTGATCCATTGATTGGGCTTCAATTTAACCTTTTTCATGTCGCAACTAGTTGGCAAAGAATCAGTGCATCTTTATCTTATCTTATCTTATATATTGTGTAATGGGCAATATTAATTAATCTCAAAGGCTTGTGCTCATATTTGATTGTAGCTTTTGAGTAGAGGAACATATAAGATATTTATATATATTCTTAATTACCTAAAAAAATGAAATAATTAATTAAGAACTAAGTTTCGGCTGAGTAAATTAAATTATATATCTCTTTATCTTAGTTATATATTTTTCCTGTGCTTCGGTTTATACTTTATAGGGAAATGCATTACAGAGGCATAATCTCAACCCAGATGGACCTCTGGAAGATATATATAAGGGCTCCAATGAAAATTAAAATTTACATATGATTAATGTTGGATATATAATAAAATATTAATCTGGGATTGCCTATATATATATAGGGTCCGCCTAATTTGTTGCCGCCAGCATTTTAGCCGGAGGTGCTGCCACTGTTTTTTCTATTTTTTTATCTTCAAACAACAAATCTAAACCGTTAGATGTTTAATCTATAATATAATCTACTTAGAGACCAAATTTTACATTTTTTGAAATTTTTTTACTATTTATTAAGCTGGTTTGAAAACCGCTGATTTCAATGCTGCAGAAAATTACTGAAATCAGCGGTTTTCAAACCAGCTTAATAAATAGTAAAAAAATTTCAAAAAATGTAAAATTTGGTCTCCAAGTAGATTATAATATAGATTAAACATCTAACGGTTTGGATTTGTTGTTTGGACATCACACGGCTAAATATAGCCCCGGCAGCACCTCTGCTGAAATGCTGCCAGCAGCAATTTAGACAGACCCTATATATATATAGAGAGAGAGAGAGAGAGATGGGCTATGGTGAGTTGCGAAGTAAAACGGGTTTCTACTTCACACCGTATTTTCATTTTGAAAGTCCAAACGACCGATCCGAACCGTTAGAAGTTTAATCCATATTGAAATGTGCTTGGAGACCAAATTTTACATTTTTTGGAATTTTTTTACTATTTATTAAGCATTTTTGAAAATTGTTGTTTTGCTGTAAACAATAAAAAACAGTAAAATTTTCTGGACCATTAGATCAGCGACTTTCAAAATTTCTTAATAAATAGTAAAAAAATTCCAAAAAATATAAAACTTGGTCTCCAAGCACATTTCAATATGGAGAACAAGATGAACGGTTCGGATCGACGTTTTGAATTTTAAAATCGTAAAATATGAGCGTGAAGTAAAATAGTCGCTTTACTTTGCAACTCACCGTAGCCCACCTCTCTCTCTCTATATATATATTTGTTATGTTCTTATACTTGTTTATTAATTAATTAAGGTCATTAATTTATATTATTGTTTCTGAATATATATAACATATAGAGTAGAACTAGGGTGCTCTTAAGCCCACCAAAGTTTTGGTGAGCTTAACTCTAAAACTTATCAAATTGATTTCAAATGACCAATCCGAACCATTGAAACACGCCTACCTTACATGTGATGCATCTACATGTGAAATTTTTAGATATTCGAATTAATTTAGTATAAAGTCAAGCGGTCAAAAAACGTTCAAAAATGAATGCACCAAAATTAATTTATTAACCTTCTAATTTTGACCGCTTGACTTTATACTAAAATAATTCGAATGTTTAAAAATTTCATATGTAGATGCATCCAGGGGCGGAGCTACTGTGTATCAAGGGTAGGCAGCTGCCTACCCCTAGAAAAAAATATTTTGGACCAGGTTTTTTAATGGGCTTTGAAAAGTTTGCCTACCCCTAGATTAAATTATGCCTACCCCTGGCCCAATTGTTTCACAACCCATTAGGAGAAGAAGTGAAGAACGCTTCATTCTTCATCCCTCCCGCTCCTGGCTCAGCTTCGTTAGGGGAATAGAAACAACCACGTGATGACGTGACTGCCTCCGCCTAACCCTAAACCGCGCGACTGCCTTGGCTCCACCTAACCACGCGATTGCCTCCGCTCCTAACTCTAAACCTCTGACCACACCTCATCTTCTCTGCAAAATCACGTCTCTCCGCTCTCCCTGAGACCGTGTTGTCAGTGAAATCGCGCCTCTCCGTGACTACCAGTGAAATCTCTAACCATGCCTCTCTGACCTCCGCTCCTTGTCGTTCTCTACTGGTCAGGTTAGTTACTAGTCGGGCTGTCAAGTTCTTGGTGGAGAAAGTGTTTGATTGGTTTGTAGGATCAAGGATCATGAAAACCATGAACAATTATTCTAGAGATTTGAATAGTGGGGGTAATTAATTAGGTCCGATGCTTGTAATTAATTTGATTTATACTTGGGTTGAGTGCATGTGAATTTTTTTTGTTTTTTGGTTCATGAGGTGAAAATCCTAGTTGGCCTAAATGTCAGATTATTTTTTCTTTAATATAGAAACTGAGGTGTCGACTACTTAATAAAAAAGCTGAGAAATTCAAATTTGGTATGTTGTTAGGACGAAGTTTATACCAGTGATTATGTTACATTGTTTCTGTCAAAAATTTGAGACCCCGATTAACTATGTCATCCTGCACCGATTTAATATTGGGGCTAGAAATTGGTATTTGTACAATTTAATATTCAAATGAAGGATTTATCTTTGCTGGCATGGCATGCATCATATTAAGTAGGTAAGAAACCTAATTGGTAAGAAACCGAATGGAATTGTACTGAGATGAATTGCATTGAGAAATTCTATAAGGCGAATGGAACTGTACTATCATATCAATTTATAAAGTCTTTTGATTTGTGATTTTGTTTCTTTAAATTTGTCAATTAGAGAATGGAGAGATTCTATAAGAAGGAATCTAAAGTTCCAGTTGTTTCCTCTTCACAAGGATCACGACAAGTCGGGTCTAGCTTAGGCCCTAACGCTCTAATGAAGTTGAAGGATCACAACAAATCGGGTCTAGCTTAGGCCCTAATCGTTCTAATGAAGTTGAAGGATCACAACAAATCGGGTCTAGCTTAGGCCCTAATCGTTCTAATGAAGTTGAAGGATCACAACAAATCGGGTCTAGCTTAGGCCCTAATCGTTCTAATGAAGTTGAAGGATCACAACCTCCTTATGATCCCGCTAAAAGGAAACCCACATCTCACTATCCACCAAATGAGCAGGATTCTGTATGTAGATATTATCTATGCAAAGGGCTATGTCAACCGAAAAATCACAATTTTCCTAAAAAAGACATAAGTGGTTGTTTGAGAAGGTTTAACAACTCTTGGTTTAATCAATACAAGAATTGGTTGGAATATAGCATTGATAAAGATGCGGCATTTTGTCTTTGTTGTTATTTATTTAGACCCGAAAATCTTGGATCAGGTGGAGGAACAAACTTCGTAAGAGATGGCTATAGAAATTGGAAATGTAAGAAAGGGTTTGATGATCACATTGGTGATGTAAATAGTGGGCACAATCAGGCTCAAAGGAAGTGTGTGGATTTGATGAGTGAAAGACGGAGCATCAAAACTTGCATAGAGAGAGCAAGTGTTAGCGATCAAATGGATTATCGAGTACAGTTAAATGCCTCTGTGGTTGTTTCTCAATTTCTCGCAAAACAAGGTTTGGCATTCCGCGGCCATGACGAGTCTGAAAGCTCTAACAGTAAAGGTAACTTCCTTCATCTTTTAAGGTATACAGGAGAGTGTAACCCCCAAATTGCTAAGGTGATTCTAGAAAATGCTCCCAAAAATTGAAAGTTGACATCACCCGATACCCAAAAGGAAATAGTTAATTCTGCTGCAGAGGAGACGATATTGGAGATACTTGCAGAGCTTGATAATGAATTGTTTTCTGTCTTGATTGATGAGTCAAGAGATGTCTCAGTCAAAGAGCAAATGGCAGTTGTGATTCAGTTTGTAAACAAAAGCGGTTCTGTTGTCGAACGGTTTCTTGGTATCGTTCATGTTCCCGATACTGCAGCATTGTCTTTGAAGGTGGCACTTGAGGGGTTATTTGTTAAGAATGGTCTAACTTTTTCTAGGTTACATGGTCAAAGTTACGATGGAGCTAGTAATATGAACGGAGAGTTCAATAGTCTCTAAAAATTGATCATGAAAGAGAACGAGTCCGCATACTACGTGCATTGTTGGGCTCATCAACTCAGTTAACTCTTGTTCATGTTGCCAAGAATCATCACAAAATTGGCTTGTTTTTTCAAATTGTTTCTTGTGTTGTCAATGTTGCGAGTGCATCTTGTAAAAGACGTGATCAATTACGTGAGAAACAAAGAATTCAAATTGTGGAAGTTGTTTCAAATGAGGAGATAGAAATCGGAAGTGGTTTGAACCAAGAATGGGTCTTGCACGTCCATCTAATACTCGATGGAGTTCTCATTTCAAGACATTAAATAGTGTGATTACACTATTTTCAGACACGATAGGTGTACTTGAAGAAATTGAAAAGGATGCGATTCTAAAAGAACAACGATGTAAGGCGACTGGTATTTTATTTAACACCCAATCTTTTGATTTTGCTTTCAATTGTCATCTCATGAGAACTTCATTACTCATTACGCATGATTTGTCGCAAGCCTTACAACGCAAAGATCAAGATATGGTGAATGCTATGCGTTTGGTGAAATTTGCTAAATCTCGCTTGCAAGATATGCGGGATGATGGTTGGAAATCATTATTCCAAAAAGTGTGTGCATTTTGTGTGAAACACGATTTAGACATTCCAAACATGGAGGATAAGTATGCCGGTAAGCCAAAGAGACAAGCAACGAACACAACTAATCTGCATTATTATCGGGTTGAACTGTTTTATACAGTTATTGATATGCAATTGCAGGAGCTTAATGACAGATTCACAAAAACTAATACCGAGCTACTTATTTGCATTTCATGTTTAGACCCGAATAACTCTTATTTATCCTTTAACAAAGATAGGTTGCTTCAATTAGCTCAATTCTATCCCCTTGATTTCAATCAATATGAACTTGCTGTCCTAGATGGTCAGCTGGAGAATTATCGCATGGATATGCAAAGTGATGATGATTTTTTAAAGTTAAAGGGCATAGTTGAACTTTCTAAAACAATGATGGAAAAGAGGAAGCACAATGTTTATCCATTAGTGTACAAATTAGTGAAATTAGCATTGATATTACTGGTGGCTACGGCTAGTGTTGAAAGGGTATTTTCGGTGATGAATTATGTGAAAAACCGAGTAAGGAATTCAATGGGAGATCAATTCTTGAATGATTGTTTAGTGACCTACATTGAAAAAGATTTGTTTAATGAGGTATGTGATGAACGGATTATGCAACGATGGCAAAATATGAAGGGTCGTAAAGGAGTGCTCCCTCCATTGGTTTTGTTATAAACTTTATATGTAAACGAATATTTGTTATAAACTTTTGTCTTAGTTGAATCTTTTGATGTTCAATTATATATATTGACTTCTTGTTTATTTTGATTGGTTTTGTATTTTTTGTTATGTTGAAATTTTTTTTTTTGCAACTATATATATTCCGCCTACCCCTGGCAAAATTTCTGGCTACGCTATTGGATGCATCACATGTAAGGTAGGCAGATTTCAACAGTTTGGATTCGTCATTTGAAATTGATTTTATGAGTTTTAGAGTTAAGCTCACCAAAAATTGGGTGAGCTTAAAAGCACCCTAGTTCTACTCGAACCAAGCTTCTAAATAGCTAGCTATAGCGGTTTTGGACCCAGAAAGCTAAGCTACGACCGCTATAGCGCGTAGCGGTAATAGTGGCAATAGCGGTCCGCTATGCTACATGAGTTATGATTTTGCAATTTTTTTTTCTAAAAACATGATTTTGCAATTTTAATGGGCCTTAATGTCTAGATTGGTTTTTTTTTTTTTACTTTATTAAGCTATATCAATACAATGGAACATGTGCGGGCTATACCGCTATATCAATTAAATTTTGTATCATGCATTAATATATGGTAGTGGTATATTTTGAATATAAAATATATCGATAGTTTTTGAATTAGGGATATTTTGAATGACAATTTGAACTTTGTATTGGTTTAATAATTAATATGAATATTATAACTTCTTAATTAATTTGATATTTTTTTTTCTTGATGAGACACTTTTACTAGAGTAGGGTTAAAATGCACCATTGTTTTTTACCCCAGCCATGCCCCATCTCTATGTCTCCGTTTACAAAGTTCAAATAGTCGATCCGAACTATTCATCTTGTTCTACATATTAAAATGTGCTTAGAGACCAAATTTTATATTTTTTGGAAATTTTTTACTATTTTTTTAGATAGGTACAAAATCATCGTTTTTAGATGGTCCAGATGTAGTGATTTTGTACCTATCTAAAAAAATAGTAAAAAAATTCCAAAAAATATAAAATTTGGTCTCTAAGCACATTTTAATATGTAGAACAAGATGAACGGTTCGGATCGACTATTTAAACTTTGTAAATGGAGATATAGAGATGGGGCATGGTTGGGGCAAAAAACAATGGTGCATTTTAACACTACTCTTTTCACTATTAGTAGAAATATAAAATATAATTTTTGAAATAAAAAACGCTATTTATAATAGCTTTCGCTATAGCTCCGCTATTCGCTAAAGTTTTTTTTTTTTTATCTCCCCGCTATACAGCTATAAACGCTATTTAGAAGCTTGACTCGAACATATATATACTTGACCGTATGAGATTTCATTATTTGAATGTAGAGTGGGTTAAATATATCCAACAATTTGAAAATTTAAAAGGGAGTTGTCACTTGTGGATTATTTCCAATTAATGTGAACGTCATGCACAGTTGACACCTTGACAATTAATAATATTAATTTATATATATAAAGAAAAATGCGTGCGTTCCCCGGCCTGCTCCAAGTTAATTAATAAACAAGGGAAAGAAAAAGAACAAAATCAAAATCAGAGATTCGACAGATCGGCGCGTTGACCATTTAGCATATAAATTAATAAATTAGATTATGTATAGTTTATATATATCATTATGATCCCTTGTTTATAGAGAGAGAGAGCGGGCATTTTTATTAATACCCTAAAAAAAAAAGGTAATTTTAAAATTGACCCTGTATTTCATTTTTTTTCAAATCTAACCTAAACGTCAGGCCCACGGGCGGCCCAGTTAAATGCCAAACCGCCTGGCCCACGGGCAGTTTTCTTGAACCAAACCTCTCCTCTCAGAGGCGGTTTCCTATGGAGACCAAGCCGCCTCCCACACGGGCAGTTTGGTAGTGAACCCTTTAACCCAAACCCAAACCCAAACCGTGAGTCTCCCTCTCTCTGCCTTCGTCCAGAAAAGAAAGGGAAAAGGGAAAAAATGGAAAAAACCTAGCTACACCTAGCCTGGCCGGCCGGCCACCACTGCCATTGCCATCCTAGCGGCTCCGCCACTCTTCCCTCCGCCCGACAACCCCCTCTCTCGCTCTCTCGCTCGCTCGACCAGCTGCCACCCTCCTCCCCCTCTCTCTCGGGTAAGTTTTCGATTCGATGATTGAATGTGATTAGGTAATAATTGTTCGATTCGGTTGGATTCGATTCGATTGGATTGGACTGGATTCGATTTTGATTGTGATTAAATGTGATTGTGATTAAATTGTTTGATTCGATTAGTTGGTGACATATATAATTAAAACCCAAAAAAAAAGTAGAAGAATTTGATCCCTCTTCATTTCATGATTTTGGTGTTGATTATCATCAAATTTTGGTAAATTTCGAATAGAAATAATTATAGTTGGTGACAAGAGCAATATTGAGATTTTTTTTCATATTATTAATGTTTGCATGTTTAACCATAGAAGAAACCGACCATAAACCCTAGAAATAATTATGTTTTTTTTCATCTTATTAATGTTTGCTTGAATTGTGAGATGTTAATTAAAAATTAAAGTTAGGATTTATGGTTAAAAATTATATAATTATTATGTTGTAAAATTATAGTTTAAGTAATAATTATAGTTGGTGACAAGAGCAATATTGAGATTTTTTTTTTCATATTATTAATGTTTGCATGTTTAACCATAGAAGAAACCGACCATAAACCCTAGAAATTAATTTTTTTTTTCATCTTATTAATGTTTGCTTGAATTGTGAGATGTTAATAAAAAATTAGAGTTAGGATTTATGGTTAAAAATTATATAATTATTATGTTGTAAAATTATAGTTTAAGTAATTATTATAATAATATTGTGATAATTATAGATAATATATAATTAGTATTTTATTAACAATATGTAACTATATAATTAATATCCTATGTTGTTAATATATATAACTAATTATTTTAATAATATTATAATATATTCTAGTTATATTGTTATAATAAATTACAGTTTTACTGTTAAAATAAATGTCAGGGTTTTGAAAAATAAATGTTTGGATTGTGATTGTTTATGATTAATATTAGGATTGTGATTGTTTAAGGGTTTTTAAGTCAAAAAAAAAATATTTAGAGTTTTTGAACGAAAAAAATTCATGTGTATTTGTAACGTTTCAAAAAATGGAATAATTGATTAATTATGATATGGCCATTTCATCTGTTTAGTTAGAATAAAATTTGCTCTTAGATTGTATTAATTCTTGAAAAAAGTATTTCTTTAATTAAAATCTAAAAAGTTAGATTATTGTCAAGAATTCTTTAGTCTTGATATAAATCTGAAATTTATTTATTTCTAAGGATATCTGAGAAGTTATTTATTATTAGAAATTTTTGTAATTACATTTATAATCCAGAAACCTCCTTTTTCATATTGATTTTTTTATGTTGGTATTTATTTGAGATCATATAATTATAATTTTTTTTGTATACTAAATTCCAAAAATTTAGAAATATCTTGTGGTCACCAATATTTATTTTGTTAAAATCTGAAAATCCAAGTTATTAATAAATACTTCTTCAAACATATTATAATCTGGAAATTTTTCTTATTAGTAAGTATTTTCTTCAATTATATAAATACCTGGAAATTCCTTTTATTAGTAATAGGTCAATAAATAATAAACTAAGATATTGTTTCCATACATACTACATTCAATTATTTCAATTTTGATAGATATTACAAATACTATTTATTTAGATTCATTCTCAATTAATTTCGAATTCTTCCATTAATTTGTCTGAATGAGCTCTAGATATATTAAGTAATAATCAAATTTATTTATAAGAATCGGGTTCCTTAATTTCTTTCGTTTCGTGTGAAATTTATTTAATTTTATTAATCCTAACAAAGATACTTTCCGCATAGATCACCAATATAATAAGAGAAATAAAAAAAATCACAACTTAGCTATTAGTCAGCAAAGATAATTCTGTATTTGTGTTATTTTCATGAGGCACAAGACATATTAGTTAGAATTTCACACATTGAAAAGTGTAACATTTCTTAAATAATATCTTTTAATACATTAGTACACTTTGGATATTTTGATCTTAAAATAAAAATAAAAATAAAAGAAGAAAGGAAAGAATGATGAATAGGGAACGCAGGAAGTATGCATTATCAGAAATATTGCCTCTTGTACAACCAGTTAAAAAAAAAACAACAAAAATGCAATGTATTTTTGGGTATTAAAACGACTACGACTACAGATTTTGAATGATTAGTCGATTAACTTCATCTAACCTGACCTCATACAACTTTCTTTAAATCAATATTTATTATTAGTCTCATTAAATTGTTTGTCAAGATTTTCATTGAAGTTATAATTATCAAGTTATAATTATTAAGTTATAATTATTAAGTTATATTATATTTTTTTGGTAAAAGTTGTATGCCCAGAGAGCGTAGACGATGAGGATCACGAGCTGCGCCTGCAGCTGGTGCAGACGCTGTTGATCCGGCTGGAGCGAGCGGATCCTTGGTGGATCCGACTGGAGAGGGCCCGTCGTCATATGAGGATACGGCTGGTAGGGGATTTGAGGATCCGATTGGAGCGGGTTCGTCGTCTCAGGCCGGTTTTACAGATGGCGTGCATGATCCTGACACATTTAGTCCTCTTCTATGGACCCATCATGTTAAGCATCGCGTCTCATTGGCATCTCTTGAGGTACGTGATTTTTATACTTAATGTAAAAATTACTAAAAAAAGACACAATTTGAGTCTGACAAATTGGTAATAAATACAGGATGATGTCATGCTTACGGTGAGGCATCGCAGGTCTGAGATTCCGTTCGTTCCCCATAAAGAAATGCATCGATACATCTTGAACCTTCGGTTGTATCAGCTTGCAATGATGCTGCAGAGTAAGATCGATCAGTCTTTAATGCACGGTCTAGCAGAGAGATGGCGACCAGAGACCCATACATTTCATCTCCCGGTTGGGGAGATGACAGTCACCCTTGGTGATGTGAGCACCTTATGGGGTTTACGTATCGATGGCGACCCCATAGGTGGCATCTCAGACCATCCAGACCTGCAGAGGATGATACCGGAGTTATTAGGGTGTGATTCAAAGACACTGCAGAAGAAATATAAGAAGAAGAAGGGGGAGGAGGAGGAGTTCCGCTATTCCGGGTACTGTATTTCTCTAAAGGCACTCCGGTCTCACTTCTTCCAGAATCAGATATTCCCTGAGACTGATGACATTGAGGCGGTCAGGAGGTAACATTGCACTCTTTAAAGTAACTTAGTAATTCATTAACAAACTCAATTATTTATATTAATTATTTTATATTGCAGGTACACTAGGGCGTATGTGCTGGATCTGTGTGGAGCTGTCATGTTCGAGGATTCCAGTGGTGACGCGGTTCCGATTATGTTTCTCTCCCTGCTGAGGGACTTGGAGAGAGAATCGAGATATAACTGGGGTGGAGCTGTCCTCTCCCACTTATACAGAGGCCTGTGTCATGCTTGTCTGGTAAGTCTCTACTAATATACATTGTTATTTACAATTGAATAAGAAGCACCGAGATCTTATTTTAAGTTACATTTTCAGGTAAGGAACAAACAGATTTATGGACCGCTTCTTCTGCTCCAGCATTGGTCGTGGTCACATCTGCCAGTAAATCGGCCAGTTATACCATTGCCACATCCACGGTGGGGAGAGCCTGACTCCGACACATGCCCCGCGTATGGTGCCATATGGGGCCGTGATCATGATCATGAAGAGAAGGGCAAGGGGATTTCTTACGTACGGGGTCAGCTCCAGATGCTCCGAGATGAGAATATCAACTGGTTTTCGTATCGCGCCTGGTACCGGCGTAGATGGCTGAGCCGATTGACATTAGAGCAGACACGACTATGGTTTTATCGGGGACCAGTCATTTGTTTCTGGATAGTCGAGTACCACTACCCTGACCGGGTGTCTCGACAGTTTGGCTTGGATGCTTTCATCCCGAAGCACCCGCTGATGGGTAAAGATGATATCGACAAGTTTCATAAGTAAGTACTACCTACTTCATTTCATTATCACTTTAATAATGTCATCGTTTGTCTCCTTTCTAATTAATTATAATTGCAGGACGTCGCATAGTAAGGCCAAAGTCGACTGGAGCCAGCATTTCAGCTACCAGTACAACTGGGCTTGACATCCGGAGCAGCACTTATGGACCCCGCCATGTACTGCATCATTGGGTGCTGGTCCTGGGAATGTGAGATACGCCGTCTGGTATCAGAGATGGGGCATGCCGTCAGTCTACCTGACGGGCCATTATGGCGACACTCTTCGACGTAGACTGATGGATTCATCTAGCAATTACATGCCTTGGGGTCCGATCAATGCTCGTGCGGTAAGTACAATTGAAACATACTTTAATTAAAAATTGCAAATTTTAATTACTTACTGCTATCGTAATCATGTTGTGTGCAGCTGTTGACTGGTATGAGAGGAGTTGGACAAAGCCTGATGTGCATGGCGAGGGATGCTTGGCGATACATAGGATGCCAAATGCTCGAGCACACTGCACCAATCATGGAGACAGGCGGTTTTGAAGGCCGTCTCATTGGCATGCTGCGCGATGCTAGAGAGAACATCAATTGGCGGGAGATAAAGTCTACGCCGCGAAATCCGGACTACCAACCAGAGGCTATCTATGCCCATGATATGCCGCCACCTCCCGCAGGTAATTAGAAGTTAATATTAAAAGTAGGACACACACAATGGTTTTATTTTTCTCGAATTGTTTGTTCTAACTCAGTAACTTTCAATTATGCAGATGATGACTCCGGTTGGGCGTTCCACCACTGGGTGTTATCAACTAAAGGATGGGACGCTTATAGAAATAAATATGGAGTTCCGGTAGAGCTTGGGCCGGTCAGTTACCGCTTTATATTATTTATTGCAGAGTTCCTTGTATGTAGCAAATCTAACATTTTTTTAATTTAGGATGGAGCACCTCGTTGGAATGCCAATCCCAGTTTTAGCGTGAATGATCTGCCACCGTTCGATACAGATGCAGAGGTGACTGGCTCCCACAGACCGCGCTATGGAGTGGAGATGGAGCACGACTTTGAGGCTGGTGGGAGTACATCTCAGACTACAGATGGCTTTGTCTCTGCATTATTTGGCGCACCGCCTCCTTCTACATATCCTCCCACATGGGAGCAAGATACATGGGAGCAGCGTACAGGGCCGACCGATGCACAGTCAGCCGATTTCTTTGATCCATGGGCAGCCGGTACAGATACGCAGCACATGGCACAGTCAGCCGATTTCTTTCATCCATGGGCAGCTGGTACAGATATGCAACACATGTATGCAGAGAGTCCGGGTGGAGGATATCAGGATATGGGAGAGAAGAGTGGAGATGGGAGTGGAGAGGAGGACTTAGGAGATGTGAGTCCGCAGGGGCAGATACAGAGGCGTGTGCAGCCGCACCGGGAGGGTAAAGGTGTAGCGGCTCCTAGGTTGTCTCTATCCGGAAGGAAACGACGAGGATGATTGCAGAATTTTTATTATTGTGATATAGTTCTGACTCTGACTGTAGTGTTTCGACTTTGGCATTCATGTTGGCATTATGTTGTTTGCACTTTACATTTCATCATTTCTATTCGAACAGAAACAACTTATTAGTTGCAAAAATTATGTTGTGTTGCTTAAGTGAACTGATTGATCTGGTTCGAACTAAGTTATAAACTTTAATATCATTTTTGATTGTATTGTTCGAACTAAGTTATAAACTTTAAACAAAAATTAGTTACAACATAATTATAACAAATCGAAATAAGTTCACATTAGCAAAATAGCAGGTTTATCTGCCCCTGCCACCACGTCTCAATAGACCTAACCAACGACTAGTTCTACTGGTACCAGTTGCAGGTGCGGCATTACTTGTATAGCCTTGGCAACTAGATGATTGGCTCGGAGGAGGGGGGGTTGTGTTCTACCAGTTGCTTCAGCAACAACTCTGGCATTTTCTCTTTCGTTGTGCTCGTTTATGGCATCTGAACATAATAACACAATTCAGTTAGTAATATAATAAGATCATAAATGAATTTCGTACAATGCTACATACCTGCCCTGCGCCTGTCAGAAACATGGTCATAGTTAATCGGGATCATGGTCATAGTTGCACCTTTGTCCTTGTGTCGTCTTAGCTTCTCCTCCACCCTTGTTGAAAATGACTGGTTCATCCTTATTAATTCTGCGGCCTTAGCACGTCGTTCCTGAAACCAGGCATTTAACTTGTAGAATGTGTCCTCTACAATTGCAGCCACAGGCAACATCCGGCTCTGCTTGAATACTGCATTCAGCGACTCGGAGCCGTTGGTGGTCATAATTCCCCAACGCCAACCTCCATCACGGGATTGATATATTTTCTCGTATGCTGGATCTTCGTTGACATCTCGGGGATTATTTTTACCCACCTTCATTAAGTAGAGATTTGCCTTTGGCATGTACTACATAAAAAATAAGGAAATAGAATAATGTAAGTAAACAATTGTACTAAAAAAAATTGTTTTCTTAAAGTACAATAATATATGTAAGCAATTGAAATACATGTACCTTTGCAAAACTGCTAGTCATCTCTACCACCCTTCTCGGCTTTTTCTTTCTGCAATTCCATCTAAATGTATCAGTAACCCACTTGTCGCCCCCGGTTGCCTTGGAAAGGTTCTCCGCAACGTGTTGCATACACAACCTGTGCACACACTGGCCAGTACGGGTTGACCAACCGTAATCTTCACGATCAAAAACATATTTTATTCCTTTGTGCTGGTCTGATATCACACAGAAAAACTTCCCTTCCCCAATCACCCGTCTTCTTAAAAACTGCATAAAGAATCGCCAGTTCTCACCATCATCTTTATGAACAATTGCAAACGCCAAAGGCAACAGTTGGTTCTCAGCATCATATGCACATGCTATCAGTAGCCTCCCCTCGTAACGGCCAGACATGAAGCATGCATCAATATCAATATCAATAGCATCAACATCAACATCAATAGCCTCCCCTTGGTATTCATCCCCCGTTTCCATTTCTCTTTCTGGTATGGCATCAATAGCATCAACATCAATATCAATATCAGTTCGATTAACGGGTACCGGTCCTGACTCTGGCATAGTTGGAAATCTAGGGATTATAGGTGTCTGTCTGGGTGGTGGTGGTAACACTTCAGTATTTTCTGGGGAGTTGTGGTAACCCTGGTTGTCATAAGGGGAGTGGTGGTGGTACTCCTGGTTGTCATAAGGGGAGTGGTGGTGGTACTCCTGGTTGTCATAAGGGGAGTGATGGTGGTACTCCTGGTTGTCATAAGGAGAGTAATGGTGGTACTCCTGGTTGTCATAAGGAGAGTAATGGTGGTACTCCTGGTTGTCATAAGGAGAGTGGTGGTGGTACTCCTGGTTGTCATAAGGGGAGTGGTGGTGGTATCCCTGGTTGTCATAACCTGAAGGCCCAGCCCCAGCCACACTTGAAGGTCCAGCCCTAGTCCGGGGAACCCTCTTCGAATATATTTCCATTATCAGGACCCCACTAGTCGCAAATTGAGTGTACACAACTCTCCACAAATTCGCATCTGTTATTGAAAACTTCACAAAGTAAGGTCTACCCCCCACCCCAGGTGAGTTGTCAATCCGTGTAGCCAATTCTATTTCATACCCGTTGGGGTTTCCAGCAGTCTTTTCGTATATTAGCTCCTTCAGTTCTTGAAATGTGGTATTTTCATTAACTTCGAAGGCAAATGCGGCATCTTTCATGTACTGCACGCCATCTTCAACCCTTTGTAGCTTGCCGCCCACATACAGTGCAACTAACATATTTTCCTTAACAAACTACATTTTAAAAATTATTTCATAAGGATTAAAGTTTTGTATAGTAATTATAACAGGTACAGTAATCAATGGCAAATTAGAAAAAAAAAAAAATTACATATTGCTACAGTAATTTATGTTGCTACAGTTATAATAATTAAAAAAATTGCAACAGTTACAGTAAATTTATACAGTAATTGCAACAGTTAAACACACTAATTAATAATTAATAAATAATAAACAAAAAACTAAAAAAAAAAAACCTGTTGCTACAGTAAAATCGCCTTTCAATCGCCCAACAATCGCCAGAGCTCTCTCTCTCAAACAGTAAAATCCCAGCACAGTAAAATTTTGGTTTACAGAATGATTGGAGTGGGCAGGCGAGAGAACAAATCAGGTTAAATACCTATAGAGAACCGCCCGTGGGGGGGGGGGGGGGGGGGGGGCGGTTTGGTCCCATAGGAAACCGCCCGTGGGGGGGGCGGTTTGGCATTTAACTGGGCCGCTCGTAGGCTTGACGTTTAGGTTAGATTTGAAAAAAATTGAAATACAGAGTCAATTTTAAAATTACCTTTTTTTTTAGGGTACTAATAAAAATGCCCGGAGAGAGAGAGAGAGTTGTCTAATAAAGAGAAATTAATTAGTAATGAGGAAGGAAGAAGAAAAAGATAGTAATGATGATGAAGAGATCGATGGAGAAAGAAGGAAGGAAGATTGAGGAGAAAAAGAAGGTGGCTCTGTACAAATTGTTTGCGTTTGCTGATGGATTTGATGTGGCAATGATGGTGGTTGGTGCAGTAGGAGCGGTGGCAAATGGGATGGCGCAACCAATCATGACCTTCATTTTTGGTGATGTTATAGAAATGTTCTCCATCGTGTCACCAAGACATGCATATATATACATATTCTTTCATTTTCTTTCTTTCTTTCTTTCTTTCATCATGCTAGCTAGCTAGCTTAACACAAATTAAGCATGATATATCTATCTATCTGTAGTTTCAAAATTAATAATCAACTGCTAGGGGAAATTTCTCTAATAAAAACTAAAATCATGTAAAATAATTCAGATTGCAAACCAAAATATTTATAGCAGGATGATAATTACATAACATGACAATTAATTAATTTGTTACACACTTCACTTTTTGGATTCATAGAATTCAAGGACAATTTTATTAATTTTCACATGACAGCTGCATATATATATATATATATTAATACAAAATTGCGGGGACTCAGATGCAATTAATTATCAAATCCCATAACCCATTGGTCTGGTCAATCAATCCCCATTTGATGTTGATGGTGACGCCTTAATTAATTACTTTATATATGAATAATTAATGGTAATTAATTAACCTATATAACAACGGTCGTTGTGATCTGTCTCAACGGTATATTAATTTTACAAAATCACCTACCTTGAAAAAAAGTCTGTCAAAATACACTATCTTCAAATTCTTTGTCAAAATAATAATGTAAGACTCACTAAAGTAAACATTTTCCTTCCCTTGGCTTTGCATCCATTCTTTTTGTCTCTTTGCTTCTCCCAAAAAAGCCCAAAATAAAATATATGATTGCGTACGAGTCCCCTGTTGAAGTACAATACATTGCTTCAATGTTTTTCTTTTTTTTGTGTAGAAAGTTGTAGCATAAATTATCATTGTTAAGTAAATACATTGATATTCTATAATCATCATTTTAAAATTAATTTAGGTCTACGATTCTTTATTGTTATATAAAGTTATTTCTTATTATATTACTTCTTTATAGATCGAAGTATATAAATTTTATTTTATGGCATATATGTCCATTTCTATATTATTCAGTTAATATTTAACAAATTAATTAATTTATACAGTTGCAATGCTAATTGTGCATATGAGATATGTTGGAAATTATAATTCAGGGGACACCTAGCATATTCAATGATGATTTGATATTTATCATTTCTTATTTCTTTTATATTTCTTTCTACATTTTGCCTTATCACAAAAGGCAACAGTACACTGCAACGGTACACTGCACCTAGCTAGCCACTTTCTATATTTACTTATTTCAATGGCTCTTTAGTCATGTTCATATATATTCATTGTAAGATACATTGTACTTATGAATTTTTCATCAATAAAGCAAATAGTACAATTATTCAATCAATTCTCAAATTGTATTATGGTATCAGAGCATAATTGATCCGTATCAGTATTCTATTTTACATACCAGTAAAAAGAAATTCTGTTTAAAGTCGTCCCAATGATGGCTACCGAGAAGAATGGAGCGACTACTGTCACATCAAATGCCCAGATCCAGTGCATCAAGGCACGGGTCATGGATGAGGTGCCTAAGCTTCAGCCTTTGGCGCTTAAAAAGATTAAAGACTTGACAATAGAGCTAGCAGCGCTCATTAAAAATGACGAAACTCAAGTTCTCCAGTCTGCCGAAACTAGAGGCGAAACAAAAGCTGGGCAGCCGCTTTCCATTTCGCGAAAGAAAAGTACAAACACGGCTGCAAATGAAACCATCTCCAGTCCGAGCGAGCAGCGGTTCTACATCTCGCGAATAACAAAAATAATTCAAGCACTGGAAGTATCAAAATCTAGGCAGAACTCGTTTTTAGGTAAAACTCATTTCTCTCATAATTTGATTGGTTCTAGTCCTATTGAAAAAACAATAGAAGGCATAGGTGAAACCAATTTTTTTGGAAAAACAATTACTAATGTTTTATACATGCCATCATTTACTTCTAATCTTTTATCCGTAAGCAAAATCACCCAAGAACCCAAGAATTGAATTGCAAAGTAATATTCACACAAAAAGATGTCATATTTCACGATATAGTCACGGGGAAGAAAATTGGTGAGGGATATTTTGAAAAATGGACTATACATATTAGCATCATTTAATCAAGCTCATATTGCACGGAATTCTTGTATTAGTAGAGATAAATTATTGCATTATAGATTAGGGCATCCATCAGATAGTGTATTAGAAAATTTATTTGTATTACCAAATTTAAATTCAAGTTGCTGCGATGGTATATTGACCGAGAGTGTATATTTGATTTTACTTAATTGACATACTATGAACTATTTTTTTTTTTCGGTCAGCTATACGATAATATATTAATTTCTTGTATTTTTTTTACCAGATTCTTTTTTTTTTTATATAGAAAATAGGTTGCTTTCTCTTTTTTCTTTTTCTTTTTTCTTTTTTCTTTACATTGTATCCACTGTCTTTGACACCTTCAATATTTTTCTTATTGCAAATGTTAGATGTGCCTTTCTTTTACCCTAAAAAATAATTGAAAGACTTTAGAATTGATAAAATAGGGTTTCATAGCAATCTGACGAATTTTTTTTATAAACCATAATTATTAAAATTAATTTTAGCAAAGCAGCACGATTATTTTTTTTTTTTTTACAAAAATTACAAGGACCGAATTCCCAATTCGGTCTCCATCTATTTTCAACTTTTTCGCCACAACGGCTACAGAAAATCCCAAATAGGCTAGACAGAGCAGCCTATTCGGTTCCATTTTTTTATTTTTAAAATACTCTTTTTCTCCCTCCAAAAAAATATTAACATGCAAATCCAATTAAATATTAACATGCATTAGATGTAAACCCAATTAAATATTAACATTTATTCTATTACTCTACATTATTCTATAATTACACTACAAAAATCTAAATTACACTAAAAAAATTAAATCATTCAACAATTGATTTATACTACATGCAAAATACAAAAAAGCTGAATTGCTCTACATGCAAACTAAAAAATTATACAATTAATAATTACACTATATAAACTTGAATTCCACTAAAAAAATTAAATCATTCAACAATTAATTTATATTACATGCAAAAAGCTAAATTACTCTGCATGCAAACTAAAAAATTCTACAATTAATAATTACACTACAAAAACCTAAATTGTACTAAACAAAATATCGGTCGTTGTATGTCTACCGTTGATAGAAAACTTAAACTGAATTTTTGAGGCACTAAATGATATTTTTTTTTTAAATTATGATGCTTCGAATGCCCGAGGATTTCTCCCGGAGAAAATTCGGATCCATCACGTACCCCCCCCCCCCCCCCCCCGCCCTTTTTGAAAAGTGGTTATACACGCAAATCCAACTTTCCTAGCCAAAGTAATGGTTGTTTAAAGTTTTTTCAAAGAAAAATATCTTTCTACACGGTCCCAAGAAAAATAACATGGGAGACCGAATCCCCAATATAGTCCCAAGAAAAATACCTTTCTACACGGTTGGCTACACGAAAAATGAAAAATGCTTGGAGACTGAATTGGGAATTCAGTCTTTCCAAAAAGTAAAATGTGGAGACCGTATTCCCTATTCGGTCCTTGTGATTTTTGTAAAAAAAAAAAAAGTAATCATGTTGCTTTGCTAAAATTAATTTAATTAATTATGGTTTATAAAAAAAATTCCAATCTAAGAGGGATCATTCGACATTTTTTTTTTTTGACAATTTTAATTATTTTACAAAAGTTCAAATTTTAAAGTTAACAATATAAGCCTGATTTATTACTATCGATATAAAGTTCAAAATTTTAATTTAACAATATAAGCTTGTAAAATTTAAATTTAACAATATAAGTTCAAAATTTTACTCTAGCTAATTGTTGTTTTTTTTTTCTCACTCGTCTTTCCTTTCTCTTTTATTCCATTTTGTCGAATACCATATTTGTCTAATATCATATTTTTGTTTAAAATTAAATAATACTTAAGTTCATAAAATTTAATTATTATTCGACGATCTATTTTCATAATATCATATTATAATTTGTCTTGTAATTTATTATCAAAATAGTAAAAATATATAACAATATATTGTTAAATTAACGATGGTCTCTCCCCCATGACACAATGAGTTGTGCTTATATTAATTAAAGTTTCATAGTCATTTGGGAAGTCGGTTTAGATTTGACACCAATAATTTCAAACGGAAGTTAAAACATTAAATCTTTATTATTATCGATCTTATTATTAGAAGAATTAATGTTGATAATTGTAATAGAAATTTGCATTATTTATTAATATTGATTGATTAATTAATGAATGAATAATTTTACTTTAGGTTATTATGAACTTCATATATATATGGGAATTGCATCAGGAGTTGCTTCTCTTCTTGGTTAGTCTCTTAATTAATTAATTTCCTGCATGTTTAATAATTAGAATTAATGTACATTAAAGATATATGCAGAGTAATATATGAGAGTTAATTAAAAATGAATTAATTGTATGACATGACATGCAGCGGTGACATGCTGGACAATAACCGGATTAGGGCATGCATTGTACCTGAAATAAATTTTGAGACAAGATATAGGTAGGCTTCTTTGATAAAGAAATGACTACTGGCCAACAAAGGATACAATGGAGGAATCGTTATCAATATCCTCATGTCAGTCATGATTGGGGCAATGTACGTAAGTTAATTAAGTTACTTAATTAATTTATTGGGAATTTTACTTGTGAATTAATTCATATTAATTGTACCATGCATGCAATGCAGGTACTTAGGCCAGGCGACTCACCAAGACAAGTATGCACCGTCACCACCTGAAGGAGACATAGACCTTCCCTTACAAGCAACCCCTAGCACAAACTCTGCTCATGTCTCAAGATCCCTAATCAACAGACAAAGCCGAAGCATCTCCTCACTTGGGAACACCAGCAGGCATTCAATGAATGCCTTTGCAGTGACACATACTCAAGATTTCCCTGATACTACAGTGATGAAAGAAACCGAAGGTACTAATCAAGATCCAGATGTTGCCACAAAGACTGTACCAATGCGACGCCTCTTTGCTCTGAACAAACCAGAGGCTTTGGTGTTACTTTTTGGGTCCATTGCAGCAATGGTGCATGGTGTTATGTTTCCAATATTAAGCATATTAATATCTAGCTCCATTAAGGTGCATTTTGTTATAAATTAATATGAAGTCTTTAATTGCTTTATGAAAGTGCAGTAATAATGAATATCCAGGTCTAACTCTGTTCAGGTGTTTTATGAACCACCACATCAACTATTGAAAGATTCAAGATTTTGGGCCTCAATGTATGTAGTTCTGGGTAGTGTTTCTTTCTTCGTCATGCCAGTTGAGTACTTTCTATTTGGCATGGCTGGCGGGAAGCTGATTGAACGGATTCGATCATCGACTTTTAAAAGCGTGGTTCATCAGGAGATCAATTGGTTTGATGACCCTAAGAATTCAAGGTTCTTTTTTTTTTTGCCTTTTTAATTTGTGTAAATAAGAGCGTGTGTGTTTTCATTCTCATGCAGACTAACCTGTGTAAACAGAAACTTCAACCTGTTATTCTTTTCTCTTTGCATGTAGTGGGTCAATTAGCGCACGGCTATCTACAGATGCTGTAAATATAAAGAGGCTTGTAGGAGACAATCTAGCATTAAATGTACAAACTTTAGCAACCATCATTGCCGGATTTCTTGTGGCCATTATTGCAAATTGGAAGCTAACACTTATAATACTGGTGGTGATTCCTTTGGTCGGTTTACAGGGTTACTTTCAAGTGAAATTTTTGAAGGGATTTAGTGCAAATGCAAAGGTAATATATGATTGGTATTTGAATTAGATAAATTGATATTAATTCATTATTGCATCCCTCAAATTTGACTCAGGATGATCTCACACAACCAAACCCAATCTGAGTTGAATAACTGGCCTTGTTTTTCTTAAGGTTGGAGGCTGTTTAGCCCCCACAACGATTTGATTAATAAAGTAAAAACAGTTATTTACAACACCTCTGGTATAATTTATTTACACTTAATTTGAACTGGCCTTGTTAAATGATGATTTGACCATTTAGGTGATTGACAATGAGGACATCTCCAAATTTTTATCTTGCCAGAAGGTCCAGTACAAGTTTACCTAAAATATTGGTTAGCAGTTATACTTGATAAAATTATTAAACTAAGAAGAAAGTTTAACTTATATGCATCTTTTCTAAGCAGATGATGTATGAGGATGCAAGTCAGATTGCCAATGACGCAGTTAGTGGAATCCGCACGGTAGCATCATTTTGTGTGGAGCAAAAAGTGATTGATGCATACAATAAAAAGTGTGATGGACCGATGAAACAGGGGATTAGAGCAGGATTAATTGGTGGATTGGGATATGGACTGTCCTTTTTGTTGTTCTATTTTGCGTATGCACTTTGTTTCTATGTTGGAGCAAAGCTTGTGCACAATGGAGAAGCCACATTTACTGAAGTATTCCGGGTAAGTATTAAGATATTAGCACCTTAATTGCTATTTTATCTGTGTTTTAATAACACTTTCACTATTATGGTTAATTATGTTATTCATACACTTTATGTCAACCTGCATATATTGCCTTTGTGGTTGAGTCAATTTTTTACTAAAGGCTTACATGAATGGGGCGGTAAAATATGCTTCCCTTGACAAAAATTTAATTACATATAAAGTTTAGTAAATAAACAAAAACCACAAAGAATACACACCCAAGGACGGCCATGCCTTTGAAGGAAGCAGCAAAAGTATAATTTATTACGCCTAAGGGCTTTCTCCTCAAAAGAAAAAATAATAAGTAGAATTTATTTATGTCGTGTGCATCGAGATCTTTCCATAGACATGCAGCTTCCTCATATTCCTTAATTCCATATGATGTTCTTTACTTATTTTCGAACATTTTTTTTTTCTAATGTTTATAGGTTTTTTTTGCTTTGGTATTATCTACAACTGGAGTTTCAAGAACCAGTGCAATGGGGTCTGATACCACTAAGGCAAAAGATTCTACCACTTCCATATTTGAAATCCTTGATAGAAAATCGAAGATTGATTCGAGCAGTGAAGAGGGTATAGTTTTGAAAAATGTTAGGGGTGAAATTGAACTAAAAAGCATTGTATTCACTTACCCTGCACGACCTGAGTCACCTATATTTAAAGATTTGTCTCTCCTTATCCCCTCTGGAAAGGTATCACATTTTGTGCAATTACAAAAATATTGCTTCATTATTTTTTATCTTTCTGTTGTTGCAAGGACTATATATTACCTAGCAGGATTTAAAAGAACAGTTAGAACCTAAAAGGTATCACATTATGGGAGGACTGTATAAAACATCAATTCTCTGAGTAAGACTTGGATTAGAGCCTCAATAAACTCCCATTTGGATTTTGAAGTCATGAGACCCAAACCAAACACCCAATAATCTGAAATTAATATTGACTGACACATTCCCATACATACATGTATATTAATTTATCAACATTCATGTTATCCCACCAGGACTACAATTTAAATATATTACATAGACACAAAGTTACTTACCATATTTTTAATTAAATATAGAGTGTCGCGCTTGTTGGAGAGAGTGGTAGTGGTAAGTCCACTGTGATAGCACTCCTTGAACGATTCTATGATCCCGACTCAGGGAAAGTCTTATTTGATGGAATCGAGCTACAAAATCTGCAAGTCCACTGGCTGAGACAGCAAGTTGGGCTAGTAGCCCAGGAACCTGTACTATTCAATGACACAATACATGCAAATATAGCATATGGTAAACAGGGAGAGGTGACAGAAGAAGAGATTGTAGCAGTTGCCAAGGCAGCCAATGCACATCAGTTTGTCTCGGGGTTACCTGACGGGTACAATACAATTGTTGGAGAGAGAGGTACTGTAATAACTTTTACTTTACATAACCTAGTTACAATTTTGCATAAAATGATCTTCACACCTATAACCATTGTTTTAAAATGCGAATTGCATACCGCTTATATATGTTGTCTGCATATGCAGTATGCAATGCTTTTGTGGTGGAAATCCGCATGCATTCCAACATGCACTGCAAGGAAAATCTAACATTTCAAAATTCGCATCTTGTTATATAGGCATACAAGTGAAAATCTATCTGTATGATTTGATAAATCTTAAGTGTCAACTAATTATCTTTGCATTTTATTTTTATTTTGGTCTGAAGTTTTATGGAAAATTCTATCAAGTCCACAAGTTTGAAGATTTGTTTTTTCATAGCATACTCCGCATATGCATTCACACTCGAACACACAAAAACGCATGGACCTAATTGTGGAGGTTTTCAGGCATACAATTATCAGGCGGTCAGAAGCAACGTGTGGCCATAGCAAGGGCCATTTTGAAGGACCCAAAGGTGTTGTTACTTGACGAGGCAACAAGTGCACTGGACGCAGAGTCAGAGCATGCAGTACAAGAAGCACTGGACTGGATCAAGTGATGGTCGGTCAGACAACTGTGGTGGTTGCTCACCATTTATCCACAATAAAAGGCTCTGACATAATTGCGGTAATAAAAAATGGAACAGTGGTGGAGAAAGGAAGGCATGAGGAGCTTATCTGCCATAGAAATGGGGCCTATGCATCTTTGGTAGAACTCAGCATGAGCTCTGCCTAGTTAGGATCAGCATGAAACCAACATAATTAACTGTTGTGTCTACAGAATATATATTTGTTTTATTTTGATTATTCTAAGGAATAAGGCATGTAAATTTCATGCCTCATTTCAATTCAATTGACAAGTAGTTGAATTAATATTTATTTATATCTATTTCCTCATAAATATTGATTTAGTTTCCCATATGAACGACAAATATTTTGAAACTGTCCTTGCTCATTCATCAAAACTGTAATAAATCTCCTGTTCCCTTTCCACAAATTGCAAAGAAAATTATTAGAAATAAAAAGAAACCAGAAAAGGAACGGGAAGCCCCTCATTCATATCTACCGATTTTTTTATTTATATCCAAAAGAAAAAAAAAATTTAAAAATAATCAACCATTGTCTGAATTTTCAAAAGTACCCAAATTAACCAGCAAATATATTTTCGGTTTATTGATTAGAAACCAGAAAAAAAAAAATTCTAGTTTTACGGCCTTAAACCGGAAAAAAATCCGAGGAAAGAGTGTTGGGTCATATTTTCTTCTGGTAAATCTCACGAGCAAAGTGAAAGACATTTCTTGATCCTAATCATTCCATTTATTTATGTTTTTTTTTTTTTTAATTTCGTCGCAGGCTCCTTGGACTTGGTCTATTTTCAACAATTGAGAAATTATGAAGACTTGGTTTATATTAACTCTGTGGGCCAAGAGTACCATGTGTTATTTGCAACAATCATATTTTTTTTTAGGTTTTTTCTTCTCAAAGTTTACTTCATTAGTTATTTTAGTTAATTAGTTAATTGTGTTTTGAGAGAACAATCTTAAAGGTAATTGTAATAGTTCAAAAATTAATCATAACTTAAAGAAGCATTTTTATATTACTTAAAATTTAGTGAAATTCAATAATTATTCACATTGGAATAATCTTGTACACTACAATAGTCTTTATTTGAAGAAAAAAAAAACAATGGTCTTTATTTGTTAAATAAAATAATCATAATGAAAAAACAAATTAAATTTCTCATTTACATTAGCATATATGAAATTATGAATTACTATGATTACATAATTAATAATTAAATAGAATCTTATAAGAAATTAACATGACATATATCTTTTTTGAAGAAAATATATGACATGTATTTTAATTCATGATAAACATGTATTTTTAAAGAAAGTAATATGATATTGTATATATTTTTTTGTTAATCTATCACATGCCATCCATAAACTAATATTTTAAAAAAGAAATAATATGACAACATATGTATATCTTTTTGCCAATCATTCATCACACATCATCTATAATTTAATAATAAACAACCATCAATTCAACATAAATAATTAATACGAGAATGTATATCTTTTTGCTAATCGTTCTACCCACGCTATCTATAATTAATGATATACTTATATATTAGAAAAATATAATACAACAATGTATATTTATTTACAGATCTCTCGTCACACAATATTTATAATTCATGATTAACTATATATCCTAAAAATATAATACGACAATATATATATTTTTGCTAATCGCTCTTGATACGTAATTTATAATTTATTGGTAATTAGGATAACAAAAAATTCAGTGGCAACAAAACTTTGTTAGTCCCATTTGTTCAATGGTAGACCAAGTGTATGTGATGAACCATTTTGTGTTATATATTCTCACGTTTGCCACCAAACATATCATCACTGAATAGATA
The DNA here is from genome assembly GCA_033356055.1 of Carex pumila. Classification (NCBI taxonomy): domain Eukaryota; kingdom Viridiplantae; phylum Streptophyta; class Magnoliopsida; order Poales; family Cyperaceae; genus Carex; species Carex pumila. Next base: position 149,065 of record JARJHM010000193.1, on the reverse strand, counting down.
ATTCGGTTGTCGATAATATTAGTTTAAGTCTCCAAAGGGTCATCGATCTCAACCGAATTGAGATCCAGTATCAAATGAGATACCGCATGTGCCCCAGTCAATGTTTTGATCCGAGGCCCAAGTTCCGTTGGCCCATAATAAAAATTAGGCCGTGAAAAAGAGTCAAAGAAAAGTCAAGACTAAGACAAGAGACGAGAGACAAGAGACAAGAGACAAGAGAAGAGAGGAGAAAAGAGAGTCGCCACGGCCCACGGCCCACGGCCACGCCAGTCGATTCCAAGAAAGAAAAGACAGTCGTACTTTGTTGTACTTGATAGTTATCACTTATCTGGTACTGGTAGGTAGTTGCGGTTGCGGCACCGCCCACCGCCTGCCGCCCATATATAACATATGACATTTAACAATTAACAGTGACAGGCTACAATCAATTATCAATTATCAATTATCAATTATCAATGGCGTTACTCCCCAATTCATCCCTCTCGCTGCGCGCGGAGCAGTTGCAGTTGGGCTCGGCGGATCTCACAGCCGAACGCACCACACCCGCTGCATCTCACCGGAGGAGGAGAGATTTCGTCTTTGTTGTTAATCCTAAGGGTAGGTACTAGGTACTAGGTACTAGGTACTAGGTACTTGCATGCATTCCTATTTCATCATCTCCTATATATCATCTAATTTAATTGAAGTTGGTTGGTCTGTTGGTTCATTAATTTAATTGTAGGCGCCAACGGTCGGACGGGAAAGGAGTGGAAGAAGCTCCTGCCTTACCTCCGCACTCGCCTTGCTCATCACTGCAATGTTAGTTCATTTTATTCTTCTTATTATTATTACCCACATTACATTCATTTCTCATATTAGCTTTTTACCATGGGTAGGTGTGCGAATCTGTTACATCCGGCCCTTCTCATGCTATAGACATAACAAGAGAGGTAAACAAACCACTTTTATTCTTTTATTTATGATTATGACTAGTTAGTTAGTTAGTTAGTTAGTTAGTCAGCAAAAGGAATAAAGGATGGATGCACACTCCAAACTAAACAATCTCTTTATTGCAGGCCATTAGGGAAGGAGCTCAAGCTGTCATAGCTGTTGGAGGTGATGGCACACTTCATGAGGTAAATTTATAACCATTTTTCACAAGAAACAAAACAAAAGGTTGGCTCTAGATCATGTATGTATTCATATTCAATTTATAAGTGCTTATTTTGCTGCTAATCCTAATAGGTCATAAATGGCTTCTTCTGGGATGGAAATCCCTTGGTTTCTACAACTGCACTTGGGGTCAGGATCCACATACATAATTAAATCTCTTTCATATTAACCTTTATTTCCTTTTCTCTATTAAATTCCTTTTCCCCCCTTCTGTTTTTAACAGCTTATTCCACTTGGTACTGGTTCAGATTTTGCTAGAACCTTTGGATGGTGAGTTTCATGCTTTCATCTTACTTTCCTTGATAAAATTGCCTATTTTAAAATGGTCCTATCTTTTTTTTTTTTATATTCAGGAAAAATGATCCATATGATGCAGTTGAACGAATTGCAAAAGGTTCCTTTCTATTCTTGTCATATTTTTTTTCTTTCAAAGTGTTTAATTTTTGTATTCTGACTGTCTGTATAATATATTTCAAGGAAATAAATCAAAACTAGATGTTGGTTCAATAGAGGGACCTACTGGGGACATGCATTTCTTTGTAAATGTTGCTGACATACACTTGTAAGAAATGAAAATTTCTATAATTTTTCTTTTTATTTGAATAGTATTTTCTGTCGCATTGCCAGAAATGAAAGTAGTCAATTTATTTTGCTTGGCTAAACCCTTGCAGGAGTGCAAAGGCTGGTTACTTCTCTTCGCAGTATAAGAAGTTTGGTAACCTATGTTATATTATCGGGGCTTTAAAAGCCTTCAATGGCCACGAAAACCGTGACCTGGCAATCAAGGTGATTTGCTTGGGACTGTTGTAAGGATGGTTTCCTGCTATTTCAGTTAATGTTTACTGGTGAAGGGCGAATCAGTTTTATACTATTACAGTATCATACGAGTTTCCTAAATTGCTGTTAGGAACTTACTAGCCCCAATTAAGCCTAATAACCCTAAATTAGGTTACTAAGCATCAAGAATAATAAAAATTGCCTCAATTTGATATTATTACAGTAATTTTACCAGTTCTTGCATATCTGTTATTAGAGAACTGTTAAGCCCCAATAAAGCTAAAAAATTAAGCCTAAAAAGTAGCTAAAGCGACCTCAATTAGATTATAAGCAAGTACTGTTGAAGTACAAATGTTTTAGATTCACTGTCATTAATACCTCTTGTGTATCTATTACACACAATGCAAGCCAAAAAAAAACAGGAATAGGAATTAGAAAAAATGAATAACCAAACTGTATTCAAAATGTTCATGGGACTAAAAGCCTGGAACATATCTGTACTCAATCTCAGAAAAATTGGATGAAAGTTGATGTAGTACTTAATCAATATATTTTAAAAAATACCATGTTAATTATATTGTTTTAATGATTTTGCCTGTAAATTTTATAGGTAGATGGGGGAGAGTGGGAATCAGTTACAAAAGTCACTGCTATGTGTATAGGAAATGCCAAATATTTTGGTGGTGGTATGAAGATAACTCCAACGGCTGACCCCACTAATGGCCACTTGGAGGTAAATTATTTTTTTTCTGTTTTTGCCATTTGTTGTCTTACACTAGCTTTAACACATAAATTCACTTGTGCCATCCAGCTGGTGATTCTCCAGAATTTCAAATGGCACGATTTTCTTATTAATCTGCACAGGCTTTATGGCGGGACCCATCTGTCTGTGAAAGGTGTATCTTCCAGAAGGTAAGAGAGTTGACTAAGTTTACTGAATCAATGAATTCTACCAAATGAAGTATGTAGAATGAGATACTAGTGAGTAGTTATGACTGACAAAGTCAGAAGACTTGGGGGTAAGGTGTCTCATGTCTGCAGTGGTATAGCCTATATATTGCTTAGGTGCTTGGAGCTTTTGATATAGATGACTAGAAAATTTGCAGATACATCTCATGTTTAGTCTTTCGTCCGAGCAAAAATAGTTGGCAAATGTGTCGGTGCTATTTTGATGACCTATTCATGTATGCTCGTGTCTTTTGTTATCTGAAGACATTATTAAGTTGGTTCTCATTTCATCTTTAGGTGAAAGTGAAGTGAGATCATGAATTTTTATTATCAGAATGAATGATCTATTTTACTTTGGTTATGACAGTTATTATATATTGTATGGTGCAGTGTTAAGTCGATTGAAGTAAAAGAGAAGGTTCCATGTGGTGATATCTATGTTCAGTCTGACGGGGAGCATTGGGGATTTCTTTCCACCAAAATTTCTCTTCTTCCTGGGGCGATTGATTTTCTCTACTGAATGTTTGGTCTGTGTATCTTTTAAGGTTTAATTGCGCTTTAATCTATGAGGTTGTACTATAGGGAATATCAAAGAAAAAACTGAACTAAGATGGTGTAAATACCAGAAAATTTTTGTAGATGCAATCTTTTGGCAAGATTTCCTGTGGTCTTCACTTACTGTCATGGCAAGATTTCTTTTTTCTGTAAACAATTATCTTTTGTCAGTCGATAGGTAGAGTCGTGTAATCTTTGACAAGTATATTAGTAGTAGCAACTTGTTGAATTTTATATTTCCATAAAGAATGGAGGTTGCTGTTATTGGAATCAAAATTGGCTCTCGAAAGGTGAAATTTTGTTGATCTTTTGCTGAATCATTTTTTTTGGTAGAGAGTCAAACTGATGATACTTGTCTTTGATTGTAGAAAATAATCAATTTAATTTCTTCGTAGGAAAGAATTCTGTTTGTTATGACATGCTTAGAATTTCCTAGTTTGGGGCTAAAATGTGGAACTCAGGATTGCGAGATATTTGACAGGGAGATTCGAATTTTCTGTTCCAAACCCTAATTTCTCTTTTTGTTTTTGAGACCAAATAATTATTGTGTAGGAATATTTCGCCTTATGGTCGTTTGTCTGTCACAAAATGCTGTGTATGGAGTTTCAAGAGGCTTGTCCTACGAAATTTGCTATAAATTGTATTGATGCTTATTTGTTGAAGGTTATTATGCTTATTTTTTTAGACCCAACTGATTTATTCTTATTAATACAAGGTGTGGAAAATTACTTAAGTTGGATTAGTACTTGTTAATATGTTTGTTTTTAATCTTTTTAAAGTGAGGTAAGGAAAAAAAAAAAAAAAAAAAAAAAACACCTCACCGATTTCTATTGAAATCAAAAATGTTTTTTGAGATAAAGATACCTAGCATCTGGTATCAATCTGGGAACCAATCCTAGAGATTATAATATTACAAGTTTGCACCTTACATTAACAACTTGAAGTAACTAAGAAAATCAGCAAGACACTTGAAAGTAGCTAAGAAAGCTCGATATCCTCAGCTGTGAATTGTGATAGTGGGTCCACACCTTGTGACTCGATCCTCTTCCAAAGCCTTCATATCTAATACTGGTAACATCATATCTCACAAAAGGTACATTTGCATCTCACATCTACAAGTCATTAACAGATTTGCAATCAAAGGTAAAAAGTTATTGAAATGTGCCACCCAATTCCAAATTTGGGCAACAAATGGACATAGAAGAAATAAATGAAATATAAAGTGCCAATTTGGGGTCCCTACCATCCTCTTTCTATTACTTATTTTTTTTTTTTTTTTGTAACTTCTTTTTTCTTACCGGCCCTGGACAGATTTTCACTTTTAACTTAGATTACCAAAGGACAGTAAATAAATTTATTATTGGGCACACCACCAAAACCTAGCCAATTGTTATAAAATGAGCAGTAAATATTCATCAGTGCCTCAGTGGTCCATCTCTTCCTATTTAAAGTCTACAGTAAAAGATAATTGTAAAGTTGGTAAATTGAACAACTAATTTATTTCATTCTATAAGGAAAATGCCAACTATTTGTCTATAAACAGAAATAGTTAATATGTCAGTAGCAAAAGTCTTAGCTACTGTTATAAAAGGTTGAGAAGCAATAGAAAAAAGATGATCAAGATATATACACTCAACCGTCCACCTATCAAACCAGAACAAGGGGACTTCCAAAAAGATCAAAATTTAGAAGAAAACAAATTATTTGGCCTGTAGAACCTTCTTTCATATACCTGTAGCTAATATTTCATTAAACCTCATCAACCACTTGACTAATAATGACTTATTCATTATCTCTCGATTAATTACTCCTATCCTGCATGTACCTTCCATGATATTAATGAATATTTTTTCTTAACTGAATATTTTTTCTTAATTTATCTATTCTTAGTTCTTACTCTATTACTCTTAACCTTTTTCCTTTCTTTTTTTTTTTAATTTTTATGGTTGACATAATGCCAACAAATGTATTGATAAAGAAAAGTTTATACAAGGCCCTAATAATTAAAATTCCTCCTCCTCTTCAACTGGAACTCGTCCAGAGAATAATCTTCATAGCCATATCGTTGATCAAGCTATGCACCAGGTTAATTTAATATACCTTCGCTTACTTTAAATTTTTGTAAACCAGCTCTTGAGCTTTTAGCAAAATCTGATTTAATGCAGCAGCTACAACCTACAAGGTCAAACAGAAAGGGGGATAAAGGATTCCCCATCTCAATGGGGCTATAAATGCGTGCACAAAACAGAGGAATTAAGCAAAACAAACAGATGGATGCGCGTTGGGGATGCCTAACATAGCTAACCGGTGGGACCCACGTGCAAGAGACAGAAAGAAAAGAAAAATGAAAGATGGTCGGTGTAGTCTTTCATTAAATTATTCTGTACACTCGGTTCACATGAGCTACTGTTCACGACGATACATAGTCTACCAAGACCTAGCCTACCCAAATATCCAGACACGAGGTGAGGCGTGAATCGCTATCCCTCTGGAGCTGACCAGCGGGGCCCACTCTGTCAGCTCCCCCTTCTACCTATCGCATTCGCGCAGAAAAGGAAGGAAAAAAGAAAAGGGAGGAAAGCGAAGAAATTTGACCTTTTGGCGTTAAACTCTCGTGATCTTGAGCAAGGAGATAGTAAGGAGAAAGAAGTTGAGACCCTCAATGTGGCTTCAGATCGCCTGAGAAGGGGGGGGGGGGGGGGGGGGGGGGGGGGGGGGGGGGGTGGAAAGCTGGTATCTCTTTTAATAACTCGACCAAATTGTAAATTAAGGAATCGTGAATTTCCACTGCATAAAACCAATTTGTAAAAGAGAATTCCAGAAATATTATGCCTATAAATGGGCTAATCCTAAGAACACTTAAGAACACTTTACTCGTAAATTAAATATTAAGATGGAAAAGATTTACTTTTTTAAAACATTATTCCAGGTGAACTTTTTCAAATTTCTAAGAATATATAAGACAAGTTCAGTCCTCATAAAATTCTTAGAAATTCATAACAATCTACAAATGCCGACAACTTAATAATTTGATAATAAAAAAATAAAAAAATAAAAATAGGTAGAGCAATCACAATCAAGTCCTCAAGCTCAAGGGTTATACATGACCTCATGTTACCAACCAAAGATATTGAAAAGATTTAGAGTCAGTTGTGTGTTGTTCTTCAATCGCTTTCATTATTTCATGTTGCTGCTATGTCAAGTCCCGTTATTTCTTTCTTTTTCACTCGCTACTGCATGCATTTTTGGAAACAATCACGCCAATTATTTGTAAATACATAATCAGAGTGAGGGGCTGAGGGAGGGCACCAAAAAAAAAAAAAGTCTACCATTGAGCCTTTGTTACATTAGATGTGTCACAAGTCGCAACCACACTCTGACACTCATCATCCATCCATCACCAAACATCAGAGAAAAAAAAAATTAGAGACAACAAAGAAAAAAAAGAAGGTCACAAGCAACTCCCTCACCCAAATCAGGAATCAGGGTAATTGAACAAAACCAAATTAACACAACCAACCAACAAATCCAACCCCCTCCCCTCTTACAAATAACCAAAACAAACCACCAAAGCTCACAAACTAGGCAAGGCATCATCCAGTCAGACCAGGGCAATGCTGCTCTCACCACCTGGTGGCTTGCGGGCCCCACCAAGATAGTGGCGTGTGCCTGCCTTACCATCAGCAAAAATGTCGCTGCCTGTCATCTCCTTCAGTTTAGCATTGCTCAGCGACTTCTCAGCTGTGCCCGGAGTGGTGTCCCCTTTGAAAATGTCATTACCTGTTAAGTCATTAAATTTGCGTGTTGGGATTTTCTTTGCAGTCTTAAGGGTTGAATCACTCTCCTCCCCAAACAAGAAGCTGCCAGCACCACCACTTGACTGAGGAAAAAACAATTAACAAATCAAATCAAATTAGGTAACAGCAAAATATATGTATATATGCAACTAAGCAAAATTCAAGGAGGGTTCCTCAAAAGTGAAACTTACAGTAGAGTGCAATCCACGAGGGGTGGTGGGGCCTTGGTCAATATTTCTTGGCCGGAGTTCATCAGGAGGGGCAAAAATGTCATGGCCAGTGATCTCTTTGCGCTTAGCTTCAGATACCTGGCGCTTCATGCTGGCCTCAAGCTCAGCCTCACTGAGAAGCGTACCGCTGAGCTCTCTCTGCTTCGCCACCTCAGCAACAGAGATCGGCTTCTTCGGAGACACATTGTCCTCCTCCGCACTAAAAGATATCTGGCTGATGCCGCTCAGCGTTTGCTGGAAATTAATTATATGAGACCAGAGCATCATTTTAGATTTTGTATGGACTAGTAACAGTAAAAACCAGTCCAAATAAGGTCTCATTGTAAAACAATGTGACCATGTTTAACTTTTAAATAGAGAATTTATAATTTCATGACATGATAGATGCCAGTGGCCACCTGGGCTACAAAGGATTGGCCCTCCTAATTGATCAGTTTAGAACCAAAAAGACATTGCCCGCAAATAACACTCGACGGAACCCAAATAAAAGGTGTAATTAATCCTTGGACCTGATAAACGAAATAGACTTAAGGAACCAATATAACACTTTCTTGAAGAAAATTACCTATTAGAACACAAAATAAAACCTCAAATAACACTTCAAGTATTCTATGAATCAGTCCATGGACCTGATTAAACAAGAACCAAAATAACACCTTCTTGAAGAAATTATTGTATACAAGGCTGGCAGTACCTGATAAGCACGTGAAGCAGTTCTGACAGGGGTAACAGCAGCAGCCTCAGCCTCCAGTGCTTCTTCACTGCCAGGAGCAAATATCCCACTTCCTGTCATTTCTTTCCATTTCGGGGCTGAACAAGCTTTTCTGAAATAACATCATGCAAACAATTTGAACAACCCTGAATTCATTTTGACATTCTATCAAACTGTTTTGAGTATCAAATGTATCATCATTCTCCATAGGCAATTTATAATAACTATCAATCAGATCAAAAGATTCAAATTTCAAATTTAGAACAAAGTTATGGTCCTGTAAGGATTCTGATACAGAATACCAGTGTCACTGAGCCATCGGATTTTTTAATCAAAACATTTAATTTGGATGACCAAATATAATATTAAGGATAATCACATAACTTGGATGATGAAGGTGAGAAAGGATTAAATTGAGACCAAAGTTGCACAATTGAGGGTTGGTCAATGCTTAATTAATCTACATTTTGGTCTTACTGAAAAATACTAAGAAATAAGTAAAAAATCGCAGTATAGGTACAACAAATCACAAGCAGTTCTCCTTTTATTTTTGTTCTTTGACCAGGGTAAAGAGGAATATAATAAAAAAGGCTAACATTATATTTATCTGCTGCAGCATAGGCTAATAAGCCACTGCAGCATTAGATTCCAAAGCAAATTGGAGGCATTACTTTGTGACAAATGCATCACTTCCATTTGATATATGAAATTTCCAATGGCATTGTGAAAGTAGACAGAATTCAGTGTTGTGCTTAATGTAAAAAAATTGACACTTATAAAAGTTTTAAGAAGAAATAAATATATGTAAATATGCAAAAAGATTGATTAGAGCAAACCGCATGATTGTTAAAATTTAATGGAGGTATGGAAACTGACAGATCTTTTGGTTGACACTAGTTCCCATGATCCACAGATTGAGATAAAATGTAAGCAGATTTAAAGAAATTGCAAGAAAAAAGAGCAGATCTGACCTTTTGTTCAAGCTCTCGGCCTCTTCCTCTGTGACTTGGCCACCAAAAACAACCTTCCTAATTGCCTCAGATGGCTAGATTTACGATTAAGAAAATAATAAGTGAAAGAAAAGAAAAAGAAGATAGAAAGGAAAGAAGAAAGGGGAAAAGAAGAGAGACCTGGTGGGGCCTACGATTCAGAGGTGTGGTCTGGTCGGCTTCAGATGGTGGGACCTCTTGCCATGTGAGCAGATCGGCGGTGTTGGTGTGGGATTTCCTCACTGGAGTGCTCCTATCCATCTCTCTCACAATCTCTCTCTCTCTCTCTCTATCTCTCTCTGAGGCAGCTCTTTCAGAGATTTCTCTTCACCAGCCGATTATTTATTTATTTTTATTTGTATTTTGGTCGTTTTAGGAACGGAGTTGTGTTGTGTTGTGTTGTGTTGTGTTGAGTGCTGCTGAAGAAGTGGAACGGAAGGAAGGTGAAGGTGAGCGAGGTATCTCTTTTAGTCTTTCACTTTTTTTTATAATAAATAAATAAATTATTATTTCCTCTTCTCTCTTTCCTCTCTCAGCATTTTAAGCATTTGAATCAGGGCCCAGGCCCAGGGAAGAGAAAGAACAAAAGAGACCCCTTTCTAATCTTTTCCCTAAAAAAATCTACAATTATATTAATAGAGTCGAATATGTGAAAAAAAAAAATATATATATATATATATATGTATATATAATTGATGATTTGTTGGAGGTGGTAACCGTAAATGTGTGAATGCGAGCTAATCTCGGGAGCAGAGTGAGGGAGTGAGTAATAATTTGATTTTTGAGGTAAGCATACCGGAGAGTGATTTGATTTTAGTTCAGCGGAGTTAATAGAGTATTGGTGGGACCGCACTGACAGACAGACAGACAGACAGACCAATCTTCAATCCTCGTTCCTCAAGTGAGTGAAGTGAGAGAATGAGAATGAGAGACAAGTCGCAAGCCGTAACGTACATTTTCTCGTATTTGAAATTTTGAATTGGAGCTTCATAATGCAAAAGGCGACAATCTCTCTCTCTCTCTGCCTCATTATTCCTCCGTCCGTTCCGTTCCGTTGTTATCGCATCAGCTTAACGGATAAGATAACAATTTAAATATACAAATTATATCATATCATATCATCCACACCTAAATAATTAAATAAATCAAATATAAAATAATGCGCCATTCTTCCTTTCGAATTCAAAGGGACTACCTGACTGAGTACAATTAAATTTGACGGTTTAAGATTGGAACTTTTAACTTGGCACAAATCTCAAAGCACATAATACTGCCCCTCTCTCTGTCTTTCCAAACAGCCACCGACTGATATTAAATCTGGACCGTCCATTTCATTTTGTCCCTCTGTCTTTCCAAATGAGCACCGGCTGATATTAAATCTGAACCGTCCATTTCAATTAATTTTCAAAAAATACAGATATATACAATGATATGATACATATTTAATACGATACGCCGATACATATCAATCATGTTATAGATAAAATATAAGAGAAATGTTATGATACCCTGAGCCATCATATCCGAGTGTGTCCCTCAAGTAGTTTAACAGAAAAACTTTCAATGTTGTCTAACTTTCATTTTCAGCGCTAATATCAAAACATTTAAAGCTGTGTTTATAACATTTTATAATGCTACTCGCAAGCATGTAAACCTCTGTCTGAAAGCATTAAAATTCTAAATCTGCATAATTTTAACTCCTAATTACTTTTGTCTTCAGTTCAAAAACGGAAAGATTCATTTCACTCACTTTTTTTTATTTTTTCTCTAATCATTATAATTTATTTTTCCGATGATCCGTGATGGATTTTACGAATCTAAAAATATGAACGTTTTCTATTCGATTTTATCTTTCAAATAAGATCCATGAAAAAATACTTTTGAGTAATTTTAAAGTCATTTATTTTTTTTTTAAAGTAAAACTCATGAGCACTTTAAATTTTCAAGTTTTTAAATCTCAGTCTACAACCATTGAAATTTTCAAGGCTTTGTACAAGAGGTTTATATGCTTTGTAAATGAAGTGTTATTGTTGAGATTTATATGCTTTGAAATGTTATTGTTGAGGTTTTAATTTTTTGTACATGAGGTTTATATGCTTTGTAAATGAGCTTTATAAATGCAGTGTTATTGTTGTGGTTTATGTGCTTTGAAATGTTATTGTTGATATTTTAATTCTTTGTACCTGAGGTTTATATGATTTATAAATGCAGTGTTATTGTTGTGGTTTATGTGTTTTGAAATGTTATTGTTGAGGTTTTAATTTTTTGTACATCAGGTTTATATGTTTTGTAAATGAGCTTTGGAAATGCACTATTATTGTTGTGGTTTATGTGCTTTGAAATGTTATTGTTGAGATTTTAATTCTTTGTACATGAGGTTTATATGCTTTGTAAATGCAATGTTATTGTTGCGGTTTATGTGTTTTGAAATGTTATTGTTGAGGTTTTAAATTTTTGTACATGAGGTTTATATGCTTTGTAAATAAGCTTTGTAAATGCAGTGTTATTGTTGAGGTTTATATGTTTTGAAATGTTATTGTTGAGGTTTTAAGTCTTTGTACATGAGGTTTATATGTTTTATTTTAGAGATTTAAAGTGTTATTAATGAGGTTTATGTACTTGTATATGAGGTTTATATGCTCGTAAACAGAGGTTAAAATTATTTTGAAGCAAAATTAAAAAAAAACTAAAAGTCACAAAGATTTAAAGTGGTAAAAAAAAATTACGACACAAATATAACTCGAAAGTTATTCTTTATGGATCTCATTTGAAAGAGAAAATTAGACAAAAAAAACGTTTATATTTTTAAATTCGCAAAATTCATCACAGATCGTCAAGAAAATTAATGAGAATGATCAGATAAAAAATTTTAAAAAAGTGGGTGAAAAGAATCATTCCATTTTTGGCTTAAAAATAAAAATAGTTACGAGTTAAAACTATACAGATTTACAATTTTAATGCTTTCAAATAGAGGTTTAAATAAGAATAATTATAAGAAGCCCCTCACCCCTGTCCCCCCTTTTTCCCCGCATAATAATTAATTAACTAGATTAACTTCCTTAACGATATGGTGGACCCTGCAATTAACATCCCCGCATAAATTTGTGATTTGAAGCATCTTCATCCCCGCGTATATATTATGTTGCCTTAAAGCATCTCCGTAATTTCCATTTTCAAATTTCTAAATTAATGCGGGGAGCAATTTCCATTTTCGGATCTGAGGCATTTGAAGGCTGATTTCAAAGACGGCATAGGCGAGCGTAGACAGCGATACAAGCGAGAGGCGATACATACGAGAACCGATCTCATTTTCTCTGACGATCTTGTATGTTTCATGCGAGTGCATTTTGAATTGGATTATAATTATCTGGGCTCAATCTATGCCATTTTATTATTTGGATTCGATAAGTTCTTAATAGATGGATTGTTTTACCGAATTCAATCAGTTGTTGATATTCTATAGATGATTGTAGGGATTAATACTTGTTAGACGAATTAGATGATAGGTACTGAGGATCTGGATAATTGTGTTAGACTAAATGTGATTTATTACTGAGGATTTGGAAATTTTTGATTGCTGGTAAATACATATTGATTTGCAGTTAAATACCTGTACATTTAGGGTTCAAAAATTAAATGAAATGAAACAGTTAGTAGAGTTAAATACTTATGGAATTATAGTTAATACTAAATATGTTAGTTCTGACAGAGTAAAACTAATATACACTTAAGTGTACTGTACACTTAACCTTAGGACCGTACTATTTTTTTAAAAGTCGTGCAGCGCAAATCTCAAAGCTAATCCTACGGTTCTAGCGTTAAGTGTATGGTTCAATCGGTACACTTAAGTGTATATTAGATTGACTCGTTCTGACAAATCTTTTCTGAATGTAATCTTTTTATGTTAAATACATACTGACTTAGAGTTAAATACTTCTTCAAAAATGGTACTATATTGAAGTTCTTTCAATTTTAATATATGTTTTTGTAATTGTTTAATGTAGTATAGATATTGATCTAAACAAAGAGTTTGGAAATGAGTTTCACTTACGTGATGAGTTTGATGAGGTTGATTTGTATCGTTTATTTGAGGATGTTTATCGTGATAATGAATGAATTGAAAATGATGTTGGTATAAAGGAGGTTGGATATGATTGGGATTTGAATGTTGAATATCTTGAAGATGAAGTTGATGTTGAAGTTGCAGAAGTTCAGGTTGATCCGGTGGCAAATGAAGGAGTTGGAGGTGATGTTAATGTTGAAGAACATGTAGAACATGAAGTGGATGGTATGGATGATGAAGAGCATGAATTGAATCCACCTGTTGTTGGTGATGAGTTCGACTCTGTTGAGGAAGCATATCAGTATTACTGCTTATTTGCCAAGCAATCTGGATTTAGTGTTTTCAAAAGGTCACGACATAAGAAAAGGGGTACTGACCAGGTTCACCAATATGTGTTTGCGTGTGGTAAGTGCAGAACAGAAACGTTTTATATTGATGAACGTATTCCTGAAAAGAAAAGGGCAGCAGTATCTATTGGTTGTAATGCATGTGTGAAATTGGTTGATACTAATTTGGTTGGAACTTGGGTTGTCAAAGAAGTTTTATCACACAACCACAAGTTGGTGCCTGATAAGGCATTCCTTATTTCTGGATTTCGCTATATTCCAAATAGATATCAGAGACTATTAGAGTTTCACGAAGACCAAGGTCTCACGATAGCAACTATTATTAATCTGGTAATAAAAACTGCTGGTGGTTACATGCGATGTCCATTTACTCGCAGAGATGCACGGAACCACATCGACAGGCATAGAATGTTGAAAATGAAATCTTTCAGAGGTGATGATGCTCAAATGGTATTTGAGTATTTTGCTAATAGGAAAAAGATCGATCGTGACTTTTTCTACTGATACGAATATACAACAGATGCACGTTTATGGAGCATTTTTTGGGCTGATGGGCGTAGCCGAGCTTCATACAAATATTTTCATGATGTTGTTGTCATGGATGTCACGTATTTGACTAATAGATATTTTATTTGTTTACATTTGGAATCAATACTTGACATAAAAACTTTCAACCGTGTATGCATAATACTGATATGATATATATGTCATGTTGTGACTATGTAACGCGACCCACGTTAAGTTCATCCGGCTCGCGTCCCGATTCCTCTGAGTCTTCAGACAGTGGCACGCGGACCTCATTTACTTCATCCTGCCCGCATTCCAGTTCCTCCAGATCATTTGTTTTCAAATCTACTGCATAGACTGATTCCAACTCGATCGTTTCTACCTCTCCTCTGGGGTTGGGTACTGGCTGACTGGGAAGTCTTCCAGAAGTGATTGTGCAGAGGTAGCTTGGCAAGCCATTAGCATATTTATCATCTTGCTTCGAGCTTCTAATTAGGCACTCATTATTTGCATCTGCTCGAACATCATCTGATTCATTTTTGCCTGCTCGTGCGTGAAGTCGCTCACAGCGGGAGCGATGTATGACTCGGGAGGATCGTATTGGAATGGGTGGTAGTTGTCAAATGAAGCATCATGGTAAAAGTTTCGATTGAGAGAGCTGATCTGCTCAGGTTCCTCCTCCCTTTGTTCCAATGGGCAATGCTCATAGGAGTGCCCTCTGTCGCAACACATGACACATAGGGGTAGTTGATGGTTGACAACTGCCTTAACACACAACTTGTCCATTGCTCTTTGCATAGCATCCAGCTTGGCGGTTAGAGCAGTGATCTGATCAACTTCAAATCGGCAGCCACCTCCAGCTCGGGTGTTGTCACGACCGGACCACTGTTGGTATGTTGCCATAGCGTCTTGAGCTTCTCTGTCTCTTCCACACGATTCACGTCGGTTGTGATGCAGGGCGCGTCGAGAGGTGGTTGTGCAGGAACAGCTGTGTTCCTGTGGTAAGAGAAAAAAATAAAAGAAAAAGATACAAATTAAAATCTAGATTAACTAAGATAAGCAAAAATCCAGAAAATGATAGTCGTCCCCGGCAACGGCGCCAAAAACTTGTTCGCGTGAAAGCGCAACACAAGTTTCGGTACGCTTGGGAGCGTACCTTTTAAAACCGCGGTTACACCTTCCGATTAGGGTTGCAAGTGCACAACCCTATCGAGGAGTATAATCGGGTATCGATCCACAGGGACGGTTTCCTTGTCTAGAATCTACTTATCTTGACTAAAGACTAAAAGTGAGAAAGATGGAGTTTTAGTACTTAATCTTCCTAAAGAATCAATTCAAGCAATCAAACAATGCAATAGAATAGTAACTGTGCAAGGAAAGATATAAACTGTGTTTTGATTTAGGATAAAAGATGTTTCAAGGGTTTCAGACTTCATCTCTGATTTGCCTCTAGTGGTACGGGTCTTACCAAGTTGGTACGGCTAGGCCGCACCAACCTTGTTCCACCAAGCCGTGTGGGCTTGGTATGGGTAGGCCGCACCACTCTTGTAAGACTCGTACTGATTTACCAGAACAGAGCTTACAAGTTCGAGTTGATGCATTTCTTGCTGGTACCTTGTATTAAACTCTTGAGAAAGATTCAATTGACCATACCTAAGGTTCCTAAACCTCAACTCTCGTTTGTTGGTTCAAGATCTAAGTTTTGGAATCAATTCTTCACCTTCTAGGATTTCTAAACCTCAACTCTCGTGTTTTGGTCCAGATCCTCTAGTTGATTGATTGGAGATCTAAGGTATCCTCTAATCTGTCAATTAAGGGAGAATTCAACCTTTCGGCTTCAATTCGAACAAGTCTACCTAAAGGGATTGGTTTGGTTGAGAGAATGCAATGGTCACATGACCTTGTTAGGGTTGATCTACCACTATAGGCACACCACATGCAATCACAGAAAGACAAAGCAATCAAGACAAGCAAAAAATACACAATCAATACAATCAAAAGAGTTCATACAAGATCCAAATCAAGAAAATTCATCTGCAAACCCTAAAAACAATGATCTAATACTCACAAGTCATAGATCTGTCCAGAAATACAAGTAAAGAGATAAAGAGAGGCATGATAGAACTAGATCGAAGATCGGGAGTGGAGAAGGGGTTGATCCATCGATTTTCGCCTCTTCCTCTTCCTTCTTCTTCTCTCCTTGCTCCTTTGCTCTCTTTCTCTCTTTCTCTGAGCTCTCAATCTGGAATGAAATGTGTATCTCGAAAATGGAGAGATCCCTCGCTTTAAATAGGCTCTGCCAAGATTTGAATTCTGTCAGGCAGCATCTATGTATAGCCCGTACCAAGGTGGTACGGCCAGGCCATACAAGATAAGAGGGGCTGGATCGGCTAAGTCTGGTATGGCCCGTACCAAGCCTGGTAAGGGCCGTACCAGAGAGTCCAAAAACGCCGTTTCTTCGTTTATTTTGCTCCAATCTTGTAGAAAACAAACAAACTCTCAGCAGTACCAAATTCTAAGGATATATCAATGAAATGCACATGATTTTGATGATTTATAACGTGGATTTGGTACGAAATCAAGTCAAATATAGGCTAAATATGCGAGGTATCAAATTCCCCCAAGCTAAACCTTTGCTTGTCCTCAAGCAAAAAAGATTCAAACTTGGGTTTGAGGCTAGACAACTAAACCTAAATGCTGTTTGTTTGCACACTGAATATATGCTACAAAGTTTCAGTATAGCAAGCTATACCTTTTAAACCTTTGTTATAACCTGTCAAATCAGATAGCAAGTGTACTATCCTATCGATGAGTATGCTCAGGTATCGATCCACAGGGACGAAAGAAAATAACCGGACTTATCCTAAAATTACTTGAGATTCTAGAAGTGAGAGAAATTGGTTTGGTTTAGTTCTAACAATTCTAATGATTTATGACAAGTTTAAAGGACAATAAAAAGAATTAAAGTTGTTTTCGATTGATAAAAATGTGTTTCCAGGGTTTAGATATCATTTCTGTTTAGCCCCAAGGCATACGGCCCGTACGGATTCCCGTACGGCCCGTATGGGACCCCGAGTTAATGCTGCAACTACTGTTTTCTGCGCTGATACTGATGTTTAGGGTTTCTATCGACCAGATCTAGATACCTAACCTCAACTTTCGCATTTTGGCCTAGTACCCGATTACCGGACTCAAATACTTCCCTCTTAGATGCGTTAAACCTCAACTTTCGCATTTTGGCCTAATTTATCTAAGTTACTTGTTGGTTTACTAAAAGTATCCAAGGACTTTCGCCTCAAGGAAAGTTTCGTCTTTCGGGTACTCCTTGGTTTTACCCTACTTCATATACTTTATTCGGTTGGATTAAATGTCATAGACTTGGCTCCTAACACATAGATGTGCGCATTCATCTAGAGGGATGACTAATCAATTCAAGCAAGCACAAATAAAGCAGTCGAAATACTACTCAATAAAGTAAAAACAAAGCATTCAACACAAAATCCAAGTAGCATGCAACAAAACTAAACTAGAAACTACATCTTAACCCTAGAAACAAAGTAAATTAGCTACTCATGTTCATAAGGTAACACAAATAACAAGAAATAAAAGAGTTCATGACAAAACAGTGGAAAATCCGAAGATCCGTTGCAAACTCGCGTTTTTCACTTCTCTTCCCCTTTTCCTCCCCTTGTCTTTTGCTCCAAGAAAGGTTGTCCAAGTCCCAGTGGTGAATTCCTTTTTTTTGGTGAGGAATATCTCCTTTAATGCCCCAGATCGCGCCTCCCAAGGCTTCCTTTTCGGCCTCCTTAAATTAAGCTGATTTCATATTCCAGCTGGATTTTCCAATTTAGCGCCGTACGGGCCGTATGCCTGTGCTTTGTCTTGGAGACTTTGTGCCTCTGTTGTGGAACCTTCTGTGCAGTTGGACAGATCTTGTACGGGCCTTATGAAAAGTAGTCAGATCGAGTTTTTCGCCATTTTTCCTGCAAAATACCAAACAAAGCATAGCAGTACCACATTTCATCGAAATATAAGTAAAAAGTCCACATTTATAGGCTTTAAAGCACAGGTTTCAGTGTAAATCAGGGCCGTAATTTAGATATAATATGGAGATATCACTATTACAAGTTTAATTGTGAAAACTTACGTGAATCTACTATAGTCAAGAATTTCTAAAATCATTTCAGTTGTAATTTGGACATCCCTTTATAAATCTTAATTCACTCCACCAATTGGTCAATTGGACTTCATATTTTGAGGTGCTTCTAATGGTTGTAAAGACTTCATAATTAGGTTTGATCGAAACAATTTTATTCTTTTACCGAGTTATTCCTTTATTCATGGTGATTTTTAACTTCCCCCAAATTTTGAAATAAACTTGGGTAAGAAAATTGCGAACGACGTGTGTTGGTACGAGCAAATTTCTTTTTATTAATTTTTCTAATTTTCTAGGTTGAGAGGCGAGCTCAAAGATGCCTAATTCATTTTGAATCAGACTTATTGCCAGTACTCGCTTATTGCTCCTCTTTTCATCATTTTTTTTTCATACCATGAATACACACATCCATTGGTATTCATTCATACCAACGGATATTCCAAACTTTCTTAATTGAAAATCTCAATTCCTAAAGGCACAGTTCAGTTTATTCAAATAATTTTGTTCGATGCAATCCTAAATTTTTCATCTTTTCAATCATTAAAAACATCTCAACCTAAGCAGTTCAACAACCAATCATGGGTTAGTTCCAATTCATTCTGGGCTATCCTAAATTACAATTAAAAATGTTTCAAAGTAACTCTTAATTCTAACAGTTCACACAAATTTTCACCTAACAATGCAAGAAAATATGAAAAAATGCAAGTAAAATAACAATAAAGTAAACATGTCCTACATACAAATGTCTCCCCCCCAAGCTTATCCTGAGCATTGTCCTCAATGCTTCAAGACATAAAGATAAAGGAAATGTAATAGCTTGGGTAAAAGAAAGCAAACCTGAGAAGTCTACGGGGGTGGAAGGTCAGGCCAGTGGCTGTGGTCCATGAAGAATCGCCAGTCAGTCATCTGTCGCTCCATACGCTGAATACTCTGGCGCTGCTGAGCCACATCAGCCTGAATGTCAAAAATAGTGTCCCCCTGAGCAGACTGTGCCTCCTGTATGGCGAGCTGAGACTGTAGCAAGTCCGTCTGAGTCCTCTGGATAGCCAGCTGCGAGGCCTGAATGGAGAGCTGGATGGCCTGCATGGAGGTGATGAGGGCGTACATCTCGCGCATGGTGGGCTCATGAGTGGGACCAGCTGTGGAAGTGGATGGTCTAGCCTGATATGTAGAAGCGGATGGGCTAGTCTGGAAGGTGGAAGGGAATGGTCCAGGCTGGAATGGGGAAGGCCCAGCACCGAATGCGGAGGTACCTGCGGCAGGAGATGGGAAAGGTCCCTGCGGGGAAAAGGGAGGAACCTGACCAGGAGATAGAGGCATCTGGAGTGGAGAGTGAGGAAGCATATGCTCATCCTGATCCTGGACGGGTATGTCTGACATCTCCAGCATATATTTGGGCTTTGGGCTTAAACATATTAATCATATTAATATTTAATTAAGCCCACAATCCCATACATTAAAAGAGGCCAACATATAAATTAATATTTCATGTTAATTTATATGCATCTCTCACGTGTCAAAAACTATTTAAAATATGTTACATATACTTTAAATATTACTAGGATTATTTTATAACATCTCCATGTCATAAAACTGTTCATATATTAATAACATATAATTTGTACAAATTAATTATAACTTCTTATAATTAACATAGCACATATTATATACATATCACATATGCTTTATTAATATATTTTCTTTTAATCTTTCATATGGTGTGACCCTATGGGATCCCATCATTATGGCAATAGAATTAAACATTTTAATTCCATAAATCAATGATACAACTAGCCATGGTATATTGATTACCCAAATGATGTGGATGAAAAAGCACAATGCAAAATCACGATCCTTGTAACATTAAAAAATGTTGTTGTGTCAATTCCTTGCCACATGATATCCAAATAATCGTAAGGTATGTGTCATCCTTACCAATTATTCTTTCTTGATTTCCTGAAGTTTAATTATGATATGATTATCATATAATCATATTGCATGCACATAATATAAACTTTAACAAGGGGCCCAGAGATATCATCACTTATATTAACATATAAGGGACAATGGTTTCTTGATACGTATCGTTCTTCCGCATAAGTTATATGCACTGCAGTAACTGCCTTTATAACTCCCGGTTAAATAAAGCGTTGGACAGTACCAACAATACACATCCCTTATGTAAGAAAAATAAATATCTCAACCAAAGAATTCAAGACACAATGAAATATCAATGACACAGAACACAATCCATATGATAGTTCATTCTTGGGTCTGTCCAGTGCCATACATCTCCATGTATGCACATGTGTGATTAGATCGATAACTCATTATCGTATAACCTATAGAACATGGCCATCATCTAATCACCACACTTATCTTATATGGTCAACCAGTGTACCTTTGCTGATTGTCAAGATAAGGAACATTTAAGAGTAAACAAATTTATTCATTGTGAAGTTCTACAATTTAAGTCATCAACTCAAATGATCCACTAATATGAATACTCAAGGTACAAAATGATAAAATCATTCACTAATAAACTAAACATATCATAGATATGATCTGGGTCTAGGACACCAACACTAACAGGAGAATGATCCCTGGTTTAGAGGGATATTTGAATTAAGAGAGAAATGGATACCGGTAGTTTTAAACGGATAATTTTGGATGAGAATGACAAGTATCCAACATGTGAAATGTATGAACAATTTCTTGAACTCATATTTTGACAAAGAGAGAGAGAGTTTGAAGAATTTTGTGGAGAATTTTGAAGCGGCTTTGAAGAATATTTGACAGAATGAGAATGATGTCGATTTTAAGTCAAAATTCAGAGCTCCTAAACTTCACTATGAGTTGCCGATGGAGGTCCAATTTCAACATTGTTACACGAACGAAATATTCTATAAATGCCAGCATGAAATCAGAAAATGTGCAAATTTGTCTTGCAAATTAGTTGGAGAAGAAGATGGAGATGTGGTTTATGAAGTTAGGGATTGCCGCGACATGAGTTTTATGGTTATTTACCGAAGGGCATTTTCGGAAGTGCAATGCATTTGTAGGAAATTTGAGGCAATAGGGCTTTTGTGTTCACATCGTATTCAAGTTCTTAAGCAAGAGAGAATTTTTTCTGTCAAAGACAAATATATCATTGAGTGGTGGAGGAAAGATGTGGAAAGATATAATATGACGATAGTTGATCCAGCTTTTCCAACTATACCTGAACAGGGCAGGTAACAGTAAGAACTGTTTATGTTTGTGTATCATTGTATTTATCTCTGTTAAAATAACTATTTAACTATAAGGATTGAGGTGTGTGCTTTTTTTAATGTTGACATTAAATTTAACTTAATTTTCTGTAGGCTTTATGAGATTACAATTGCAACCAATTCAATTATATAAGAGTTGCTTCATTTAGAAAGTCTTAATGAGATATTGCATACTGCTGTTTTTAATGGTTTCATGGAGTTGAGAAACAAAGTGGGACGTGTGTCTTTTTGTTTGTGTTGATGTAATGTCATTTTATTCATTTCTATTTGTGCGTAATATTTTTTGTTATCACTTTAGGAACTATTAATGGTGAAATAGATAATGATTCAAATGACATTGTTTGTATTGTTGGAAGGACTTCTAAAAGGGAAAAAAAACTAAGGGTCCCAGCTGTCAGGAGAAAAGGTATAAATACGGCAGGCATATGAGATAAATACATTTTCAAATAAGGGTTAATACTTGTAAATTAATATAATTTTCATTTAACAGCATTATAAAACGTTGAGGAAGTTATTGATGAGACAGCAATTGTTGATAATTGTGGTATTACTGGATCTGCAGTAAGCACCGAAGGTAAAAAAACTTTTTATATTTGCAATTTGATATTTTTAAATAGATAAAAACTATTTGTACTGGTGATATTAATACTGCTGACTTGAGATAATTTTTTTGTATAGTAACACAAAATGTCGAGGCAATTTTTGATGAGATAGTAGCTATTGATACTGGTGATATTACAGGATCTTCAATCAACACTGGAGGTAAAAAGACTACTTATACATGCAATTTGATATTATCGAAATTATGCCACAATCACTACAACTGATAAATTTGATTTTGTACATGACTTTTTGTTGTGGGAACAGATGTTGATGTTACTGGTGCAATGGGTACATTGATAAGTACTTGTTATGTTGATAATAATTCTGAAAATTCAAGTTTCATTAATTATGTATATTGTTTATTTTATAATGTTCAAATAATTAACAAATGATACATTACCATCGCGATCCGATTCACAATAGATATTAGGGAGTGAATATATTTCAAGTGGGCAGCAACATGCAGTTAATCATCCACCTTCTATACAAATTCTACCTCTTACCAAATCAAAGAAAAAAGGACATCCACCAAAGAGTACAATAAAAAGTAAACTTGACATTGCTATTGGGAAGATGGTTACGAAACAAAGAAAGGAGAATCGAAAAGAAAAGAATAAAGAAACAAACAATTAAATACATATTTAATACTATTTTTTCTATTAATGTTGTTCATATAGTTTGACTATAGATTGGATGATAAATTTCAATTACAAAAAGGAATTATGTAATTCGGATTTTATATTAATAAACTTAAAATTGTAGATATTTTTATGTATTAATACACGATACATATATGGTTAAATACCTGATAAATCAATGTTTAATACACAATGATATAGGTAGAGATGCACTAATGGTAAATATTTTATAATTGCGTTATTTTATGGTTAATATTCTGATCATCTAGAGTTAAATACTTGATGTTTTTATGATAACACTGGAAATAATTGTAAATGCGAGCAAAAAATTTATTTATAATTCAAAGTATCAGTATAAATCAATTTCTTTAGGCATAATAGAAAAAAAGTAATATAATAAATAATTTGTTGTATAGAGATAAACACTTGACTACGTGCTAATAAATACTTAAATATGACAAAAAGTAGACATTTTTTCAGTTTCAGTTTATGGTCCCCACTTGTGTAGTTGCAATTGGACCACATATTTGCACCAGTCCATTTCCGCCCAGGTACATGAGGTAAAATTAACAACAACGAGCGCTCCAGATTAATCTTAGTTGGCCGAAATAAAATCCGGAGCTCGTTGAGATTACTGTCACATGAAAATAACAGTTCAAATTTATGGCTTGTATGTCAGGTACCTGATACCTATTAATTTGCACTTTAGAACATTCCTAATTCGGTACATTCTTTATAGGTGTGGACCCGGTTTATTTTGTTTCCCCCCAAAACATCAGTTCTCTCACTCTACTCGACTGAAAGCGTGAAGCATCCATTCATTCCCTTCTTGCGTCATTTCACGATTTTTATTTTTCTTTTTCTCCGTCGCTTCTTCAAGAAACCACTGGCTAGAGTTTTGCTTTCATCAAAGTAGTTTACATTGCGCAATCGGAGGAAAAGAAATCTAAAATGGCGATAATAAAGTCGGTCAGCATGGGAGCATCTTCTGGCACAGAAGCTCTAGATGCGCGACAAAATCAATCAGAATCGGTAGATGCGTGAGAGAATCAACAGATCATCATCGCTCAAGGTTATACATTATATTTAACTTTTTTGTTTCGTATTTTGGTCAGTAGACTTGATTTTATGGTTAAATGTACAATTTATTTGAATTAAGGACTTGATACGAAATTGTCAAATGTATTACTTCTGTTTTTATTACGATTTTGTAATTGTAGTATTCACTCGTTTGTATAATTGCACCATTTCACTGTAGCAAGGGATAATACTCAATCAAACAAGAGTTAATATCATGTCAATCAAATGAGATAAATATTGTTTCTCTGTAGAGTTAGAGTTAAATATTTCTTAAAGTCCTGGTAAATACTATCTCATAGCCAAGTGTGGATAGATTTAGGAATTTATATATCAAAGTGGATCTATAAGGAAATGACAATTTGTAAATTTGGTGTTTTATAGAGACAAATAATGTACAAACGCAATAAGTATCTCAATCACAGGAGCCCAAACTTCACAGAGGACGCCCAACGAGTTACAAATTTGGTGATGCTCCTCGGAAGAAGCCGAGAACATCTGATTCCTGTATCAAGAATCAGTGCAACGTTGATTTAGCTATGAAATTTTTCTATCTCAAGGTGTTGAAGAAGTTAAATGACCAACACATAAGATAGATGGCTGCGACACCATTTCTTCACTTATTTGCATTTTCTGTGAGGACACAGGTTAGTAATCATTATATTTATCTTTATTAAAATAACTATTTATATCTATGAATGGAGTTTTTTTTTTTATGGCTGACATAAAATGTAATTTAATTTTGTGCAGGTTAGTAATATGATTCTTTACGAAATCCTTTTCATGTGAGATAATAAAGGGCATTTTAAGGTGAGAGATGGGAAGCTGCTTGAGTTCATAGCTAATGAGGTCGTGATGGTAATGTGTCTTAACTCTAAAGGGGCGAATGTCCAGTACAAAAAGGAGTATGTTGGTCAATATGCTCTCCGTACAAAACATCTTGGGAGATCGAGGAGAATTAGCCAGGTAGACCTTGAGAATTGTATTGTGAAAGTACTTGATGACAAGCAATTAGTGAAGAAAGTTGTTGGTTTGCTTGTTATGTACCTTTTCACTACCTGTTCATTTGTTTCCATATGCTGAGGATCTTTTGGGTCTGAAGGAGTACAACTGGTCAGAGGGTGTTTATAGAATGTTGATGGACAACATCCCCAACAATGCAAACTGGTGTAAACTGAAAAGGGATGGAAAGGGAATACAAATTGAGGAAGCAGAAAGTTCACAAGAAGAAGTTGGCAAGAAGAGAAAAAAACAACCAAAGCCATCTGGTGCACTAGCTGGCTGTTCAATCGCTCTTATTGTAAGTATTTTAAAACCTTGTTTAAAGTAAAGTGTTTTTATAGTTCATACTTGATAGTTCTATTGTTAAATACCTAAAAGCTATATTGTTAAATATATGATAGCTATATGGTTAAATACTTGATAGCTATATGATAATAGTACATATTTGGTCGATAGTACATACTTAATAGATATATGATTAATACATGATATCTCTATAGTTAAATACTTGATAGGTTAAATACTTGAAAGCTTTTTCATTAAATATATTATAGTTATATGGTTAAATATATTATAGTTATATGGTTAAATACGTGATAGCTCTATGATTATACTAATGGTAAATACTTGCTACTTGAAATCTTTTATGGATATTAGTACATATTTGATAGCTTTATAGTTAATACATGATATATATATGGCTCAATACTTATTAGATATATGGTGAAGGGTGTCACACTCCAAATCCACGGGTGCGAAAGTCTGTCGCGTGTATTTATTAAGCGTCACATATACAAGCAAGGCAGTGGATCTTTTATATGCATTACCAATATCCTGTTATACTAAATGCACATCTAATTGAACAAAAACTGAAAATAAATTGCAATTGAAAGTAAATAGATGAGTTTAGAGAAATTGACACGCGGGATGATAACGGAGTTCGGCAAAACAATGGCCTACATCTCCGGGGCGTCGCAACCTCTTTCTAGGTGCGCCTTTCTATTACCCAATATGAAAGGATTACAATTGTGAACCGTGAGCCCTTACAAAATGGGAAGTCACGGCCAACGAGAGATGAGCGCCGGCGAGCCCTTACAACCAAGGGAAGTCACACGAGCAACTCAAGGTTTGAGCCGGGGAGCCCTTACAAACAAGGGAAGTCACACAAGCTACTCAAGAACAAGAGAAACACTCAATAGATCACTCTAACCTAATCTAATTAGAGATTAGTGAAGTGGATTTGAGGTTGTTTGAGATTGATTGAGAGATATTGAAGTTTTAAGCTCAATCAACAATGGTGGAACCAAGCTCTCAGAAAATCGCCTCTTTTGAAGTTTAGGGACGGCTGGGTTATTTTTGAAAGTGAACCCTTCAGTCTATTTATAGTGGCAGCTCAAAAATGAGCTGTTTGACATAAAACGTTACCAATGTTTTATTCAAATGCGATTTTATGATTTTAAATCTCTGACAGCTTAGTAAAACGTTACCAACGTTTTATAAAACGTTACAACGTTTTAACCTGTAAAAACTTGATCAAAATAGAAGTTATTTGAAGCTTAATTATTCCTGAAACGTTGCAATGTTTTATAAAACGTTACAACGTTTTAGAAACGTTACAACGTTTTAGAAACGTTACAACGTTTCATAAACGTTACAACGTTTCATAAACGTTACAACGTTTCATAAACGTTACAACGTTTCATGTTGGTACAGTTCAGCTGTGCTTCAGCAGTTTTAAAGCTATTAATCGTTACAACGTTTGTAAAACGTCACAACGTTTGTATAACGTTATAACTTGATTCTTCTTTTGATCAGTTTGTTGCTACTGATTATTATAAAACGTTACCAACGTTTTGAAAACGTTCATAACGTTTTGAAAACGTTCATAACGTTTTATCCCAATTTAATCAACCTAAAACATACTTTACCAAGCTTTTAATTTTACAATTTGTATTCTTGATAAAAGACTTCGTGATTTCTTCAGTCCAAGCTTATTATATCGCAGTTCTTACTCTTCTTGGGCCTATATGTTCTAAAAAATAGAAGAAATCGTAAAATTCAATAATTATATGTTTTTGCAAATTAGTCAAATAGACGTAAAAGATTATTGTACGAACAACAATCTCCCCCTTTCGGCGATTTGCAAAAACAAACAATGTGAGTAAGTGCATAAATCAAAAATTTTCAAAAATTAGTTACCCAATTTTGATTTTGCATGTCAAGCTATTTGTACCAATTTCTCCCCCTTTTGGAAATCGACGAAAGGGTGAAAAAATTAGCACTAATTTAAAATGCTCCCCCTCAAATTATGCACTCCCCCTCAATTTAGTAATATGATACCGATAAAGCCCAAATGAAATAAAATTGAGGGATTACTCTAGCATTTTATATGACAATTTACAAGTTCATTTCAATTAGCAATATAAATGATTGTCAATTTGACAAATTGATTCATGTATATCATAATGCACATAACAATGAACACTAGCCAATGTATTTCATGCATTTAAACATATCATATAACTTGTCAATGTTCCAAGATATACACATACATTCATTTAACAATTTTGCAATTTAGCCATCGTTACCAACGTTTAGTCAAAATACTGTGTTTTTACCTAAAACGTTATAACGTTTTTGTGAAGCTCTCGGACTTTTGAAGTCTCACAAAACGTTACCAACGTTTGGAAACCGTTACAACGTTTTCATTTGTACTTTTGCAATTTTGATCCCTTGTCAGATAACCGTTGTAACGCTTTAAAAACGTTACCAACGTTTTGAATGAAACTTTTACAATGTTAGCCCCTTGTCAGATAAACGTTGCAACGTTTCCAAATCGTTACAACGTTTATGGAGTATAATTTATCTCAGAATTTTGGCTAAGTATTGGATGCAAAACGTTACAATGATTTCAAATCGTTACATAACGTTTTTATTGTTCTTTCGATTTTTTGAGATTCACAAAGCGTTACAACGTTTATGGTGTAGTTTATCTCAGAATTTTGGCTAAGTATTAGAAGTAAAAACGTTACAACGGTTTCAGAAACGTTATGTAACGTTTTTATGGTGCCTTCGGACTTTTGAACTTTCACAAAATGTCACCAACGTTATAACGTTTTGTACCTGCAGGACAGTCTTTAAATGAACTATTTTGATTGCAATTAATTATATTGAAATAAGCTATGAATATGTCTATTCTCTAAGTTCAAGCATGCCTAATTTAAATCGTAATTCATTGTGTTGTTGAGTATTTAGGGGTTTTGTGAATATATGGCAATTTGTTCTTTGGTGTCGATATGTATGAGTTCAATTTCACCTTTTTCTAAATGATCCCTAATAAAATAATGCCTTATCTCTATGTGCTTGGTTCTATAATGAAGCACCGGATTTTTGAATATCATTATGGCACTAGTATTGTCACACATAATTGGTATGTTGCGGAAGCGAATTTCATAATCATTCAGAGTTTGGATAATCCATAAAATTTGTGTACAACAACTATCAATGATCAAAGTATTCATTACGAGATTTAATCAAACACTCCTACCTTGTTTAATCTCCCCCCTTTGTTTTTAGCAATTTGAATAAATTAGGGGAGATTTTGTATGAATTTAAACTAGTTTAGCTTTAGGAATCCAAACAACATTTGGGTTGTTGTCTCCATTCCTAAACCTACACTCTAAGGAGGTATGACCAATTTTGCAACAATAATTACAAAATGTAATTGATGGCTTTTGAGCAATAGAACCTTGTTTGAAAGTGGCATGGTATTTTGTTTTCACTTCATGAATTTTGTTCTTTGGATTAACAAATGACATATTTGTAACTCTAGATGTGACACTTTTGGTGTTGTTAGACTCAATTCTATTGTAATATTGGGGAACATCTTTTGTTAAACCATTTCTTTGAGTTCGATTTTATAAAACATTTTTATTTTGGAGTTCATAAAACCATCTATCCGGTCCTTTGAAATAAGTTTTGTTTGACCATTTTGGATTAAATGTGTTCCTATCACTATTTTGAAAATTTGTGTTCTTATAATTTTTATGATTATACTTATACCTAAATGCATGATTTTGTTTAGCATTTTAGGTTTGAGAGGTATTCCCTTTGTTTGACTCATTTTGCAAGGAAGTATTACCCTTTTTGGTAAAAAATTGATAAGTAGAATACTTATCACAATTAAACTTAAGTTTACAATTTTTAGTGTTTGAAGTTTGTATATGTTCCCCTTTTCCTTTCGGGCCTTGTATGTGGTTAGATTCGAATGAGGATTGACCCTTCTCGAATCCAAAACCAATTTTATCCATTTTGCGATAAGATTGCCCATTGATCAAACTATCCACATAATAAGGATCTAGACTAGTGACATTTGAAAATTCACTAGGAGACCTTAATGCCCTATTTTCGGTCTCTAAGGTTTGAACTTTAACATTTAATATGCCTATTTCACCTATGTGCGATGTTTTTAAATTCCTAACTTCACATTCTAACATGTCATTTTTAGCAATCAATTTTTGAATAATACCTTCATTTTCAACCAAGATTCTATTGGACTCATCAAGGAGAGATTGCCACCTAAGTTCATCATTATGCCGTGTTAGAATCTCATTTGTGAAATTGCTTGTATCATTGGTTTCTAACCGATTGGTACACAAGTCATGTTTGGTCTCATCAATTGAATCATTATATTCTTCACCACCTTCTTCCTCATCGGTCAATTCATCTTCGGTATCAAGATCATTAAGACCAAAATTTAAATGTACCTCATTAGCAGAGCTAGTTGAGGCTTCAATTTCATCACCATCCTTATTGATATTTCTTGATTTGACAAGGTCTTTAAGGAATTCAATGGTGGTCTCATCGGTGATATTTTTGCTTGCAATAATCGAGTCGACATCAATTGCTGAGAGACCTTCATCTACACTTGCCATCAATGCAAGGTTTGTCTCTTGTTCATTTTCCGACTCCGTGTCGGATTGCTCCACCTCGCTCTCATTCGAGAATAAAGCTTGCAAGGCTTTAGCCTTTTTCTTGGCCTTGTACTCGTCCAATTGGAAGCAAGTTTGAGTGGTGTGCCCTTTTCTATGACATGCGAAGCACATCACTCTTTTGTTCTTCTCTTCTCGTTCCTTGTTGTAATTTCTTTCGAGATCTAGCATGTCTTGAAACATTTTGGATAGGAGAAGGGTGTTTTTGGAGGTTTCATAATCAATTTTATTTATAAATTGATCATTTGAGAGACAAGTGTTTGAGGAGCTAGAAGGTTTTCAGTTTTGAGCTGGAAATGCCATGGTTTTGAATTTTGAACTTTGCTTTGGGTTTCTGGATTGCCAAAGTTTCTCTTCGAAGCTTCGTAAGTGTGCATAGAGGTCATCCGGTGTGAGTGAGTCATGTGTGCCTTGAATTGCTTCTAGCACACTCACCGAGCCGGACCATTTGTCTCTCATGAGCATAATTCTCAATAGCTTCCCTACAATTTTATTGTTAGAAAGCGGTTCTCCCAATTCGGTAAATTTATTTTGGATATGCACAAGTCTATTATACATATCCTCAATGCTTTCGCCATCTTCAACCTTAAAGGTTTCAAATTTGGCTTCTAAACCGGTTAATTTGGTTCCTTTAATTTGGGTATTTTTCTCATACTGATTTACAAGGGCATCCCACATTTCTTTTGCGGTTGAAGAGCTACCAAAGATCAAGGCAACCGATTCACTAACCAAGTTAATTATGGCATTAATTGCAAGATCATTGTCTTTCTTGGTTTGTTTGGATTCGGGAGTCTCGATTTTAATGTCGGTGGTAGTGGTAGTGAATATTGGTGTATACCCCTTGTTAACCACATCCCATAACTCAAGAATGTTTAGATAATTGATCATTGTTTTCTTCCAATGCATAAAATTTTTGGTCGAATTGCCAAAAATTAGGGGTTCCTTCACGGGTCTATAGGGTGCCATTTGATAAGTTGATCTAACTCTAATTAAGTGTGTCTTAATTCGAGTAACTTGCTCTGATACCACTTTGTTATATTAAATGCACCTCTAATTGAACAAAAACTGAAAATAAATTGCAATTGAAAGTAAATAGATGAGTTTAGAGAAATTGACACGCGGGATGATAACGGAGTTCGGCAAAACAATGGCCTACGTCTCCGGGGCGTCGCAACCTCTTTCTAGGTGCGCCTTTCTATTACCCAATATGAAAGGATTACAATTGTGAACCGTGAGCCCTTACAAAATGAGAAGTCACGGCCAACAAGAGATGAGCGTCGGCGAGCCCTTACAACCAAGGGAAGTCACACGAGCAACTCAAGGTTTGAGCCGGCGAGCCCTTACAAACAAGGGAAGTCACACAAGCTACTCAAGAACAAGAGAAACACTCAATAGATCACTCTAACCTAATCTAATTAGAGATTAGTGAAGTGGATTTGAGGTTGTTTGAGATTGATTGAGAGATATTGAAGTTTTAAGCTCAATCAACAATGGTGGAACCAAGCTCTTAGAAAATCGCCTCTTTTGAAGTTTAGGGACGGCTGGGTTATTTTTGAAAGTGATCCCTTCAGTCTATTTATAGTGGCAGCTTAAAAATGAGCTGTTTGACATAAAACGTTACCAACGTTTTATTCAAATGAGATTTTAGAGTTTTAAATCTCTGACAGCTTAGTAAAACATTACCAACGTTTTATAAAATGTTACAACGTTTTAACCTGTAAAAACTTGATCAAAATAGAAGTTACTTGAAGCTTAATTATTCATGAAACGTTGCAACGTTTTATAAAACGTTACAACGTTTTAGAAACGTTACAACGTTTTAGAAACGTTACAACGTTTTAGAAACGTTACAACGTTTTAGAAACGTTACAACGTTTTAGAAACGTTACAACGTTTCATGTTGGTACAGTTCAGCTGTGCTTCAGCAGTTCTAAAGCTATTAATCGTTACAACATTTGTAAAACATCACAACGTTTGTATAACGTTATAACTTGATTCTTCTTTTGATCAGTTTGCTGCTACTGATTATTATAAAACGTTACCAACGTTTTGAAAACGTTCATAACGTTTTATCCCAATTTAATCAACCTCAAACATACTTTACCAAGTTTTTGATTTTACAATTTGTATTCTTGATAAAAGTCTTCGTGATTTCTTCAGTCCAAGCTTATTATATCGCAGTTCTTACTCTTCTTGGACCTATATGTTCTCAAAAATAGAAGAAATCGTAAAATTCAATAATTGTATGTTTTTGCAAATTAGTCAAATAGACGTAAAAGATTATTGTACGAACAACATATCCTCATTTGCTGCGTCCGCAAGGTAAACCTGAAAATAATCGGGAGGGTGGGGGTGAGACTAAATTCTCAGTGCGAATTTGCCACAGTTCAGACTATTGGACTTGCAATCAAACTCTATATTCAAAAATGAAACCCAAACAATAAACAATGCAAACAAATACATATAATCATAAATAACAAAATGCCAATACACGACAACAATTAAATCAACCTGCAACACAGTTTACGGAATTTCCAAGATGAATTTCAAACAAAACATATATTTTGGCTTAACTCGATTCATAACTCAGTTCATTAGGGCTTGTAGCAATTACAGATGTTCTTTCGAGCTGAACCTTTATCCAACCCACATCTGTAGGGTTACTGACACCTACAGATGGCCAACCGCTGGACCCTTTGTCTGACACCCATCTGCAATCGCTTGGCTTAACAGTTTATTAAGGTCTGGTTCGAATCATATAAAGAAAATCCTTGTTGGAATCATTCCAATAGTCGTAATATTCAATTGACCTTTCCAAATACATTAACATGTATGAGAATGCCACCGAGCCACAGACGTTACACAAGTCACCCACGATCTCAATTCACACATCTCATAACATATCACATATCATCACATAATCACCCTCCCTCGTCCCAACCGGTACTGGGAATATCGAGGGTCGTTTACCTAAGGCCATTTAGGATCCTGGGAATCCAAGTCAGCATACAGCCCGACTTGGCAAATTCATTGGATCCAAGTGCTTAACTTCGTAAATCCATTCACATACATATCCAAATCCAATCATGGTGACTTTCAATCAAATCATATCATAATAGATCGACACAACCTACAACCATACCAGCATGCAAATCATTCAATTCAGATCAATTCGAGTTTAAATTTGATTGGGCTATGCAAATGCTTTACACAATTCAATTATGCAATCAATGATATTCAACATGACAAACGAATACACAGTTTAATTTTTGAAAATAAAGTATCAAACAAGTCCAAGAATCCCGCAACTGTTTAAGACGAGCGTACCACTTAGTTACGGATCGGGCGTCTCGAATTATCTCGCAACGTCTTGCTCGACCGAGCCTACGCCTATATTACACGTATACTAGGTTTAATTCGGGTTCAGTGGTCTATACATTTACTTAGGGTTTGTACAGTCCTAAATTAGTTCTTATGTTTCGGTATCGATTCTGTTCGGTTCCTTCTTTCTTACTTAAAAACCTTTAAAATCAGCCCATTTACTTTAGGGTCCTTCTCAACCCTAAATAATTCCAATTAGGTTACCGTTCAATCACATTTGCACTACTTTGGTTCTCGGTTCAATTCAATTTACCATTTGGTTAACCCTAATTTGGTCAAAATCTCAATTCAGCCGTTAATTGTTCTAGAAATTCAGGATCAAGAGGCAACCTCACTGATTATGAGTCTAATCAGTTGGATTAAACAAAGCAATTTACGATTATACTCAATTTGGATTTTGGCTCAAAACCCTAGAAATCACGAATCCTCAAATCGGAAAGAAATCGGGAAAAATATTGAAAATAAACAAGCAAGGGGTGTAGAGGAACTAGTCCTCGAGCAATTCGAACACAAATCTCGAGTTTAAAACGAAAATATGAGAAATCGAGAAATCTGAGTTTTTTGAGAGAAACGGGGAGAGAAAGAAATACCAAATAGGAGAGTTAGGAGAGATCCACGACCGCTTACTCGGTCCTGACTTCGATTTCTCGCAACAATCGGGGTTTGAGAAAGAACGGAAACTCTCTTTCTTTTTCTTCTCTCTTGGCAGAAATTTACTTGAAAATGGTGAAAAGAACGAAGTGGGAGAGAGAGAGAAATTGGATTTGAGTTTTAGGGCAAAAATCACCCTGAGTGCGGATTAACCAATCCGCACTGCGGGTTACCTAACCCGCACTCAGCACTTAGTTAGTTTTCAGAACATGAAATTTAACACAGAAACAACCCGCAGTGGGAACTTAGTAAATTGTTCACAGAATTTTAGAAAAAGTCTAACACAGAAATAATCCGCAGTGCGGGTTACCTAACCCGCAGTGCGGGTCACTTCACCCGCAATCGGGACTTAGAAAACTTCAATAGAAATTCATGAAAAATCCGAGCGTAGTGCGGATAAATCCTACCCGCAGTGTGGGTTAACCAATCCGCACTCAATACTTAGCCAATTTTCAGAAAATTCAGTTCAACACATGATTTCATGAGTGCGGGTTAACCAATCCGAACTCAGCCTATAAAATCTCAAAATTCTCGAAATTTCAACGTGGTTTCGATTCATACTTAATTTACTTATTTAGAGGAACCTTAATTAAGGTTTAAAATTCCATTTTATTATACATAATTTCATACATTATTTGTATTACGAAATTTTAGTTTCGTTTTAGTCGGTCAAAAAATTTCTGAATGATCGTTTAATTTAATTAAACTTTTTATTTAAGCCAATTGATCGATTTAGAAATTTAATCATGTTTTAAAATTTCGGAATGTAACAAAGGGTGTACCAGAGGAGAAGAGAGAACATAAAAAAGGTGATGATGATGGAGGTGATGACAATGAAGGAGGTGATGATGATGATGATGTTGGTTTAGGCAATTCAGATTCAGAAAGGACAGTGTCTGATCAGGCAGAAGCTGGAGTGGACGTAGATAATACAGTTAGTAGTTTTCTTTCTTCAATTGATAAAGAGTGTGATAAGGCTGAGTTGTTGGAGATTACAACAGATGTTGTTGCTAGTAGAGTGAAGTTTGTTGTAAAGAAAAGGGCAACTCAGAGAATTCATCAAGATGTTTTAAAGGACCTTGTTAAGAAAGAAGTAGTTAGCCCTGTTAGAAGTCCAATTGTTAAAGAGCCTGAAGCAGCATGTGATCTTGCTCAGGACAACAATACATTGACCAGTCCAAAATGTGCACAAGGAGAAATAGATTCAAAGGGTGGAGAGCAAGGAGTAACAAAACCTGTTTTTAGTATTGCTGAAATGGAGCCCCCATCGTTCAGCCTTGGATTGACACAAAGCCCCCCCCCCCCCCCCCCCCCGAAAAGAGAAATTGATATAGCCTTGGGAAATCAAGTTGTAGTGGAGAACCCAGGTATTGATGAGAAAAAAATGAAGGGAAAAGATGTTGGGGTCGCAAAAGAATTGAAGAAAGGCAAAAATGTTAAACATGGTATAAAAGAGCGATGACAACCAAAGAGGAAATGTGTACAAAACACAAAGAAACCAAATAAGGTTGCAGATAAAGATCCTGAAATTGAAGAACTTGAAACAACCACCACAACCCAAGAAGACCAAACGCGGGAACCACCTTACATTCATGAATTGGATCCAATGCCTGTAAACTTTCATACATGGATGGATTCTATGCTTAAGAAGTATCTTATATTACAACTTCCTGTTATGGTTTTCAGATCTAGTGAAGAGATTGAAAACTAGAGTTATACAACTGATAATATATTTTCTAATAATGGAGAAATTCCAGTTGAGAAGACTCCAATGGCAGACCCCAGCTGGGAGGATGGTCACCGTGATCTTTTAAGTGACCTAGCCAGCAATCTTCTTGATGAATGGGTTAGGAAGTACAATAAAAAAAGGTTCACCATGAAAGATTGCGCATTCTGAAATAACGAGGCAAACATTTTCTGCAACATCCATCAGTTCTATGAGTTGCTACACTCAAATTATCAAATTGGAGCTGAGGTATGCACTAAATGTCATTTGTACAATTATGAGTGTAATACATGGTACATAGGTATCGTGACAGTTTAATAAAGAGATAAATACTTGAAATGAATACTTCATCAATACAAAATCACTAACTGATAGATATTTATCACTTGTTATCTTGGATTGCAGATGTTAGAAATTGGATGCTTTTTAATGCAAGTTGACGTACTGGTCGAGGACGGTTGGTTTTTTCTTCTTTCTTATGTATCAGTAAGTTTTGTATATTTTTTTTTGCGGAATTGATGTCTGGAATTTTAAAATGACTTAAGTAATCTAAGGGTAAATACTCAATATACATTAAGATTAATAGCTATAAAATAAAAGATATACACCATGATTGTACATGATAAGTACTATAATATTTTACGTTAAGTTGAAGGGTGCAGAATGATAAATACTGGAATGGTTCATGATTAAGTTGTTATTTTGTTATAATTTATGATATTTTTTGTTGAAATTCATATTATTGTTTGGGTTATATATTAATGTAGGACCTTGCTCCGAGAACTGAGTTTGACCGGCTTTTGGGTATAGCACCACAATTGTTCACCGAACAATTTTCAAAAGCGAGGTGGTTTTTTCTGCCACTCTGTGCCGAGAAACACTGGATTCTTGTTGCTGCAGACTTAAAAAATCAAGAATTGAAGCTTTACCAGTCTTGTAACTCGGCAGCCAATGAACATTATCTTCACCCTCACCTTAAGAAAATTGATTGGTTGAAATATTTTCTTGCTTGGAGGATGGGTGAGTTTTTTGTTATTGTATTTACATTTAATATTACATTACAAAATCAAAATTTTCTTTATCCCTTCTTTATACGTTTTTTTAGGCAACGAAAAATGGAGCAATGTTGAGCCTGAATTTCAGGATGATATACCCAAGCAGAGTGCTTCGGATGATTGTGCAATTTTTCTTCTTCGATACATTGATTGTATTATAAGAAAGTTCCATTTGACTTTGATCAGGTAAATATTTATTACTATTTATTTACCAATTTTTTTTTTAAACAAAAGATATTGACCAACAATGGAATTATTTTTATTTTTATTTCTTGATATTGTAGGATATAATCAGGAAGGAGCGCTTGACTTTAGCATATAATATGCTTATCCACGATAAGAATGACTGCAAATTCAGAAGCTAGAGCGCTTGACCTTTTGAATTGTATTTTTTTATGTTTGTTATGGCACTGTTATTGTTACTGGTATTAATAGTTCTTATTTGTGTGGTTCAATATGGTACCGCACCTTGGTATTTGTATTGATATTAAAATTCTGTTGTTGTTAAAACAGATAATGTAGTAACTTTTTTTGGTGTTTTTTAACATTTGATAATACAGTAACTTTTTGAATATTATATTGTGTAAGGATAAATACTACATAGAAGTAAGTTAAATACTTGTAGGTACAACTAAATATTAGAAGGAACATAAGTATTTATGTTTCAATTCAGCAAGTGTTTATCTTAAATTCAGCAACTATTTATACTTACATAATACCATATTATACAAGGATAAATATTATATAATTCAAGCATCTATACTATGCAAGAATAAATACTCTGTTAGATAGGTGAAATATTTATAGTTATTGAAGGATAAATATTATATAATTCAAGAATAAATACTAATCATACAAGAATAAATACTATATGATTTAAGTATCAATACTAATTATGCAAGTATAAATACTATATGTTTAGTGATTCTTAAGTGTCATTTTAATCTCTGATTCAGTTAGTTTTTAGAATACTGTATTATGTAAGGATAAATATTACATAGATTTAAGTTAAATATTTGTCAGTATAACTAAATATACTTGTTTTATTAAACCAAAAAAGTAATATTGAAAGTAACACAAGTATTTAATTTAAATCGATATAGTATTTATCTTCAATTTCTTAGTGTTTACCCTTATGTATCGTAGTATTTACATTTTAAAAAGTGTTTATGTTTAAATTTAACTTTAATTCAGCAAGTGTTTACATTTTAGTAACTAATCATTTAACTTTAATTTGACATGTATTTACCTTCAATTTATTAGTGTTTATGGTTGAGGATCGAAGTATTTATCTTTTAAGCATAGTAGTGTTTACATGTAAATTTCAGAGTTTTATCAGTTTATAGTGACAGCATAGTATTTATCCTTATACATTTGAAGGTTGTATTTTCATGTAATTTAGTATTTATTCTTCATAATGATAAGTTTCAAAATTTATGAAAAATTATTTGTTAGCGTATTTACTTCTGATTTATGTGTAAGTATCGTAGTATTTAACTTTTAAAGGTACAATTTTTTATCTTCAAATTTCAAAGTTTTTAATTGTTTATCCTTATTCATTGAACGTTTAACTTTTACGGTATGTAGTATTTATCCTTATGCATTGTTTGTTAGTTAGCTATTTCAGAACACAATAAATTATGAGAATTATGAAACAGAACACAACAAATTACAGAATCGTAATATATAAAACAAGGTAACATGCATTTAGCAAAAGTTCCAACTAACACAAAATGAAACAAACAAAATTGCAAGTAAAACAAAACATAGTTGACATTAAAAATCTAATTAAATACCAGTTCATGTCTCGTCTTTGGATGAACGGAATGCGGTGGCAGACGCTTGGCCCTACGGATGTAGGACTTTGCTTCAGGATGGCATCTTGGACTTCGTCTTGGCTTTTGCCACAGTGGACACGGCCAGCTTTTCCAGAGATACTTCTCAAACCCTGGTGGTACCCTGGGAAACGACACGAATGGTTGGGGTGTAGAGTTGATGACCTCTGGTTCTTCCTTGATGGCAGCCATAAGTTTAGTATTTATCTCTGTATAGTGTTGTACTATACCTTGTTGTAAGTTAGTATTTATATAGAGTTCGAATTGTCGCTTCGTCTCCCTCCAAAGAGACACATATCAATTATAATTCAACGATGGTTAGAATCGTTTTTCATCCAGATTAACTTTTTGGTTCGTTATTCAAGAAAACATTTCGATCTCTGAGAAGTAACATCTCCCGTAACTCGAAGTAGCACGAATCTCAGAGTACTTAAGGCGACTTTTGAACTTATTTGAGAATGTTCGAGTTGGATCTGTAGTGGCCCACAAATTTGGGCCATGAATTATGTACAAACATTTTTTTATAGTACCGACTTATGAAGTTTGGGCCAAGAAGTTCCGAGACCATAGAGTTGTGCGGGGACAAAATGAAAAATGAAGGAATTGTTGTGCAGGGATAGTGGTTCGACAAAAGTGGTACCAAAAATTTGAGTTCTCTTCTTAACCATTAATACTGGAATGTGCCAGGATTAATAGTTTACAATACAATGTTAAATACTCTCATTTTATCCGCATGATTTATTTGTCCAGTCATTATTTTTGTCATTTTGTGCGGAATTTTTTGTGGGGTGGAGGTTGCGGAGACTGTTATCAGCATCCTTTAAATAATTGCGAGTAGCATTGTAAAATGTTATAAATAGAGCTTTAAATGTTTGGATATTAGCGTTGAAAATTGAAGTTAGATAACATTGGAAGTTTTTTCTGTTAAACTATTTAGAGAACACGCTCGGAAATTTTATTTGAGGTACAATTATCAGGCTCCAAAATATAAATTGAATAATAAACATCACATGATTTAGCGTTTTTATTGGGGTCTCTATATTTAAAATAAATAAAATAAGCTCAGGGGAGTAAGGGATCAACAATTGAGATTCTTAACCACGCGCTACGCACGTGAAGCACTAACGCTACAGCAGTACAGCCCTTGAGAGTTGAGACTACAGATCAAGTATCCATCCATCGATCGTCTGATGTTAATTTGTAGTTTTGATTGAGCAGTTGACATTACACCGTCCGTACGCATAATTAATTAAATACTTTTTTTAAACACTCGGTGCTGACATGGATTGCATTTCAAAGATTTGATATACAACTATACAAGGTTAACATTAACAAGGCCAATTACAAATTAATTTAAGGGGTATTTCACGTGTATAAGTAAAATCATGTATTTTATTTTTAAACTTCGAAATTACCGTATTCTCTCCTCTAGGACATGTTCGGATGTCACGGGATTACAGAATGGGAATGAGAATGGAAATGGGAATATAAATTTACTTTTGAAAAAATGAGAACCCACGGGTATGGAATGCAAGGGATTAATTATGGGAAAATGAAAAAATGAGTGTTCGTTTGTATCATGAGATTAATTGTGAAAAATCTTTATTTATTTTAAAATATCTATATTTATTTAATTGTGTTAGTTTACTTTAGTTATAAATAATTTTTTATTTAATGATTGTTTTTGAATAGTACAACGTTATGTTCTGTATTGATTTTAACCAATTAAGTTAAAGTTAGCTTAATATAAAACAGTAATTAAATATAAAATTACAATGAAAAAAAACTGTCGTGCCACCATTTATTTATTCAGATCAATAATATATTGGAAATTTAATATTTTAATGGATTGTAAATTGTAATATTTGGTAAACATATTTTTTTTTAAATTATATTAATGAAATTAAATAAAATTGGTTACATAATAATATTAAAAAGATTAACCATTTCTAATGAAAAATATTACGAGAACAGTACAAATAAAATAAGAAAATATTTATAAATAAATTAAAAATAAGAAAACAACAATTAAAAACACTTACAAAAAATAAACATTTAAAAACATTTACAAAAAAAATAAATATTTATAAACAAACAAACAAGCAAGCAAGCAAGCATTTAAATAGTGAATATTGAAAATAACTGTTATCACAAATAACTATATGTAAAGAGAAAAAGAAGATTATTTTATATTTATAAATCTCTTTCAAAATCATAATTGATAATTAAAAAAACAAAGGTGAATTCAAGAGTAGATCATGTTTAGTGACAGACACTCCAATTAATTTACAAAACAACAAAGAGGAACGAGAAGAATACAAATGATAGAAAATTTAACTAAACTAGAAGGTATCTCTGTTTGATCTTAATTGAGAAATAATAAAATGTGCTGAAAAGAAGCATTTACTTTCTAAAATAACAAGAAAATTGTTATATTATATGTATGGAATTGAATTTGTTAAAATGGAATTTGCGAAAAAATTGAACAAAAGTGGGCTGCTAAATAAGTATTTCTATTGTTATAATTAATAATAAAATAATATCCCCATTTAATTTGTTAACAAAAAAAAAGTGTTGTTGTCGTCCGGATTTTAAGGTCATCACTTAGTCCCACAAGTGAAAATTTAATTGAAGGGGAAGTATTTATATATTGGCATTTGATTGTTGAGACTTGAGACACGATGAAGGAAAGAGAAGATAGAAATATATAATTAAAAAATTCAACAGTTGGGAGCAGTGGATTGCTCTCGGGTAAGGTATGGGTAGGTCGGGTAATTTTTTAAAAGGGTGTACCCTACCCGTTTCATACCCGTGCCTGTCTCGGGTAACGGGTATTTTTTTTTAGTTTTTTTTTTCTGTTTTTAATATTGTTTTTTTCGGCAATAAAATAATTTTGAATTTTGAATTTTAAAAAAATGGATAAACGGGTAAAGTTGTTCGGGTAAATGGGTGCGGGTACGGGTACAACGGGTGTGGGTAGGCGGGTTTCGGATACGGGTAAGACGGGTACGGGTTGGGCGGATTTTTTTCTCAAATATTGATACCTTACCCGTCTCAAACCTGTACCCATGTACCCGTTTACCCGCCTATACCCGAGTACGGGTACCTCGGGTATGGGCTGGGCAAAACGGGTAATACCCGTTCGGGTAAAAGCAAACCTCTAGTTGGGAGATAGAGGAGGAGAGAGTGATTAGGGAAAAAAAATGGAGTTTGAGAAGATGTTTTTTTTTCCCATCAAATTGAACCGACACAGGTCTCGAGACAGGAATTAAAATGGGTAGATATAGGAACAAATCTAGCATCCGAACAGCCTTCGGAAAAAAAAATAGGAAAAACCCAAAAACATCTTGAATCCCATAGGAAAAGGTGCAGCCGAATAGAGCCTTAAAATTTCAAAACTCATAAATCTACTCCATTTTTATATTAAAAATACTCATTTAAATTAATAAATAACTCATTTTATCCTTCATTATAAGCATACAAAATTGTAACTTGTTTAAGAAAAATGTTTGTCTTATATTTTATCAGTTTTCGAGAGGCAAGAGCAAATAATTTTTTTTTTTTTTCTCATGGTGACATTTAGGTAGGTTCTAAATAGCGCAATGTAGCATTTTTGGACTATAAAAATTATGGCGTTATCGGTGCTATAGCTGCGCAATATGAGCATAACGTCTATTTTTAGCCGTTCCACTATGATGCGATGATCATTATTTAAACCTTTGCATTTAGGTATCTCCTTATGTATGCATCGTAAGTTGAAAAATGAACCATTTGCTCTTGAAAACTGATTAGTTATAAAACCGATATTTTTCTTAAACATGCTACGTATTTTTTATGTTTTTAGTAAAGGATAAAATAAGTATTTTATAAATTTAAAATGAATTTTGACATAAAAGACGATAAATGAACAAATTTGTGAGATTTTGAATTTTAGAGGAAAAATTAAGGATTTCCTCTTTCAAATTCATACCTTGTTATTACACTAATATATTTCTTTTATTTTGGTTTGAAATATATAAATAATCTTTTATTAACAACTAATTATTAGAGAGAATAAATAATTTTAAAATTTAAAGAGACAAATGAAGATAGACACATCATATATATAAATGGAAATATAATATATAGAGAGAGATGGGCTATGGTGCATTGCAATGCATAGAGGGGTTTGTGTATTGGATCATAAATCTAAAATTCAAAATCCAAATGGCTGATTCAAATCGTTCATTGTTCTTCATATTAATATGTGCTTGGAGACCAAATTTTACATTTTTCTGATTTTTTTTACTATTTATTAAGTATTTTACAAAATTATTGATCCAACGGTGGCTTAACAAAACAGTAAAATCAGCAGCCACCGTTGGATCAATAATTTTGTAAAATACTTAATAAATAGTAAAAAAAATTTAGAAAAATGTAAAATTTGGTCTCCAAGCACATATTAATATGGAAACCAAGATGAATGGTTTGGATTTGTCATTTGGATTTTGAATTTTAGATTTATGGTCCAATGCACAAACCGCTCCATACATTGCAATGCACCATAGCCCATCTCTCTAGGTTTATATGCTTTAAAATGTGTTTGTAAACACAGGTTTATATGCACAAATTAGCAGATTTATATGTACTCTTACAAGGGAGGGGGGGGGGGGGGGGGGGGGGGGGGTTTACTATTGCTCTCTTTCTTATAGAGAGTCAATTTGAGAGTTCTTTTATGTTTTGTGATTATTTACCTTGACTTGAAAGCCCTCATTTTTGTCTTTTGTCTTCCTAGTACACATTGGTACTAGAAATGAGCATGATGTTTTTGTTTTTCTGAACATGTTTGAGCATAATTTAAGACTCAATTTGTTTGCTGAGCACCAGTAGTTGATCATCTCTTGTTCCTACATCTATTTAAGCATTGTACGTGATTTAAGATTTTTTTTTTTTTAGCATTACTTGAGCTATTACTTAGCAAGCAACATACTACCTCAAAAAAAAAAATTACTTAATCCAAGGAGTGACGACATATGCTGTTATTATAACATTACTTTACCAACAATGAGTTATTATAAATGTCTCGGGCTCTCGGAGCAACACGAAATTGAAGTTAATATGAAAAGAGATTTATGATATTTGAATACTGATGATGACTTTACGCATCTGCAATGTCAGTGCTACAGCTAAATTGAACTGTCTACAGACCCTTCTCCATTTTCAAATCACTGGAGATGTTCACTCCACAATAAGGATTCCTCTTTAGTTCTCAATGTTAATAAATTAATACTATCTTTTTAGTAAAAGATAATTTTTTTTAAAATAAATAGATTACGATAATAGGAAACAGGAGAGTCTCCCCTCCACTCCTCCAGTATAGGAATAGTAGCAACGGAGGTGATGACACGACATTGAGATACCACCGAAGAATCGAGAAAAAGACAGAAGAATTGAGGTGGAATCGGCGTTTCAATGAAAAAGCGGTTCGATGCACGTGACATGGCACTATACAATACAAACAGTCAAATCTCTAACCAAACCTGTCTAGCGGGAATTACGTGGTTTTATATCATATATTTTGATCTTTCGAGCCCCAAAACCATAAAATAATAAAATAATAAAATCGCCCACCGTGGGGCTCGAACCCACGACCACAAGGTTAAGAGCCTTGCGCTCTACCAACTGAGCTAGACGGGCTTCTGTTTTAAGTCAGACGCAGTCTCAATTTAACAGATGGTAAATATTGAGATAATTCCCCAATTACGTCGTCTAACCTGCTTTCTTATTGCTAGCTGACGATACTGGTTTTGGCTGGTGAAATATTCTCACCTAAACATCACACTACAACTTAACCAGTGTGGGTTTTTTTCTTTTTTTTTTTAACTTTCTTAAATTGAGGTGGTATTAGTCATTCTTTTTTTTTCTTGTGCCTAAGTAAGGTTGCATGGCATTTTAAAAAACCGGTAATTCAACTCCATTGCATTATAAATAATACAAAGACATGCCATACAGAATAAGTATAGTTAGTACTCAAGAATCAAGATCCATTTTGTTATCCTAAATACAAAAAGAAATCAAAATTTGAAATCATTCAAAATACAACCGTAATCCTAGATCTCCTCATG
This sequence comes from Carex pumila, assembly GCA_033356055.1. Lineage (NCBI taxonomy): Eukaryota > Viridiplantae > Streptophyta > Magnoliopsida > Poales > Cyperaceae > Carex > Carex pumila. The sequence continues at coordinate 104,500 of JARJHM010000193.1, read as the reverse complement.
AAATATTTCAAAATTTTCTATGAATAATGACAACCACACTGCTTGCTCGTCTACATGCGGATGCTCAAGTATTCAGGGTCAAAGTGGTGCAGCCTAACGTATCCATCTTCACCACCGCTCGAAAAACTTTTTTGATTTAAAAGATAAAATACCCAAGTTAGCATCAAACTATGATAAAGGGTGACCAGGTGGTTACCGGAGGAAACGGGTTTAAATGCAGCAGGATCATCACAAGTGAAATCCGGTCAATTTGGATAAATAATGATAATAGAACTCACCTCCTTCCATCCGGATTGAAAGCCAAGGCATTTATTGGTCCGAAGTGGCCCTTTACTCCACCAATCTCCTCTTGTAGAATCTTAAAAGAAACCATAAAAAGGATAAGTCTTCAATAACATTCTACACAATTCAAATTAGCACTAAAATTTTTATTTAAAAATAAAATAAAAATTACCTTGTGATAGAATTTAGCTTCGAATTTTCCGGCACGACGATCAGTCATTGTCACATTAACTGCCTCCTGACCTCCTCCAATCACCACCTGAAATGGAAACACCATGTCATATTCTATCAAACCCGATAAAATATACCCAAACTAACCACCTTTCTTGCTAATTTTGCTGGTTTATGTGTAAAAATATTTGCGAGAGTAAAATGTACTCACATGATCGAGGGGAGAAATTGCGCAAGCATTAACAGGACGATCCATCACATACGTCTTCAAAAGTGTCAGAGACCTTGTGTCCCAAAGCTACCCACCAACAAAATTAAAAAAAATGACTTTGAAAATCATGAGACGAGGACATCAAACAAAACTAAATATGAAATTTTATTTCTCCATATTCACAACATTGAACTATCCGTATTTAAATTACAAATACAAATACATGTATCAGTGTAAGGTCCTGGAGAGCATTATGCTGGACTTACACAAAACAAATACACATTGGAGTGTGTTTTCTATCAGGCTCCTGCTATAAAATTTGTTTTGATATTTATAAAACACTTGTACTACTACTCAATTAAGATTGTATTACGAGCTTACAAATTCACCCTGCTGAAGGTGTTTATCCAATAATAAAGTAGAGTGAATTTGTCAGCACTAACAGATTTTCCACCAAATTGGTTTCTCTATAATTTCACCACATTCATAAATGTTTGATGTTTTTAGTCTACAATACCAAAATAAAAAAAATTCACTAAAAAAGGAATAACTCCAGAAGTTGAACAGCTAATTTATCTCCAGCAGAATATATTCCAACTATGCTACCTTGATACTTCAAATATACCTCCTTATCTGTATCTGACACATAAACGATACGTACACAGTTCGTATGTCACACGCCAGATGGCATATCTAACATTTTATAATAGGTTGACACCAGACACGGACTTTGACATGCGCTGATACACATATCGACCCCAGAACAGCTGCATAAAGGCAGCCAAAGGAAAACTTCAAGCACTGGGAATAAGTCTGAAACAGTAGTGCTTGGGGCCTTCTATAACCCTCTGAGCGGACCAATAGAGAATGATGAACATTCTAGGAATAACTAAGCGGCAATGAGACCGGATTCAAATCACAAATCAGTCCACCGCTTCATTTAATGCTACAGTTACCTTTCTCCCTCCAGTCTTGGAATTTCGTGACTTCTTTATGTTTTTTTTTTTACTTATGTATATTTTCACTCGTGTCCTTCTGTAAGTTTTTTTATTACACCTGCTGTTTATAAATTTTTTGTTTTATCTTTAATCTTCTTTTGTTTACTTGCTCCCAAGTTTAATTGGTAGGTTTACTCAAATTACAAATATTTTAAAATTATTTTCATACTACATCCCAAATATGAATAAAAATACAAACGATACCAGTATTAGTATGCGTGCAGCACAGTATTCTAACCTTGGCTGATTTATCAGCAGAACCTGTGAGGAAGTGGGACTTGTCAGCAGACATGCAGAGAGAAGATATTGTCTTCTGATGACCACTCTCTTTATCTGATTCTTTCAACAGTTCACCGGTCTGTGCACCACAACAGATCATAAGAAACAATTGTCAGATCCTCTCTTTATTTGACATTTAACATGTGTGAGGTGAGGTAGGATTTTAAGAGATAAGAAGAAACCTCAGAATCCCAGATGCGAATGACAGAGTCCTCACCGGCACTTATAATAGTGTTGTTTAATGGGCCCCATACAGCTCTGTTTATTCTCCCTTGTGGGCCCTTGATTGTCAATATGGAATCACTGGTCTCTATAACAAATTTATATATTGAAAAAAAATAAGAGTAAAGCCAAAATGGTAGGATGAATTAATTTAGGTAGAAGTGTTGTAGTAAAATATTTAATTAGAGTTAGTTACGGTCTGATGGATGGGGAGCAATGCACTTGATTTGGATAGTAGATGGGTTGCCCATAAAGGGGTCAGTAGTGATGACAGCGAGCTTGTCGCCGATAGAGAAATCAACAGAGCGAGCGGGTGAGTTAAAGTTGAAGGAGTAGAGCTGGGTGCCAGATTGAACATCCCATAGTTTGACAGTCTGATCAGCAGAACCAGTAATGAGGCGGGTAGAGTCGCCTACCAGTAACAGAGGAAGATATGAGTATTGTAATGGAGAGAAAAGAAGATAGATAGATAGATAGATAGATAGATAGATAGATTAGGGAATGATTGATTGATTGATTGATAAAGTAATAATATAATAATACGTGAAACGTCGCAGCACCAGACAGCTCCGTTGTGGCCGCGGTAGGTTCCGAGTCTTTGGCCGTCGTCAGCGAACCAGAGAGTGGGAGTGTGATCCTTAGCGCAGGAGAAGAGGAGATCGCCTTCTCTGTTGTACTTGAGAAATGTCAGCGGCCTCTCATGCCCTTTCATCAATATAGGCCTCATTTCTTCTTTATGTTTTCTTCTTCTTCTTCTTCTTCTTCTTTTCTTTTCCCTTTTAAAAGCAGCAGCGGCGGTGGGACTAGACTCTAGAGAGAAGAGAACTAGACAAGGGAAGAAAGGGAAGAGAGGAGGAGGCCACATGTTTCCAACTTTTCAAGTGGGCTCTCTTTTTCTGGGCCTTTATGGGCTTCCTTTTCTTTCTTTATTACTACCAAACCAAACATAGGTGGCACATGAAGTGTAACATAGTTGCGCGGCACCGAAGAACAAATTGAGTGAACAAATTAAAGTGCTTGAACATCATGAAGACAGACATGTGGGACCCACAAAAAAACAGGGGCAATCGATTGTTTCTCCACTAATTGGCTTACATGCATATCATATATCATATTTCATATCTATCTAGCATTCTAGCTACAGACGATGGATCTATATTATATTTATATACACTACACTACAGTACTACACTACACTAGTACTATAAGGGTCTTCATTTGTTGTAACCCTAGTGGAAAGGCATCTAACTTTCTAAGGTTTTGGTGGGCCTCTTCAATCCTCTCTTTTTTGAATCGGTGCAAAAGTTCGCCTCAGATTGTTATCATGATGTTCTAAACCTACTTCGACCTGCATTGGTTGCCTTTATATATAGTTCATTTTTTTTATTTTTATTTGCCATATATATATATATATTATATGATCGAGTATAATAATAAGCAACAAATTATTGAAAACTCATAATGACTGGTAAGTAAGGTAAATTATTAATTATCACCTTGTCATAGATATAAAGCTAGCTATCTATACATATCCAAGTAAAGAGATAGATATACTGACTTAATAATGATCATCACATGATTAAAGCAATTTATACACACACACACACACACACACACACACACCGATCATGTATATGCATGTAGGGTAAAGTGTGATCATGTGAGGACCAAATTAAAATTTGTACAACTCAATTAATAACACCAAAAAATTCATTATAAAATTGTAAAATGTTTATATATATAACAAAACTATACAATATAATTAATATATATTTCATCAAACTGTAATCCATTAATTATATTGTAGTACATACGTACATGCATGCATAGTTGTGTGTTAATTGGCTGCAATGTACGTACATTACTAACGGGTACGTAAGAGTCCGATCCAACAACCATGCACATCAGATATTGCTCCTACTTAATTAAAAATGAGAGATTTAGAATATATTTTGAACCTACCTAGCTAGTCATGAGCGCTAGCTACATCATTCACAATTTCACATCATCAATTAGATTTAGATCCGATTTTGCTTCTCACCTCATTTATTCTGATGGGGCAATTTATTTTTATTTTTATTTTTACACGATTTATTCTCATTTCAAAAAGATCGATATTGTATATATGATATGTCTAAAGCGCAACAAAACACACAGAGTAATTCAACTATTTTTTTGTATTAATTAATTTCTCCGCATAATAATTTTGACACGACTTATCGCATTATTTTTCTTTATACATAATTATTTTGTATTAAAAAAAATATATATATTTATTTGTAATCAAACTATACTGAATATAAGATTCTTAATATAATTATCTTATTTTAGTATACTACATTTTAATTAAATAGATATTTAGTTTTCTCAAGTGATGTCCGAATTAAATAACTCTAATAAATAAATAAATAAATTCGCACATGAATCTTATAAAAAGAATCCAGCATATTTATTGGATTAATTGGACAAAATAATATTAGCCTACTATAATAAATATATATACTTTGCATATATAATTGTTATTCTAAAGTTATGTCAATATGTTTATATAAAAATTATATATTTAATCAAATTAGTGATAGAAGTTATATAATTAGTTAAATTCATTGTTTATAATTCATATATAGCTCTATAATAATATAAATATATTAATTTGTGTCGAGCATGTATGTTCGTTGCTATTTCAAATATTAAGCTATATAGAACATTCAAAATATAATTTGGATCATATTTGAAATTCGTCAATATTTAATTTAATTAGTATGATTCACATATAGATCTTATAGTATCTTAATGCATTCAAATTATAATTAATCTTGTTAATTAGAGTTTAAATACGAAATAATCCGATCGATCTGTACATACAGTGATCGATGTAGATGTACGCACATACTGGCATGGGAATATATATATATATATATATACCAGCACTAAAAATAAATGAACAGCTAGCTAGTCTGATCATTTGAGACATGACAAACGTACGCATGCAGTATATATAATTAAACTCTAGTCCTGCATGAATTAAATGATATATATTTAGCACATGATGTCAACAATTAATTAAAATTAAGATGACCTAGCTCTTTCAAATCACATTTCAGAATTACAGGAAATTAATTAAACAAAGGAAAGAGAAATGGAAGGGAATTAATGCAGATTCTATTTTTACATATACAATAGTACGTGAAAAAAAATTAAGAAAAAGAATTCTAGAGAAATTTATAATTAAATACACACAGACTAGACTAGCTAGCAGCTACCTCTCTTAATTAAACAGTTGCCTTCTCTCCTACTCTTTGAGTATATCTATATGCTTCCATCTTATCATCTAGCTACAAATTTCCATATAGCAATATGCATAGCATGCAGCTGGCCAAACTTTACCTAATTAATGAAAGTGATCAAAGCAAACATTAATAATTTTCTAAGGCAATTATTATATATACTACCAAAATAAAAGGCTCAAATTAAGCAAGCAAGCATTTTAATATTTGCAAAAGATTAAATCATAAATATCTAGTTAAATTAATTAGAAAGACAGTGTTCAGATTATGTTCAACAATTAACTTGTCCTGAATTAATGAAGAAAAAGCCTGATAGGTATATATATATATATATATATGGGAAACAAATATATTTTTAAAAAATTAATACAATAGCACGTGTGTACACCAAATTAAATATATTTTACTATATATATGTTCATATATATGGAGCAATAATGCATAAAGAAAAAGCTCTCAAGCTACAGTATACTTCAGAAACAAAACGCCTATTTGAAAAAGAAAAGAAAAAGAAGGCTACATGCATATATATATATATATATATGGGGCCTACATTAGTCAAGTCCACGCACAAATTACATTAATTACAGACCAGACGAGCTGGGCTTTATACAAAAATATATATATATATCCTTTTTGTTGGCATGATTTTTGATAAAAATTTGCTGGGCTTCATTAAAATGGTTGCAGAACTATATATGTTTTATTATTTAATTGGTGTAAATATTATTTTTTTAATTTGTGGCTCCAACGACGTTTGTTTGAAGAGTGATCGAGTTCGGTTGGACCACATGTGCATTGGTTCCTTAATTAAGTTGTGCTCTCTTTAGAAGAGTGCACTGTGCATATATTGATATATATATATATATATATATTTGTCTGTGTGCTCGTAATCATCTAGTACTGTACTGTCTTTCACAAGAACACAAAACGGGCACAAGGAAAAACAAATATTTCAGGATATATATATAACCAAAACTAAAACCATGGATATATAATTTATTAGCCCTCCCTCATTAGTAGCTATAAGTACTGCTGCAGTTTGACAAGGACCTAGCTAAGAGACCCAAAACCAAATTTAAAAGAAAACAAAAACTGATCAAAATCTTGCAACGAGCTGTCTTTTCAGAGGTGTACCATTGACAAAACCATTTCATCTAATTAGCTAGAAGTGTGAGTTGACACGCAGCTACCTTCTAATTATCTCTAATTATGCAATTCCGTTTTCCTAACCATACCTAATTCTTCTTGCTACCAACAAATTAACCTAACATTTTCTGTTGTAAACACTTTTTTTTTTTTTTTTTTATGATAAGAAAACAATAAAGTTAGATTTTATTTATTAGGTTGCATGGAGCTTGAGGGATATATATTATATATATATAGAGAGAGAGAGAGACCGTTTAATAGTGACCTAAAACATTATCATTCATGAAATATATAGCTAAAAATTGTATTATAGCTCAATTCATTCTTCTACTTGAAGAATTTTAAAAAAGAAAAATTAAAATTCGTGCTTAATTAGATTTATATACCTGAACCAAACTAAGTATTACTCCTAAATTAAGTATATATTATATACTAAATAATTGAAATATGATTTAACCATCTAACAATTATATAGAGAGAGAGAGACAATAATATAAATAAAATGATCACACTTTAATATATATATATATATATATATATATATATATATTACGTACGTACCTTTTATCCTTGAGATCTGCATAGTTTAAGAATCCAAATATTCCTTTCTCCATTGCTTGTGTTTCAGATTCTAAGCTAGCAAACCTTGACTTGTCGGGTTCAAATCCATCACATGCTAGCCTCATGGGGTTTGAGCCATTTGATCCAACCAAACCGTCAAGGTCTCCTTGTGCTGCAAAATTATACTTGGAATTTGTAGCATGGTGAGAATGCAAATTCAAAAAGTTAGAGATTGGATCAGTGGAGGAGGTTGTAGCAATACTAGTAGTAGTAGTAGTAGTAGTACTTGCATTCACAAAATTTGTATTTGAGCCGGATGAAGAGGTTGATGTTGCATTTGAAGCACCAAACATTGTGTTATTAAGATTATTATTAGCTAATAAGTTACCATTACTCCTAGCTATGGAAGCAATAGCATCAACTATAGTAGAAGAAGAGCTGAAATTGTTTTGTGGTACACAAGGGTTGGTTTGTAATTTCTGAGGAAATGGCCTGAGGAGGCCGTATGGTGAACCCAGACCACTATTAGAACCCGATTGGAACAGTCCCAACCCAGTATTGAGACGGGGCCGTACAAACGGAGAAGACGGTACAAAGGGCGCTGCAGGGAATCCAGTAAACTCTTGCACCATGGCACGGAAATTTGATGTGTCGGTGGTTAACACAGTGGTCGGAGGTCGTCTTGATGCCCTAGACCTCTTCTTTGGCCCACGCGTTGGTGCACTGTTGGCCGGTGCCATTGGTTGGCTCTCAGATGCAACAGGCGGTTGCACAGATGCTGCGGATGTAACTGAGTTTAACAATTGAGCATTATTATTGGTGCAACTAGGGATGAGAGGAGTGGATGATGGCCAATGAGGTGAGTCGAGGGATGTACGGGAAAGGATAGAGTTAGGGTTTAAGGGAAAGTGGTCTTGAATTTGAATTTGATAGTTAGAGTTAGAGAAGGGATATTGATATTGATATTGATATTGATATTGTTCAGGGGGTAAAAAAGGAGAGAGGATCTCATGATTAGGAGCAGAGGTGTACTCTTCTTCATGACTGCCAGCATCATTTCCACCACCGCCACCGCCACCGCCACCGCCACCGTCACCGCCACCGCTTGAGGATGGTAGGCTTCCACTTGAAGATGAATCCATTAATTAATTAATTGATGATGAGCTAGCTAGGGAAGGGTGAAGAGAGAGAGGTAGATTATTATGAGATGAGATTTGGGGGTTGCGAGTGGTGGTGACTTGGACTTGGGGAGAAAGAGAGAGGTTTCATGTTCTCATGTTCTCATGTACATTTCTAATGAATTGAAAGATCATCAAGAGATATCACAGAGGTTTGTGGGCCATGATGGTGATGTAACATTAGAAGATAGATAGGCACTAACAAAGCAATGCATGCCAACAACTGAACAACATACATATATATTAATATTAACTCACCACATACAGAGCCAGAGGAGATAGCTAGAGACTAGAGAGAGAGAGAGAGAGAGAGAGAGAGAGAGAGTACAAATGTGTGAGGCATCATCATTTCTCTGTAGACTAATATATGTTTGTTAGCTTACCAGACAACATCTGATCACTTCTCATAAGATCCCCCCTGCCCCTGCCCCTGCCCCTGCCCCTGCCCCTGACCCTGGCCTCTCAAATTCCCAATTGTATAGAGAGACTAATTAATTAATTAAGCTATAGACTTTTTCAAATTAATCAGACGTTTTTTTGTATGCACACCTAACTATATATATATGTACGTATTTCAATTCCGGCATGTAAGTTTGTAACTAGCTAGCTAGCTTTAGTTGCTGTACTGCCAAGCAACTAATTAACGCATATATACATACAGACATCTAATTAATTATGTATTCACACTCCATCTCTAATTAGTTGTTAATATATATATGTATATAATGTGAAAATACCGACGTTAACCATAACATAATTAAGCAATTTGTATATACATAATCGGCAATATATATATATATACATATATATATATATAGAGAGAGAGAGAGAGTAAGGCTGGGGTGCTATGGATAGCATAGAGGCCTCGATGCTACGGCTCAATATTCAAGTTTTTAAAATCCAAACGGTCGATCCGAATGTTCATCTTATTCTCCATATTAATACCTGCTTGGAGACCAAATTTTACATTTTTCTGAATTTTTTTATTATTTATTAAGTATTTTACAAAATTGTTGATCCAACGGTGGCTGCACAAAACAGTAAAACCGTTGGATTAGCGATTTTTAAAGTGGCTTAATAAATAGTAAAAAAATTCAGAAAATTATAAAATTTAGCCTCCAAGCAGATATTAATATGGAGAATAAGATGAATGGTTCGGATCGACCATTTGGATTTTGAAAACTTGAATATTGAGCCATAGCATAGAGACCTCTATGCTATCCATAACACCCCAGCCTTCCTCTATATGTATATAATATTCTCAATTAATTATTCAATAATTAACGTGTGTAGTATATAGTGATTGATTAATTAGTGAGTAATTAATTTTCATCACATGCTGCAAGTATATATATATAGAGAGGAGAGATCAAGTTACAACATTTTTTGAGTTACAATAAGTTACAACAAACATTATTTATATTTTGAAAGTCCAAATCGTTGATCCAAACCGTTAAATGTGATCTCTACAATAAAATATGCTTGGAGACCAAATTTTATATTTTTTGAAATTTTTTTACTATTTATTAAGATGGGTAAAAAAACTTGTCAAATTCATACCATTGAATTTTGTACCCATCTTAATAAATAGTAAAAAAATTCCAAAAAATGTAAAATTTGGTCTCCAAGCACATTTTATTGTAGAGATCATATCTAACAGTTTGGATCGACGATTTGGACTTTCAAAATGTAGAAAATACTTGTTGTAACTTGTTGTAACTCAAAAAATGTTGTAACTTGATCCCTCCTCATATATATATATATATCAATAGCTAGGTAGACATATATGAAATTAGACTGGATCGATGGGTGCATGCGTGCATGTGTGTGTGTGCATTATAATAGAAGAAGTGATGAATTCTTGTCTACCACAACTGTTTAATTGTTTTAGAAATAATTAAGGATCGATCGATGTACGTAACATCAAAGCAGCACACTTTGTAGGTTACCTACTTGGTCAATATAATAAATAAATAAATAAATATAGGAAAGAAAATGTTCATATGAGGCCAAGATAGAAAAATTTAAGGAAGTAGACAGATTTGGGTGTATATATATATTGCTTGGGCAAATAGCTAGCTGTACATATTTGGTACGTAGCCAAATTTCTTGGTAGAAGAACAAGATGCGGGGCAGGCTATCTAGGTAGTCACGTACGTGTACACCATTAATTAACAATAAATATATAATTATTTTTCTGGACCTTCTGGTTTCGGAATTGAACCGGTATATATATATATATGGTATATTGAAAATTCAGATGGAATAGTCGATCGTACCTACCACACTAATTGACCATGCATATATAATGCAAAGTGCAAACTTACAAATTAAGGTTCTTTATATATATATATATATATATATGGAGGCTAAACCTTCATTTCTTATTGAATGTCATTGGAAACTAATTCCATAATTTGTTTAATGCATGAAAATTGTACCAGTATATATATACCTAGTTTAATTTATGGATCGAGCAAAAATAAAACTAATTATATATTTCAAGCTTTGAGAATAATAGCTAATTCATATAAGACAAATAAAGAATAATAAATTAGTGCTATTCTAACTTAATTCGTTCAAACATGAAATAGCTTGTTAGCCAATATTTTGATTTAATAAAGCAGAATAATTGAATAAATAATTAAAAGCGGCAATTAATAAAGTGTGGTTTGACAGTAGTATATATATGTGTGTGTGTGTGTGTGTGTTGTGGTGGCTGCAATTGGTTGAACCATCATGCTCATGCATCCAACCAAACCAACCTCCCTATGTTTGACTTAGTCAACAGCCTCCTTAATTTCATTCTCTTAAGTCTTAATTGCTCCTGTTTTATTTAATTAATTAAGATCGATGAAGAAATTGATTCAGCAAGTGGTACTTAATTAATTTTAATTTCCTATCTCCCCAAGGGTTGGAAGTTAGCTAGGTTTAGGTTATATAGGTGAACGATACATATATATATATATATATATATATATATATATATATAAATTAATTGTTGCAACTGCATGCATGCGCAAAATTCTCAATTAATTTCACACACACACATATACACATATATAGTCAGATCGGTACATACACATGCATGGCATGCAATTTAGATATTAATTAAAATTATATATTCCAATGAATCATATACATATATATATAGAGAGAGAGAGTAAGGCTGCGCTACTTCGTGAATTAAACGGGATGTTTTAATTCGTTCTCATATCTTTAGTTTCGAAGTCCAAATAGCCAATCCAAACCATTAGATGTTTAATCTATATTAAAATGTACTCGGAGACCAAATTTTACATTTTTTGGAATTTTTTTACTATTTATTAAGATGGTTTGAAAATCGTTGTTTTTATTAAAATTCTGCACCATTAAAAAACAGCGATTTTCAAACCATCTTAATAAATAGTAAAAAAATCCAAAAAAAATGTAAAATTTGGTCTCCGAGTACATTTTAATATAGATTAAACATCTAATGGTTTGGATTGGCTATTTGGACTTCGAAACTAAAGATATGAGAACGAATTAAAACATCCCGTTTAATTCACGAAGTAGCGCAGCCTTACTATATATATATAGAGAGAGAGAGAGATGTTAACTGCATGGAAATTAAATCCTTTCTGTGCCCCATCTGCTATAATTAAAACGCATTAATTAAATTTGATCAGCATCCAAACATTAACAACAATAATTAATGTAAACGTTGACAAATTAAGGTCCAAATCTTACGAGTCTAATCCAGCCCGGAATCAAGGAATTAATTACATCTTTAAAACAAACAATGAAGTATTTGAATTAACATAATAATTAATTAAGATGCTGAACACAAAATATCATTAATTACTGTATATCACAATAAAGACATCAATTAATTAAGACGCGCGTTAATTTCTCTCTAATTAGCCATTCTGATTAACCACACACACACACAGACACACACAAGAGAACCGATAATTAATATAATTAAGCACATCCAACTCTAATATTAAATTAATTATATACGAGCGCATGCATGCATGCGCATGCAGTTTAATTAGGTCTGATGACCATTGAAAATAAATAAATTTGGATCTAATTAGCATGAGAGCCATCCGTGCGTTTTAAAATGACAAGTATCGACACCATAACTCATCAATTTAGATTATTACAGTGTATATAGGATATATGACATATATAAAATGACAACAATTGGATGACATATACCGGCCGGAGAGACTAGGACTCTGATTTGGATGGGATTATTGAAATTCAAACAACACACAGATATTTAAGTTGACCTTTCTTGACTGCGACTTCATGATGGGATCTTTCATTCATTCATATAACACCATGTCAATTTCATTAATCAAAATTACTCCCTTCATAGAAGTAGAACTACATATTTCAGACCACAATTCAGGCATTTATCTAAAAATCTTGATAATAAATTAAAAATAAACCCAAAAAATTGAAAATTAAAATAATACATTTATCAAAAAAATAACATGTAGATAGATATATAGCTAATTAACAATAAATTTCTGTGCAATTTAATATTGATTGTTAATACATCGATCAATTATAATTAATTACAAACTATTAAAATATAAAGTTATTTTTAAACATACGTCAAATCTCATTATTTTTTTTTTATAACAAGTAACTATATGTATTCCGATATTTAATTTGGCTGCCGCTGACGTTATCCACTCTCCTCTGAATTCCGATCCTCTTCGTTTTGTTTTCTTTTATTTTTCAGAATTTTCTTTGTAAGATTTTTCGCGGCAGTGACTGTACCATCAATTATGTAATGGGTCACAGTAGAGAGCTTACGGGTTGGGATATTGATCGCTTTGTAATTGTAAATGAATAATTGATGACATAGTTGATCTTGCAGGAAGATATAGACTCGTATTTTTTTTTTCCAATGATAATAATGTTTGTAAAGTATATAGTTGTAACTTTACAATATACACGGCCGTATCTTGTCTTGGTATGTCTTATGAATACCAGATTCAAATAATATTTTTTTTATGAGTGAGGCTATAGTATTATGCTATTATATTATGTATAGTACGGATTAGTTGGTATTATGAATTAATATTTTTATTTTTAAAATTTAAATAATTAATATTAATTATTCAATATATATGATATTCATATAAAAATAAATTTGTTAAGTTAAAAAAATATATTAAATTTCTTTTGCTATTTTTCTAAATAATTTCAAACTCACTATACTTTTGAATTAATAGTTTAGAATTTTTAGATCAAGTGATTTTCTATCTATCTAAATAGTAATAAAATAGAAACATTAAAAGTATAATATTTGCGCAACAAATACATTTTATATAAAAATCATATTAAACACTTCATATTAACTACTTAAATTTTGAATATAAAACTATTTATCTAAACTACAAACTTCGTAGTATCGTAACCTTACTATATTTTTCATAGTGCTTCCAAAGTCACAACGAACAAAATAAGTTCAATATTGAATATTGAGTAGAACTAGGGTGTTTTTAAGTTCACTATTTTTTTTTATGAACTCAACTCTAAAATCTATCTGATTGACTTTAAATGACAAATTTAAATCATTAAAACTCATGTACTTAACAAGTGATGCATCTATATACGAAAATTTTAAGCTTTCGAATTAATTTAAGCATCAAGTCAAGTGATTCAAAGTAAAAGGTTTATAAATTAATTTTAATACATTCATTTTTTGAAAAAAAATTTATCAATTCACACTATACAAAATTAATTTGAAAATAAAAAAAAAATCAAATGTAGACACAACACTCATAAAGTAGATGAGTTTTAACAATTCAAATCCGTTATTTGAAGCCAATCTAATATATTTTAGAGTTGAGTTTACAAAAGACTTAGTGAACTTAAGAACACTCTAGTTCTACTCGAATAGAGCAAAGCTAGGGTGTACGTGATGTCCTCACTCTTCACCAAGAGAGGTTGTTGAGCACAACTTCAAAAGTCTATTGGATTGACTTAAAATAATGAATCTAAATTGTTGAAATTCATTTACTTCATGAGTGATGCATATATATGAATTTTTTTGAAAGTTTCGAATTCATTTAGTACAAAGTCAAACGGTAAAAAAAATGAATCTTTATAAGTTATTTAATAAGTTGTTTTATGTTTAAATTTTTTATTATTTTTTACCGCTTAACTTTGTGCTAAATGAATTCAAAACTTTTAGAATTTTACATATATATGCATCACTCTTGAAGCATATGGATTCCAACAGTTTGAATTTGTCGTTTGAAGTTAATACAATAAATTTTTAGAGTTATACTTATCAGACTCTCTTGATGAATATATCACAGCCTAAATTTTCTCCAAAGGAGCCTCAAACATTCTATTATGTATGCCTCTCATCTCATCATATATTTTCATCAGGCTTGATTTAGAAGGATGTTAGGAATAGTAGGCCATGTTTGGCAAACTATATTCAGGAGGAAGAATTAGTATTTTAGTATAGGGTATTTTAGGATATGTCATTTATAGTATTTCTTTTTAGAGATTTATGTTGCTATAAATTATGTTATTTGTACTCTATGTAAGAATGAAGTTCAAGGAATATAATTAAGCTTCCTCATAATATTGTTTCTTTTATTTCTTGCTTCTCCTTTGTCAAAACCCTAACACATTCAAAAAGAGAAAGTTTATAAGGTTTTCTTAATACATACAATTTTCATCTTTTTTTAATTGTTTAAATTGTACTAAATTCATTTGAAAATTTATAAAGATAACATGTAGATACATTATTGGTAAATTAAAATGAACTATAAGTAGTGTTAGTTTGTAATAATCTAGAAGTCAATAATACGATAAATTATCATAAAGCTTTGTTCATGAATTGAATGTTTATTTATATATCATTTTGTTGCCTTGAGTATTATTGCATTTATGGATCATTTTGAGTTCATGACTGAAATTGTGAAACTCCATAATATAGATGATATATACTCTTAAAAAGTCACTGACCAAGGTAATTAGCAGGAACACTAATTACCGCGATAAGCTTAGTATGTGGAATAAAAGATGGTTAAGTTTTACAAACCACCTGACACGAGATGTCATTTTAATCACATAGATACATATTCTAGGAACATGGTATTTGGCAGACCCCGAACGAAACATTAAATAGAATTGTGTTCATGTCATTTATGTTTTCATTCAGTGTCAGGTTCTACAGTATGAGGTATTTATCGTTCCCACTGAGAAATATGTATGTGTGACTGTTATCCACCGCTGTCCGTAAAAAGCAGTCATAACGGTAGCATTCTCATATGTATAGCTTAGCTAAGGAAGTGATAGTCTACCAAAAGTACTATTTGTCCCTTGTATTTTATACGAGCTATAGCATCACTGGGCCTCTTGATAGAGTAAGATTATCTGCTAGCGGTATAATTACAAGAGTAATTATATTTGATAATCTACTCAAGATCAAGAAAAGATTCAGTTAGCAAAGATGACACACATCTACCTCGAAACTAATCTGATAGCTATGAGACAGAGAACAGACACAAGTAAATTGTTTACTGGATCGTGATATTGCACAGTACAGCATCATCTATATAATTGGATGGTCATGATGTGTTGCCAAACGCCACTCATGAATATAGAAGTTAAAACAATTTTAACTCTATTTACCAACATAACGTAGATCCTATTGGGTCACACCATATAGGAGTTAATCGGAGAATCTTATTGTGATTGATTATAAATTGGTTATGATCAACAGTAAGATGGTTATAATTAATTATACGTGTTATAATTAAATTATAAATGTTATGTAAAAATAACAAGCAAAAACATTGGTTAATTTATAAACGTGTGTGATACGTTATATAAAAGTTAATCGGTTAATTTATAAATGTGCAGGACACGTTGTATAAATTATCAAAACAATAATCGCAAGAAAAATATATATAATTTTTCAGAATAATTATAAGAATATTATTTGTATTCAGGTCGAGGGCATTCGGGTCTTTTCAGATTCGTCCTTATCCGCATGACATGTCATCGATCCTATTCAGATGACACGTCATCGATACCGAAACAAACAACCGCAGAAAAATATATATAATTGTTCAGAACAATTATATGAAAACTATTTGTGTTCGGGCCGAGGGCATTCGGGTCTTTTTAGATTCGTCCTTATTCACATGGCATGTCATTGATTCTATCCAGATGACACGTCATCGATCTTATCCACATGACATGTCATCCTTATCCATTCAATGATATATCTTGTAAATAGGCCAAACTTGGAGGGCATTTTGGTCTTTTGGCAACTTACTCTAAACCCTATAAATAGGGGTGGAGGGGTAGAGAGAAAAATCACTAATTCACTTATATCGTTTCATGCAGAATTGAATCAGTTTTTCTCTCTTTCTCGGTTTCTCTCCCAAATAGTGTTTCGGTTGAGAAAAGAAAGTTATACGTAGTTGACGTATAATCTTGCGGGTTGTTGTGGAGTATATTTACGGGATTGATGAATAGTGTTTTACCAAATTTCACTGTATGTCAATTTTGCTAATTGATAAAACTGAGTAACCGGAAATTCGTGTTTACGGGTTTACGGGTTTTCGTCTTTTCCCTATGAATAGTGTTTTTGCAGAATTCTGCGGTTTATAGTATTTCTGGCAAAAGAAATAAACCGCTCTCTGGTTAGTCCTGGTGAATAACCGATAGAGGCATTAGACGTCTGATGCTCCGAGACGAGTCATTCCCGATGTCACTTTTCTCGTTCGGTCTGCATTCCAACTGTGATTTAAAAACAAGATATAAATATGTTATATTAATCTATTTAATTGGTAAGTAGATTAAAGTTTTAGAAATCAATCATGGAGTAGATCTGTAAAAGGATTAAATGGGATTTTGATGCTAAAGAAATACTGAAGGTGGACCTCCTTGGAAAGTTTACTAACATACCCCATTTAATTTTGAGCTTAAGTTGGTCGTATAAATTTTTGTTCTACGGTCATTCCGCACCTTAAGCCTAAACGGGTTTTGGTTAGCACCGTGAAACCCCAACAAGTAGGGATTGCAAATGAATCGAACCGAATCAAACATATCATAGTTTGAGTTCGGTTTGAATTAATTTCAAACTAAATTTGATTTGAATTAATTTCGAATCGAATTTTTTATGAACTCAATTTTGAATCTTTTATGAACTTTTTTACAATAAGGAAGAGTGATTGTAGTCCTAGGGGTGTAAACAGTCGAATACGGATCAGATAGTGGTCTTACCGTATCCGTATCCATTATAATTTTTTAGATACGGATATGGATACGGATACGGATCAGATATTAAATGTTACAGATACAGATTGGATATCGGACGGATATGAATATTTTTCATAATTAGCTTGTTAGTTACAAAACATTTATTATATTATTAAAATATTAGTCACTGTCATAGCGTTATATTGTTCATCAAAACATATATCTATATGTAATTTAATAAATTATTCATAAAATATGTAATTTTATAAATCAATTTAACAACATATATCATATTTGTTGTGGTTTAAAAATATAAACGGTCAGATATGAATAGTTAAAAGTTTTACCATATCCGTATTCGTTATAATTTTTTGGATACAGATAGTATTGGATACGGATACGGATAGTCTCGGATATGGATACAAATCGGATAATTTAAGTACTTTTTCGGATTCAGATTCGAACGAAATCGGGTATTATCTGATTCGTTTACACCTTTAGTAGTTACCGAAAGCGAGATGCGAAAATCACATAGAGTTTTAGAATTGAGAGCGAGGATTATGAGTTATGACTTATGGCTGAGTGGCCTTATGTTTTAACTTTTAAGTCATCAGCATAAATCAACGGTTCACGTTATTTTGAATTTCGAACTAGAATAGTTCGTGAACCTATTTCAAACGAACTAGGTCCAGTTTAAATTTGGTTTGAATTAATTTCAAACTATTTCGAATTGAATTTTTTATGAACTTTTTCGAATCAAACTAAAATCAAATCACGAACTACAATTTTTTTTGTGTAGCCTTAACTGTAACCGTTTAAATTTATCATTTAAGAGCTAATTTGATAATTGAGGTCAGGTGAAGAAGAAGAAGAATAATAATAAGAATATTATTATTGGAGTTGTTGGTAGAAGTGTCCCGAAAGAAGTTAAGGTGGCGCGTGCATAGAAGACGAGACGAGACGGGAGGAGAGGAGAGGAGAGGAGAGTAGAGGAGAGTAGAGTAGGGTGAATTGTGAGTTTGGAGCATATATTTGGCATTTGGCACAAGGTAACAGTGATACCACGACATTTGGCAATCATGACGCCACGGATACGCGTCCCACGCTCCCCATTTAGGTGCTACATGTTCCCTTTCTTTCCTTCTTTCTTTTAACTTTTTATGTTTCCTGTTGCATAGCAAATTAATATCAGGAGGACCACGACCATTTAAATCAGAACTTCATTAATTTTGTTGGATGACTATATATGTCTATGTATGAATTTCTATCTTACAAATGGATGTTCATCTTCAACTTTCCTCAAGAAAAAAAAAAAGAAAGAAGACAAATAAATTATGCTAATATTAATATCAAATGTGTACAGATAGAGTACCTGGCTTCCCCTAATAAAATCAAAAGTTTTTGCACGTACCTAACCTCTTCTATATATTGCCTTTGCTTCAGCGCTTGTAGTTTGTAGTAGTGGACAGCAAATTCAGACAGGACCGTACGTACAGCACCACTTCCTCTCCCTTTTATATATTAATTACAATTCCAATGCCCCCCTTCCAGTTTTGGTACTATATATTATTAAGATTGTCCAATAAATTATTCCAAATGTCATTGAATTTCTTCCGAGAAAAATCTTCAAACTCCATATGCCAAAATGATATATATATATATATATATATATATATATATATATATATATATATATATTTGACATTTGCATTTGCCATTTAAAGCATCAATAGAAAAGTTTCCATGAAATTAATTAATATCATAAAAGAAGGCCCGGCCATGCATGGCCTGAATCTGAATGTTTATATTTTTGGTTCTGTGACAAAGTTTTTGTTACATGTCACCGACAGACAGTACATCAAATTCTACATGTTTTTATCATTTATTGGCCCACTTTTGAGTGGCTTTGGAAATCACCCGGTGATGACTTGTAACAATATCTAGCTGTCTTAGAAAAGAAAAGAAAAGAAAAGAAAAGAAAAGAAAAGAAAAGAAATCTAGAAGAAAATATTTGGATATTGAAAAGAACAATTGACTTTCTGACATTTATTAATTAAACAATATCAACTGTACCCAGTATCATGGATGATGCTTGTATAGTTTAGATTAAATGGTGCTTGAAAAGATATTTTGCTGTTGTTCCTGTTTAATAGAAGATCAGTCGGTGATGTGTGGGTAAAAATTCCATCTCATTTTCATTTTGATTTGTCTTGTTTTGAGTGTTTCAATAACATTATATTAATGGAACATGTGGTACATTGTAGTACTACTACCTTTGTAACAAATTAAATTAAAAGAAGGTACAAATTAAAGTTTAAAGTTAGATAGAATATATATATAACAGTTGTATTTGCAATTTTGCATGTCCTGTAAATGTAATGGTTGGTAGGTAGGTGATGGGAATTAATGGTAACTCGAAGCATTAATTGCTCGGAAAGAAAAAAAGGGCCCAACAAGTACGTAACAGCTCTAGTTTTACTTACCAGACAGAAAGACACCACTGGCACTGGTGTGGTGTCCATTAATGAAAATACAACTAGTAGGAACAGCAACAGCAACAGCAACAGGAACAGGAACACGCACGACATGGCCACAATCAATCACTTTACACTAGCAGTAGGCAGTAGCTGGT
This sequence comes from Carex pumila, assembly GCA_033356055.1. Taxonomy (NCBI): domain Eukaryota; kingdom Viridiplantae; phylum Streptophyta; class Magnoliopsida; order Poales; family Cyperaceae; genus Carex; species Carex pumila. The sequence goes on along the minus strand of JARJHM010000193.1, from coordinate 84,296 downwards.
AGTGTCTAATCGCATATATAGCATAATTAACATTTTATGAAATGAAGGGTTGAAATCTGGGAATATGAGAACAGCTAGTTCGGGCTAGCTGGTATTGCACCACTTCACCCAATCCAATTAAGTCCTAATTAGCCGCAGTAATATAAAATTATGGCTAAATTAAATTCCCTTTAGCCCAATTTATCAGCAATCTAAAATGATAGATACCTCATAGGCTCATACCTCTGCTCTGCATGAGCAACAATTAATACAGTTTCATCTGTTAGTTGGATTAGGATGGCCCACTTCATTCGTGCAAGATTGGGCCCAATTATGTTTCCAAAGTCCGGCCCAATATGAAATACCTTACTCTTACTTTCAGGGCCTAATTTTTAGCAATTAATATTCCAAGCCCGATTTTTTTTTTTTTTTTTTTTTTTTTTTTTTTTGAGTAAAGTTCCAACTTGCAAGTTGAAATCTTGATTCTGATTCCAGTTCCTAATCTTTCTTTATTTGTGCTATTGACTTAATTAATTAGCTATCTCTAACCTACGCATGCTTAATATTCGCGTTTTAAGACTTTTGGGTCTTGTGATTAATTGGTCGGTAAATAAAAGAAATGCGATGCTTATTTATTACATGAATTATTGCCTCGTGAATAATTAAATAAGTCATTTGCATGCCAATGTTAGTTAATTTGTTTGAGTACTAATAATGCAATTCCAATCACGACAATACAAATTAAGTGAGAAGAAGTTCCTTCAAAATTGAAAACGACAATGCATGCAGAGGAGAGAGAGATGCTGAGAAAGTTGGTCAACAAAAGTTGGTACAATTGCAAATCTTTGACAATTGACAGATTCTAATTAGCCTAAGGTTTAAGCAACATATATATATATAGATATAATAATCCCCACACTTGGTACTTCTTTTGGAGCACATGTTAATTAATTGTTAGGAACAGCCACGTCATTAACTAATTAATTAAGCTTAATTTTCTTGTCAAAATTTGACGGTCTATGACTTAATTCCAAAAGATGCAGCGGAATATATAGATCGATGCATGCACGGGTGACCATTGTACTGTTTTGATGTTAAGAGATGCTTAAATCATGAAAATATGGAGAAAATTAAATGGGCGGTTTCAAAAGAATAATCTAAGATAATTAACATATTATATATATAATAAATAAATGGAAGCTTCCTAGTTTTTTCTTTTCCCTGTTGAATTAAAAAAAGTAACCTCCAAATTGTATTTTTGTTTTTAGAGAAGGGTTAAAATGTTTTCATTTTTTTATGGCTTTATTATATCTTTATTTTTCAATTTTGTAACAACAAAAAATATGTTAATTTTTTTTTTTTTTTTACTCTTTAGAGAAGATTTTGTCACACTATATATTTTGACTACTCGGAACATGATTATAACATCATCATTGCACTTTTTTTTTTATCCATCAACCTACGTCACCAATAGAAAGGAAAACAAAATAACAAAACGGAGTCAGTTATAAAGCTCAGTAACCGGTTATTTAACGGCGCATTTCTCTATAATTGGCTATTTAACAAACATTCAAACATGTCGGATTAATCTACACAAATACACATAAAATTATGCATGCATATTTAATCGCCAATAGCATGTCGGTCTAGGTTATTCGTAAAACAAATCACTTCATAATCCCTGTTACAGACGATTCTCATATTCTCGTAACACAATTTCTTAATCCACCAATCCAATGAAAAATGCATCCAACAATATTGAAAGGCCGCAACCCACTGGAAAGTCCAACAAACAGTGGGATGTTACAACCACAAATTAATTTCCAACCTCAAACCCACTATCCCGTTAAATATGTCATCATATTTCAATATGGAATATCAATATTCAAATCAACTATACAAAACGAAAATACAAATTATAAAGAAGTCCGATTACCTGATAGCGAGATGTTTAAAATTTCCAATCAAATTTCAACGGCAGTTAAAAATTTGGCATAGCTAGAATTTGAATCAGACATATATAATAGGGTTCCTCTTAATCGGTTGTGCAAGGAAAAGATCAGAGAGATAGTGTGACAAGAAGTTGAATAAGGAGGTTTGTAATCGAATCAAATTATATGATCATTATTATATAATTAAATTATATTATCTTATTAATTTGAAAGAATTATAAGGGAGTTTGGTTAGTATAACATCAGTGTCATTTTAACCTATATAACACCAACTCTAAAATCTATCAAATTGACTTCAAACGGTGAATTCAAATCGTTAAAATCGATCTATTTCATTAATTGTGTGTTTACATGCAAAATTTATAACTTTTCAAATTTATTTAGTATTAAGTCAAGCGGTCAAATGTGTGAGTTTTTAAGTTAATTTTAATGCATTAATTTTTTAATATTTTTACCGCTTGATTTGATACTAAAATAACTCGAAAATATAAAAAAAATGTATCTAAACGCATCATTCATAATGTAAAATGGTTTGAACAGTTTGGATTAATTGTCCGAAGTCGATTTGATATGTTTTAGAATTAGTGTTATATAGGCTGAAATGACACTGATGTTATACTAACCAAATTCATTATAAGGATAGCGACTGGAAATTGAGGGGAGGTTGAAATGGGAGAGCGGATAAAATGAAAAAAAAGAGGCGCCAGGAAAATGAAATAAAATTAAGGGCACGGTTCAAATCCAAAACATAATGGAAGTTAATTTATATGATCGGTTTAATTTAAGGGGTGCATGGATGAATCAGAAGGGATGCATGGAGGGGATACTGTTATTTATAAAATTGAATTTTCGAAAATACAGTAGAATAGTGGTTATTGTCATATTAGAAATTAGCAGATACACATAACAATTATTGCTATAAAGGGTGAGGATAGAGTGGAAAAAATATATTGTGCCGTGTCGTGATGTGACTAATACGTTGTGATTTTGGTTTCTTGTCGTGCTGTGATTAAGTGAACAATGACTCGTGTCGTGTCATGTTGTGACTAAAATGTCAAGGGGTGATCACAGTACATGAGTGATACCTCGCATATTTAGCTTATATTTGATTTGATTTCGTACCAAATTCACGCTCTAAATTGTCAAAATCATGTGCATTTCATTGATATATCCTTAGAATTTGGTACTGCTGAGAGTTTGTTTGTTTTCTGCAGGATTGGAGCAAAATACACGAAGAAATGGTGTTTTTGGACTCCCTGGTACGACCCTTACCAGGCTTGGTACGGGCCGTACCAGACTTAGCTGATCCAGCTCTTTCCCATCTTGTACGGCCTAGCCGTACCACCTTGGTATGGGCCGTACATAGATGCCGCCTGACAGAATTCAAATCTTGGCAAAGGCTATTTCAAGCGAGGGATCTCTCCATTTTCGAGGATCCCATTCCATTCCAGATTGAGAGCTCAAAGAAAGAGAGAAAGAGAGAAAGAGAGCAAAGGAGCAAGGAGAGAAGAAGGAAGAGGAAGAGGCGAAAATCGACGGATCAACCCCTTCTCCACTCCCGATCTTCAATCTAGTTCTACATGTCTCTCTTTATCTCTTTATTTGTATTTCTGGATAGATTTATGACTTGTGAGTAGTTGATCGTTGTTTCTAGGGTTTGTAGATGGATTTTCTTGATTTGTGTTGCTTTTCTTGATTTGGATCTTGTATGAACTTTTTTGATTGTATTGATTGTGTATTTGCTTGTCTTAATTGCTTTGTCTTGCTGTGATTGCATGTGGTCTGCCTATAGTGGTAGATAAACCCTAACAAGGTCATGTGACCATTGCCTTCTCTCAACCAAACCAATCCCTTTAGGTAGACTTGTTCGAATTGAAGCCGAAATGTTGAATTATCCCCTAATTGACAGATTAAATGATACCTTAGATCTCCAATCAATCAACTAGAGGATCTGGACCGAAACACGAGAGTTGAGGTTTAGAAACCCTAGAAGGTGAAGAATTGACTCCCAAACCTAGATCTTGAACCAACAAACTGTTGGGGTTTTGACGGTTCAAACCCATTGATTTAGCTTAATAGCGGAAGTGTGTAAAAACAAAATTTTACGGTTAAGTTAAGCTAAAAATTAAACGAGGTATGTCAGGAAACCTTCCAAGGCGGTCCACCTTCAGTATTCCTTTGGCATCAAAACCTCATTTAATTCATTTACAGATCTACTCCATAATTGATTTCTAAAACATTAAATCTATCTACCAATTAAATAGATTAATATAACATGATTTATACCTTGTTTCCAAATCACAGTTGGAATGCAGAATAAGCGAGAAGAGCTACACCAAGGAAGGAATCGACTCGCAGTATCACACGTGTGATACCTCTATTGGTTATCCACCAGGACTAACCGGAGAGCGGTTTATTTCTTCTGCCAGAAATACCATAAACCGCAGAATTCTGTAGAAACACTATTCACCGAGAAAAGGACGAAATAAATATATTTGTGTCCCGATGTTACTTGGTATCGCTTAAAGGCTAAACCGCAGGATTTCGCAAAATATATTATTTTCCTAATCTCGAAATAACCGAAATCAAGGAAGAGAGAAAAACCGATTAACGAAGTAAGCAGATTAACACGTGAATTAGTAAGTTTTCTCTCTATCCTCACCCCTCTATTTATAGTGTTTTGAGGAGGTTCGCAAAAGACCGAAATACCCCTCAAAACAAATCTATTTACCAAAATACCTTGACACCTCATCCTTTAATATGTGAAAAAACCAAAATGCCCCTTCCACACTCTTCTCCATGCTTCTACACCCTTCTACACCCTAAGGTGTCATGCAAGGTGTCATGCAAGGTGGCATAGGTGTGAAATGACCATTTTGCCCTTGGCCCATTAAGGCATGAATAGTAAAAGGCTTTGATTTTGGGCTTTGACTTTGGGCTTTTAATTTTAATTAAGACTTTGATTATTTTGGGCTTTTAAACCCATAATTCAAATCCATAATTAACAAACTAAAATCCAAATCAAATATATATAATTGTCATGTACAATTATATTTCTTTTCGGTTGTTGTTCGGTAACTTTTATACAACGTAACGTGTACGTTTATAAATTAACCGTTGTTTCCGCTTGTCATTATACTTGACATTTATAATTTAATTATATCACGTATAATTAATTATAACCATCTTAATATTAATTATAATTAATTTATAATTAATCAGTAAGATTCTCCGAGTAGCTCCTATATGGTGTGACCCAATAGGATCTGTGTTATGTTGGTAAACATAGTTAAAACTGTTTTAACTTCTGTTAGTCATGGGTGGCATCTGGCAACACATCATGACCATCCAATTACACAGATGATGCTGTACTGTACAATATCACGATCCAGTAAACAATTTTCTTGTGTCAGTTCTTCTGTCTCATAGCTATCAGATCAGTTTTAAGGTAGATATGTGTCATCATTGTTAATTGTATCTTTTCTTGATCTTGAGTAGATTATCAAATATAATTACTCTTGTAATTATACTGCATGCAGATAATCTAACTCTACCAAGGGGCCCAGTAATGCTATAGCTCGTATAGAGATATGAGGGACAAGTAGTATTCTTGGTAGACTATCACTTCCTCAGCTAAGTTATACATATGGAAATGCTACCATTATGGTTGCTTTTTACGGACAGCGTTAGATAACACTCACTCATATATATTTCTTAGTGGGAACGATAAATACCTCATACTGTAGAACTTTGACACTGAATGAAAACATAAATGACACGAACACAATTCTATTTAATGTTTCATTCAGGGTCTGTCAAATACCATGTTCCTAGAACATGTATCTATGTGATTAAAATGACATCTCGTGTCAGGTGGTTTGTAAAACTTAACCATCTTTTAATCCACATACTAACCTTATAGCGGTAATTAGTGTTCCTGCTAATTACCTTGGTCAGTGACCTTTTAAGAGTATATATTATCTATATTATGGAGTTTCACAATTTCAGTCATGAACTCGAAATGATCCACAAATGCAATAATACTCAAGGCAACAAAATAATATATAAATAAACATTCAATTCATGAACAAAGCTTTATGATTAACTTATCGTGTTATTGACTTCTATATTATTACAAACTAACACAAACGAGAGTTGAGGTTTAGGAACCTTAGGTATGGTCAATTGAACCTTTCTCAAGAGTTTAATACGAGGTACCAGCAATAAATGCATCAACTCGAACTTGTAAGTTCTGTTCTGATAAATCAGTACGGGTCTTACAAAAGTGGTGCAGCCTACCCGTACCAAGCCCCACACGGCTTGGTCGGACTAGGTTGGTGCGGCCTAGCCGTACCAACTTGGTAAGACTCGGAGAGGCAAATCAGAGATGAAGTCTGAAACCCTTGAAACATCTTTTATCCTAAATTAAAACACAGTTTATACATTTCCTTGCACAGTCACTATTCTATTGCATTGTTTGATTGCTTGAATTGATTCTTTAGGAAGATTAAATACCAAAACTCTTTTTTTCTCACTTATAGTCTTTAGTCAAGATAAGTAGATTCTAGACAAGAAAACCGTCCCTGTGGATAGATACCCAATTATACTCCTCGATAGGGTTGTGCACTTGCAACCCTAATCGGAAGGTGTAACCGCGGTTTTAAAAAGTATGCTCCCAAGCGTACCGAAACTTGCGTTGTGCTTTCACGCGAACAATGAGTCACGTCGTAACTTGCGTACCGTATCTAAACATAACCGGTCAAGTTTTTCACGTTTATTTTTTTTTTATAATTTCAGTTAGTTTATTCAAGATTGATCATTTGATTAAGACCTAACAGTCCTAATTACACGTGACTCGCGTGATTACGTGTCGTACCGTGATCGGATCTTTCGTGTGCCGCCGTGCCAAATTTTCTACAAGTTGATCACGGCACGGAACAATAACACGTGCATGCCGTTCTGTATTGTAACCATACTGTTCCATATCGTAACCGTACTGTTCCATATCGTAACCGTACTGTTCCATATCGTAACCGTACTGTTCCATATCGTAACCGTACTGTTCCATATCATAACTGTACTGTTCCATACCGTATCGCGAGTCGACTCGACTCATTAGCAGCCCTATATCGATCCAATACATTTTGCATCCCCTTATCAATTATGTTGTATGGATACAAGTACGGGTATCATATTGTATACGATACGAGATACAGTAATACGGAAATTTTCAACACAATACAGGTATTGGACGATATTTTTAACAAAAATATTGATATGGTAATATATATATAGAGAGAGAGAGAGAGAGAGAGAGAGAGATGGGCTGTGGTGCATTGCAATGCATAGACCCCTCATGCATTGCACTATAAATCACATATTTAAAGTCCAAACGACCGATCCGAACCGTTAGATGTTTAATCCATATTGAAATATGCTTGGAGACCAAATTTTATATTTTTTTGGAATTTTTTTACTATTTATTAAATATTTTTGAAAATTGCTGTTTTGCTGTGAATAGTAAAAAACAGTAAAATTTTATGGATCATCAGATCAGTGACTTTAAAAATTGCTTAATAAATAGTAAAAAAATTCCAAAAAATGTAAAATTTGGTCCTCAAGCACATATTAATATGAAGAACAAGATGAACGGTTTGAGTCGGTTGTTTGGACTTTAAATCCATAATTTATTGTCCAATGCATGAGGGAGTTCATGCATTACAATGCACCATAGCCCATCTCTCTCTCTCTCTATATATATATATATGATACGTCTCAGATACGGATACGAGACCATATATAAATTAAGTATCATAGTAACATAGCTTATGAACATCCGAAAATATTTAAATTTGATGGGCAATTTGTTTATATTGATACTCGCAAGTGTTTATATCTTATATGAACAGTGTTCCCGCCGATTTTCTTTAAATGATCATAATGAAGTTCAAGTAAAATATTTTGCCTAATAAGTTGAAAGATAACTTTTAAATTTTTACTCGTAACAATAAATATATAAACACTTTTTTTTCTTTTTTGGAAAAAGAAAATTGATAATAGCACTCCTATATATCCTACACCAAGATTAATTGTGAACACAAATTCCCTTTCGGATACAACCGGTTCATATGCTATTTTTCTCTGTGAAATGAGAAAAGTGTTTATATATATATATATATAGTTATAACATCTATAGGATTAGGACCAATCTGCATTTATTTAAACTACAAAGTATAATTAGGATAAAGGATCCCAAGTGAATCAAAATTTTAGGCTAACAGGAGATGAGTTGAATGAAGTAATTAAGAGGCCAACGAAAATGAATCAGATAATTGATGGCTTGAATCGAAAAAAAGAAAAGAAATACATTTGATGGCAAAATTAAAAAAAATTGCAACATTGGGTCAATGTAGGACAACCCTTTCGATCGTTCAGAATTTTTAATTAATTAGTTTCTGGTAATTATTTGGATAGCGTGTTTTAATAATATAAATATAATATTAAATGTAAGCAGTACTAGTCCAAGCAATAATTAGTGAACTTGTAATTGGCCAAACACAAATCGCAACCTATCACCCATTCATGAATCATGATTCACCCCGCCTTTGTGGCTTAACAAACTTTTGTGTTTGATCCTACCCTAACCCTACCAATAAAAAGTAAAAAGAAGGGAAAAGAAAAAAGGAAAAAAAAAAAAAAAAGCTTCTTCAAAAGTAATTAAGTTACTTTTTTGTGTTGATATATAATTGGATTTCGTTGGGCAATTTTTTTTAAAAAAAATTGAGAAAAGGAGGGTTAAGTGAGATCTTTGTCATAAACTACATCAAAGTTCAATACCTTAAATCAAGCTAATTATGGATTTTCGTTATTAAAATATTTATAATGTAATTTGTTTTTTTTTTTTTTTTGAAATTAAGCACGGATATAGCAAAGTTAGTTAAGTGGACTAATAATGATGATGATTTGTTTTCTAACCCTTTTAAGAAGAGAAAAAGAAAGAAAGATGTGAGCCATTGAGAAGCTGAAAAGCCACATAGAGGACTGCAGTGGTTGGAGAAAGTGTCAAGTGTTAACACTTATTAAGACTTAACAATAACAAAAGGAAGGAAGTGTCAAGTGTCAAGTGTCAAGTGTTTAGACTTGACAATGACATGATGGAAAAAAGTAGCTGGGCAAATACATTTGATTCTATATATGGCCAACACAACACCAACACGTCTTAAAATAACTTTACAAAAAAAAAAAAAAAAAGCAAACACAAAACACATCATTGTGACTTGGCTGATTGGCCCCCCAGCCCCTAATATGCCCTTTTAATTAATTTGTCATCTCATCCACTCTTCTTCTCCAGTCATATTTTGACTTATCATTTATGAATAAAGGACATCTCCATTTTAGGGAACCTGGAGACGATGTAACTTAACTCAAGGGCGAGGCCGTTAAAGGTAGTTTGAGAGTGCGGACAAATAACCTTTATAATTCGCTGGGCCCCGGATAATATACCTGTGGGCTCTCTATGGGCCGTTTCTATCTGGGCCACGTGGGCCCCGCTTCACATTAATTAAATGTTATTAAAATTTTAAGGGAAGCGTCTAATTGTCCACAGCTTTGACTTATGCGAATACTGTAAAATTACTTATACATGTTGTATAATTATAAAATGTATCACATAAAATATATCACTTAATAACAAAACACTCAGCAGCTATTTGAAGTGGTCCCATGATAGTTAGAAAAAGATTGCAACTTGCACAACAGGACAAAATAAATGTACTTTCAAACTGTACTTTCGAAAATTACAGTTATAGAAAGTTATTGTTAGTTAGAGTTAGTTGTTAGCGGTTATTACCAGTTATTAGCAGTTACCGCAATCTTGTATACTGTAAAATTAAAATTTGTATACTGTGAAATTGAATCTTGTATACTGTAAAATTGAATCTTGTATTCTGTAAAAGTGAATCTTGTATACTGTAACATTTAATCTTCTAACCAGTAAATTTACCACTGAATCTTGTATACTGTAACATTTAATCTTCTAACCAGTAAATTTACCACTGAATCTTGTATACTGTAAAATTTAATCTTCTAACCAGTAAATTTTCCACTAAATCTTATATACTGTAAAATTTAATTAGTACAACTGTAAAATTGCATATTGTATACAGTTGAATGTTCAATTAAATCTTGTATACTGCAAAAATGATAACAATAAAATGTAAACAAAATACTGCAACAATTCAGCTTAAACAACAACCTGCAAAAGAATCCTGAATACTGTAAACTTTCTACTTCTAAGCCATATGATAATACAATGTATGCTGTAAAACGTCTAAAATTATACATCCATTCATCATCTGTTCAAGAATCACCACACACAAACCCCAATATTCACCAGACTGTTCGAAACAAACATTCCACCTGTTCGAAACAAACCCCAATATCCACCTCAAAATCATCCAAACACAAACCCCAATATTCACCAGACACACAACTGTTCGAAACAAACCCCAATATTCACCACAGAGTACAAAACTATATCATTCAACATTCAGACTAAAAACTTTCGATGTGCATTGTTGGGATGAGTAAGAAGCCTCATCACAAGAACCACACGCTCTTTTGATATATCATCCTGCATAACAATAAAATAAAATAAACAATTAAAAAATAAAAAAAAATTGCATTTGTCATCAAATAAGAATTATAAAGTAATATTACAAGTTATTTACCTGGGTAAAAATCATAGGACTGTTTGTGATAATGTTGTACACAAAACGCAACACGAAGATAGCACAATCCTTTGAATTTTCTCCCTGTTTTGGGCACTCCTTACAATCCACATGAACATCTACCCAATCAGGTTTGGCTGAAAGATAAATTAATATCAGCAATTATTTATAAAAAAGTTCAATTATTAAAACTGTAGTTAATTGCCACAATAAAGAAAAAGTAGTACAGCAATACTGTAAAATTGTAGAAGAAAAAAAGTATAATAAAATATAACTCCAGTTAATTGTCACAATAAAGGAAAACTAGTACAGCAATACTGTAAAATTTAAGAAGAAGAAAGTATAATAAAATAAAAAACACTCACAAGTTCTCCATGCAAGAAAAGTCTTGAGCCAACTGATCGTATGCCAATGAAATTCCATATAAGCCCCATCTTCACCAGCAGATGTGTAATAGTGGATTTCCATGGCAGGAACATCCACTGCATAAAGAACCCAGTGATTTTTCTTGCAAAGAGGAACAAAAAGCCATCTTATTGTATCAAACTGAGCTCCAAACAACTGAGGGAGGGCATCAAACGCGGCATACGCAGTGTAATCATGCATACAAACCTGTATGCATACCAATAAAATGCATTAAAGAGTACTCAATTATTTCAACAGAAAAAAAAGATTAAATGTTTGCATAAAAAAGCAAAAATAAAAAAAAACTTACAGACAAATAAGGATTAATGAAGAACCATTTATCCGTGACAAGAGTCTCAAATTGCATGACACTCAAAACTGTTTCAACCAACTGCAAAATAAAAAAAAATTTAAAAATCTTATCATATACTGTAAAATGACTTCATATATCCAGTAATGTTAATTAATGTGTTCTCTGAACATTTCATTTTCATTTATTAGAAATAACATATCAAAATCAAAGTACATAATGTAAATGTACAATAATACCTCAGTGCTTACGGCTTCCTTGAGATTCATTAGGTCTTTCAACACCATCAACCTGCACCAGAAGCCTCCGGGCGTGTGAAGGAAAGCTATCTCAACGTTGATCAATTTTTTGTTCTTCACATTACTTCACCACTGATCGAGAATTTGGATTGCATCACTAGACAATTTTTCTCGATGTTTGTACCCAAATCTCTTAACAATAGGAGGCTTCTCAACTTCTTGGTCACCTCCATCATAGAACAAACTACTCTGAAAATTCCATTAGTTAACATCTTCCTTAAATTCGATGGGTTGAGGAGATATGTGCTTTTCGAATATATGGGGCATTAAGGTTAGCCACTCTGCCCAATCTTGAGCTGCTTCAAGGTTGGGTTTATATGAAGCATCCAGAACAACATCATGATACTCTGCTCTAATTTCATCTTCATATTTTTTCTTGGGTAGAATCACCCTTGGTGAGCATGTACCAATCTTTTTCCCCTTTTCAACTTTAATCTTCTTCTTTGGAGGTGGTTTACACCCCTTTCTTACTGCCCCTGGTTTTCTACCCCTCCTCGAAACTCTACTTTCTACAATTGCTTCTCTAGTGGTTTGAGTACCTGCATCAACTTCTTTCGAAGTGGTTCCCACATCAGCATCTTTCCCCTTCTCTAATTGTTCTTCATTATATTCTTTTATTGCTTCATCAAAAATAACTTCTAAAACTTTGAAAGCACTATCAACTATATAATTCTGATCTTCTGCATTGTAGGTACTAAGCCTTTCAAATAATTGTGCCTGCATAACAAAAAAAAAAATTAACATATAAATACTGCAAATAGCAAAATTCTATAATGTTAAAATATTAAGATAATACTGTAAAATATATACATCCGCTTGTGAAAATGAGGCATTAGATTCAATTTCTGGTGAACTCTTGCTCTTGCTCACTGATGCTGCTCTCTTGCCCTGTCTTTTTGGTGCCCTCTTAACCTGTTTTTTAAGGTACACAATGAAAACCAATTAATACCTAAACAATATAAATTCATAAAATGAATAATGTATACTCAGTATCAATACTATAAAAAATAGTACATAAAATATTAAATTACTATATGAATAATTTAAGTGTAAAAACAAAGAAACCTTTTGTGCTCCCACTTCAGATTGGGGGGGAACTGGAGGGTCAAAAAGTGAAAGTTTGTCAAGTGAAAGATCAATCTGAACTCTCATTTCTTCATCAGTTTTAGTATGATAGTTGTCACTTTTATAATCATGGACAGGCACCTGAACATTTGCAGCCTCCGCTTTATCATTCGCAGCCACCTCAACATTTGCAGCCGCCACTTGTTCATTTGCAGCTGCCTGATCTTTGGCAGCCGCCTCAACATTTACAGAAAACTTATCATTTGCAGCTGCCTGATCATTGGCAACTGCCTCTACATTTGCAGACACCACTTGTTCATTTTCAGCAGCCATATCTTTGACAGTCGCTTCAACATTTGCATCTGCCTCAACATTTTCAGCATCCGCCTTCTCTTCTTCATCATTATTTCCATCCGCCTCCTCTTCTACCTGAATGTTTCCAGCAGCCTCGTCATCGTCCTCATTCTGTTCTTGACCTTGCTCCTCTTCTACCTGACTTACAACAATTTGCTGCTCTTCACCCTGCTCCTCTTCCTCATCCTCATCCTGTGTAAGTCCCATCCCAAGGCTAAAAGAAGGATGCAATGCATCATTATCTTTCTTCGATCGCTTCTCTCTTATTCTGCCTTCTTTTGTAAGTGGACTACCTTCAAGGACCAACTTCCTTTTATTTGCTGAATACATAAACAACTCATATGAGAAAGACAATGCTGTATATTAAGTAAGTTAATGCTGTCAATTAAGTAAATTAATCCTGTAAATTAATAATATAAATTAAGTCAATAATGCAGATTAAGTAATTCAATACTGTAAATTAAGTAACTTAATACTGCACAAATAAAGAACAACTTTCATATATCAATAACATGAAAATTACAGTAAAAAAACTGCAAAAATATATAAAAAAATCATGTAACACTTACGATAATCTACCAACATACTCTTCTTCGCAGCATCCTTCTTAGCAAAATGCTTCAAAACTGCTTGATCAATATCTTGCAACATCTGATCCATTACTTCTGGATCAATATCTTCAAGTTTAGGGAAACTCCACACCAAATACACCACTTTTGGGTTCAGCTCTAGGAATTGCTCTCTTAGAAATGGACACGGGACAACCCCGAATTTCATCAGAATGGGAGTGAAATTAACCAACATGTCGTACAGTTTGGTGTTAAAAATATCCTGCAACTTATGAGGGTCGCAAACATACTTCAAATAATCAACAGGGATAAACCCTTTATTCAAGATTGGTTCCTGACACTTGAAAGGTTTCACTGGTTTTTTTTCTAACATCAAATGCATGAATAGATATCAACTTCCTCTCAAAATAAGGCCTCTTAACTTTACTAGACAAACCTTCAAACCAGTCAAGATACCGAGGAACAGTTCCTGTGGAAGTTCTCATCTTCTCAAACTTTGTTTGTTCGAAAAACCAAACCTGAGTACTAAAAAAAAAATCTATGTGTACTGTCATAATCAAAACAGAATACTGTAAAAAACAACAATAACATCAATCTTGCAATTCTACTGATTGAACCTTGCAACAATAACTTTGAATAATGTAAACCAAATTCAAGAATAATGTAAAACAAAAAAACAACAAAAATAAATAAATTTACTTACAATTAGAGCCAAAGTACAACCAGGAAGGTACCCAGTTTCTTTCCTTTCATCCTCAACATCTTCCTGAGAAGCCAACTGACTAGCTATCTGCTCTTCCGTGATCTCAATGTGTTCATCATCTTTCATTTTGCACCACAATGCAGCATTAGCAATATTTGCTTGTAGCAACTTGTAAACAGCTGTGCCCAGTTGTAGTTCTTCAGCTGTTCAATCTTCTCAGCATAGCTGATTCAGAATATAGTATAATATATTTTAATTACTTCCAAAATATAACAATAATATATTTTCATATATAATATAATTCAATTTCTTTGACTTACCTGAAAAGTTGTAAGGGTACACTGCCAGCAGTGTTTGGAAATAAAATTGTTGTAAAAATATACAACACCAATAGAGAGACAACATCTCTGGGATTTGAATTCTTGTCCTCTACAAGTTGTCTAATCACACTTTCAATAACAGGTCTTCTGATTTGGTTCTTGTGGGGGAAATATTTTTCACGAAGGGGAGATCTGGAAACCCTAACTTGGGATAGGTCAACAACCTGACCTTGATTTGGAAGACATAAGAAGTTGGCCACACAATCAGACGTGAAATATACTTTTTTCCCCAGTATATTGAAACACTCTTTCCTATTGTCGTACAAAGACAAAATAGTATGCAATATCTCATTTGATACTTGCATTTTCTTGGGAAAGACAAAGAGATGGAGGAAAGGGGTTAAAAATAAAAGCTTTCTATGCTCGACATTCAAAAGGTGAAACACATGCGTGTGAATGAACGTCATTGCACGATCGATCACACATTTGCTCGTCACAAGCCCAAATTTATCATAGCCTCCTAAAAAAATAAAAGTACTAATGAGAAATAATTCAAATACTTCCAAATACTTCAAAACTGTTGCCTTAAAACTGTAAAAATATAACATACAAGATATAAATTTCCAATAATATAAAATTAGCAGATAAAAAGAGTAAAATAAAAGGTACAAAAAGTATAAATTTAGAATACTTGAACACTAGTACAGGTAAACTGTAAAAATATACCATACAAGGTATAAAATTGCAATAATATAATATTAGCAGATAAAACCAATAAAATAAAAGGTATAAAAAGTATAAATTTAGAATACTTGAACACTAGTACATGTAAACTGTAAAAATATAACATACAAGTTATAAATTGGCAATAATATAAAATTAACAGATAAAAAGAGTAAAATAAAAGGTACAAAAAATATAAATTTAAATACTTAAACACTAGTACAAGTAAACTGTAAAAATATACCATACAAGGTATAAATTTGCAATAATATAATATTAGCAGATAAAAACAATAAAATAAAAGGTATAAAAAGTATAAATTTACAATACTTCAATACTAGTACAGGTAAACTGTAAAAATATACCATACAAGGTATAAATTTGCAATAATATAATATTAGCAGATAAAAACAATAAAATAAAAGCTATAAAAAGTATAAATTTACAATACTTGAACACTAGTACAGGTAAACTGTAAAAATATACCACACAAGGTATAAATTTGCAATAATATAATATTAGCAGATAAAAACAATAAAATAAAAGCTATAAAAAGTATAAATTTACAATACTTAAACACTAGTACATGTAAACTGTAAAAATATAACATACAAGGTATAAATTTGCAATAATATAATATTAGCAGATAAAAACAATAAAATAAAAGCTATAAAAAGTATAAATTTATAATACTTAAACACTGTTACATGTAAACTGTAAAAATATAACATACAAGGCATAAATTGGCAATAATATAATATTAGTAGATAAAAACAATAAACTAAAAGCTATAAAAAGTATAAATTTACAATACTTAAACACTGGTACATGTAAACTGTAAAAATATAATATACAAGGCATAAATTGGCAATAATATAAAATTAACAGATAAAAAGAGTAAAATAAAAGGTACAAAAAGTATAAATTTAAAATACTTAAACACTAGTACAGGTAAATTGTAAAAATATAACATACAAG
The DNA here is from genome assembly GCA_033356055.1 of Carex pumila. Taxonomy (NCBI): domain Eukaryota; kingdom Viridiplantae; phylum Streptophyta; class Magnoliopsida; order Poales; family Cyperaceae; genus Carex; species Carex pumila. The sequence continues at coordinate 67,910 of JARJHM010000193.1, read as the reverse complement.
GTATAAATTTGCAATAATATAATATTAGCAGATAAAAACAATAAAATAAAAGCTATAAAAAGTATAAATTTACAATACTTAAACACTGGTACATGTAAACTATAAAAATATAACATACAAGGCATAAATTGGCAATAATATAAAATTAACAGATAAAAAGAGTAAAATAAAAGGTACAAAAAATATAAATTTAAAATACTTAAATTAATGTACAATACTTCAACCCTAATACATGTAAACTGTAAAAATATAACATACAAGCTATAAATATGCAATAATATACAAATACAAGCTATAAATATGCAATAATATACAAATACAAGATATAAATTTGCAATAATATGCAATAATATACAATACAAACTAATTATTATTCAATACAGTAAACTAATCCTATCAAATAGTTTAGAATAAAGAAAATCTTTTCCATCTTCAGAATCCTGACTTAGATTTCCTTCAACTTTAGCTTTCCCTTTAGTCCTTCTATTCACTTGTTCTGCAAAAAAAATATATACAATATAAACAATAAAATATGTTAAGACATTTAATTAACAATTATAATAAGAAAAATCAGACAGATCTTTTGAAACATAACAGATCAAATGCTTCAAAATAACAAATCCTAATATTATTAAACACAAAATGCAACTTATTAAGAACAATAGTGTAAATCGGAGTCATTAATGTTGGAAAATAGCAACTGGAAACTTAAAATTAAAAAAAAATTCAATTGTTGTACTGAAATGTTCAGATATTACAAGTAAAATATGACAGATTTGATTATACTAAAGAGAAAAGTAAACCCTAGCATTATTACAAAGAAAATGTAATCTATTAACAAAAATACTGTAAATCGGAGTCATAAATGTTTCAACGTACCAAATCGAACCTTCAAACTAACAAAAATTTCGATTTCTTCTTCAATAGATAAAAATATTTACTGAATGAAGCAAAAAAAACTAATCAAAAACAGCAAAAAACAACAAATCTGATAGAAATAGAGAAAATAATTTAACCTGGAGTACTTTTCTTCATTCTGTCCAAATATGCAAGAAAAATAGATTGAATCTTCTAACGACGGGGATAATAAGGTAAAATCCAAGTAGCTTAAGAGAATTGGAGAGTATTTGTGCTCCCGTGCAAAGTTTTAGGCGAATTTCTGCTCGCAATCAGTGTTTTTGCTCGCGAACAAGGTTTTTGGAGAAGACGAAACGATGCGGAGTGTTCTACTGAGAGAGTGATGGAGTGAGAGTGTGACGAGGGTAGTCGAGTAAATACTGTCGGAGTTTGTCGGGTCCGATTTGAATCGAGTCGGAAAAAATGAAACGACGCTTCGGATGGTTTACATAATATTCCAAAGTTAGTTAGACCATATGATATAGTGCCAACAAAATGGCGCAAAGTATAGTCTATCAACCGTTAATTTTTCAATTTTGTAATTTGGGGACCACTAAACTGAAAAATCATCTCCAGTTCAAAATCTACTTGAGACAACTGTACTAACTTAATTGTAAAAGAGAAAAAGTTTCTGTCCACTGGATTTTGTATAACAGTACAAAAATAATTTTGTATACTGTAATTTAATTCTTTATAAAGTATATAAAACAATATTACTAATAATAAAGTTGTACAATAAATAATATGTAAGGGCTAAATATTGAACTACAATAATGTAATTTTATACAAACAAAACTATTAATAAACAAATTATATAACCTAATTAATTTTGTATAGTATATTCTTCCAAAATAATGTATATAAATCTTCAAAAACAAATCATAATTATTATTTTTATCAACAATTAAATTTCTTGTCTTAATAAAAAATAAAGTAAACAACTATTATGAAAAATGAACAAAATTTTATATTAACCAAATGAAATGTACTTACAAACAATATACTGTATTCAAACAAACATTCAATCAGAGGCTTGAAACTTTAATAAAAAAAAAAAATCTATAATACTATTTCTATATTTTTAACAAAAAAAATATCATCTAACTAGTGTGTGCGATTCTTCTTCACATTAACATCCATCGGGTTCTTATAAGCATGCTTACGTGGTCGTCCCTTCCTTTTCGAATTTTGCGGAGGTAATATATTAATAGAAGGTGCAGCATTTAAAACTTCATTCGTAGTATTATTCAATTCTTCGTGATGTCTTGACAAATTTTCATCACCTGTAAAGAGTATAATGTAAAATTCAAGGTTGAATAACATAAATTATTTCACAGAACAACTTATAAATTCAAATGTATGAAATACATAGAAAAAAAATAAAGGAGATTGAGTCCGTATTACCTCCAACAAGAGAAGCAGATATTGAATCCATATTACCTGTGGCAATAGATTCAAGATATCCAATGAGTCCATGCCAATCGTGAGGAATTGGATAACCAACTATAAAAAGGGATTTATTATCAAAGATTATAAAATATAAAAATGCTTCATAAAAGTGTAAATTACTTTAAAACATTAATTGTCACCTCTTCCTCTAGTTGGGGCAACTGAAGTCAAATTTTGTACACCTTTATTTGACAAGTCAATGACTGACCTGTAAAAACAAGAAAGAAACAATTATTTATCATGAAAGGAATTTCATCAACTGAATGGTTATCAATGCTGTGAATTACTTAAATATATAAAGTAAACATTTATAATAAAAGACATGAAACAAAAATAACAAAAAAAAATATTATTATTACCTCCTACTCTATCTGTGGCACTTGAAGTATAATTTACATCACCATTTGTTTGCCCAGTCAAAGTTTGCCCTGTAAAAAAAAAAAAATGCAATTCATTAAAAATGTCACAAATACAATAAAATGTAATATGTTTGAATCCTGTAAAAATATATGACAAATCCAATAAATTCTTACATTTAATACTATAAAAAAAATAATAACAATTACAGCATTACCTCTTCCTTGAGTTGTGCCACTTGAAATTACATTTACATCACCATTGTTTTGAGCAGTCACTGGTTGGCCTGTTCATAAATTTATAACTGTTTCAATACTGTATAATTAATATAGAAAAAATATAAAAACTACAAGAACATAGTGTAACAAATATATCACTCTCTCACCTGACAACTACATTTAGACCGACATTAATACTGTAAATTTCTTCTACTAATACTATGATGAGTTCAATCCAATACATTAAAGTGTTAAACAATACCTCTGGCTCGTTTTCTGGGGGCTGCAGAACTAGTGTGTACTTGTCCTCTTGACAAACCACTTCCCCTACCTCTAGAAGCACTTCCTCCAGAACCAACATTTTCATTTGTATGAGTACCATCTAAACCATGTTCAACTACAGATCCAGAAACAACATCCCCTAAACGAAAAAAAGGAACTTATTCCCCAATTACAATAAAAACAGAAAATAATAAACAGATTATTTAGAAATTAACCTTTTAACATGTTTAGAAGATGTTCTAAACCATTAAGAACTTCATTATCCTTCTCATCACTAACACATCCAAAATTAAGAAAATCTTCAATTATTGGGTTCATCTTCCTTGTCAGATCATACCTCCTACAAAAAAGAAAAATTCACATTTAAAAAAATAACAAAATCAACACCAAATACTGTAAAATTAATAAGTCAAAACAGTATAAATTAATACATTACCTGTTAATTTCAACAGTGCTACCATCAGGACAATCGACAGGAATCAAATCAAACTGAAACATGTCCTTCCTCCATCGGTCAAGTATGTATTTCTCATTAACATACAGTTGCTTCTCATGTTTTAAAACCATGATGGAGTGAGAACACAAAATACCAGATGCCTCAAACTTCTTACAAATACAAAAAACCTCTTTCAAATCAACCTTGTACTGAACAGCAAAACTTTTCCTAGAGATATCCTGGACCTCATAAACTTTGGTGTTGTCATTTGGTTACACCCGAAAAACACATGTAAGATTCAAAGCCTGTCTGATTTCATGTTGAAACCTATAAAAAATTTCATTCGTGTATACACGACAAAACTGTTTTTCAAACTCTAAATCAGAAATTAGAATGGGTGTTGTGCTCTTATCTTTATGGTCCAAATAGTGTTCTCTCTGCCAAATTCTACTAAGTCCAGATTCAAAGTTCACTACAAACTCAGAAAGAGTTGATTTAGATCTCAGATAGTTGTCAAAAAAAGAATTCATACTCTCAACTCTTTGCGTGGTATTCATACCAGCCCAAAATCTGTCGTTCAGGTAAACCGGCACCCATTTCCGCCTCTGCCTAAAAATGCTCTTAAACCATGGAGAATCTTCATAACCAATCTCAACCATCAAGGTCCTCCAACTTTGTTCAAACTCTGATTTAGTTCTTGCTTCATAGACTGCCTTCACCAAATATGTCAAGGCGTCTTTATCGTCTTGACCCCCAAACTTTGCTGGAAGCTTATGAAGTATGTGCCAAGCACAAAATCTATGGACACTATCAGCACCCAATACGTACCTGATACCTTTCTCAATACTGGGGCATTGATCTGTCAAGATACCACTCGGTTTGACACCATTCATGCAAGCAAGAAATTTCTCCATGCACCACTTGTACTCCTCGGTTTCCCTTCCAAGAAGGGCACATGCAAAAATTATTGTCTGCTAATGATGGTTAACGCCCACAAATAAAACAAGTGCCATGTCATACCTGAAAAAAAACAATGAAATAGATATTATCAATCTGTACATTATATACTGTAAAATAATGGCTATGAGATGCAAAAGGTTCAACATATCATGTAAAATACAAAAACTTTTGCAAACTGATATATAATGTTAAATGCTACTTTATATCATGTAAAAAATTGACTACATAATGCAAACTACACAATTCAAACTATTAAATATCGTATGTTCAAGCAACATAGATAGTTCTATACTATAAATAATGAAATATATCCTGCAAAATAACTGACAAAAGCAATAAAATAACATACATACCATACAAAAAATTCTGAATTAAATATTACCTATTTGTAAGGTAGGTGGCATCCATGACAACGACATCATGATAATACTTGTATGCTGCACGCCCACGACCATCTGCCCAGAATATATTCCACAAATGCCCATCATTAGTATGCTTGTATGTATACCAGAAATTTGTATCACATAGTTGCTTCCTCTCGAAATAATCAGCTAGTAGCTTCGCATCATCACCACCAAGAGCCCTCAGTTTTCCCCTCTTATACTTATCAATATGGTTTCGAGCATCCTTCCAAGTAAAGGTACCCTTATAATAACCACCAGCCATTTTTAAAACAAGTTCAATATTATCAGCTGTAGGCAACCCTTGGTCTGAATTGAATTCTAGCATATCCTTGAACCTCTTAGGAATGTAATGATAGGTTGGTATCAAAAATGCAGAACCTGGAGTGAGCTCATGGCTATGCTCCAAGTGCAAGCTATTCACTCGCCATGATTCAGTGAGTTCAGAATATTTCACTGTCATAAACACCTTGCAGTTTGAATACCCAGAAGGTCTCCGCCTCTCTGGAAAACGTTCACCCTCTTTAACCTTTTCGTGCTTTCCTCTGAATTTAACACACTGAAATCGACACCCTACAACAACACCCCCATTTTTGTAAGTTGTTTTCTTGCACACACCAAACCCACTTTGGAAACCGTACAGTTTAAAAAAAGTGTGTGCCTCTTCAATGGAATAAAAATCATCACCAAGTGTAGGAGGGCTTACTACAGAACTGTCTGACAAATCAGATCCTCCTGATACATTACCTACAAAATCAAGAACTTCATCTACTGGTGCATTCAAATCTAGTACACCAATTTATGACTCTGCTGATTCCTGAATTCCTACATCTCCCACAACATCAGGTTCTTCATTTAAATCGAATTCTACAACCCTAATTTCTGCAACACTGTTCACACTAGAATTATCACTTGCCAAATCTTCATTTAAATTAAAATCCATTAGGACATAACTGTAAAAAAATAAAAATAAAGAATGTTAGTCACAAACAAAAAGAAATATATAATAATGTACACCAATATATCTTCATAAACTGTAAAAATATAAATTTACAATACTTGAACACTAGTACATGTAAACTATAAAAATATACCATACAACGTATAAATTTGCAATAATATAAAATTAGCACATAAAAAAAGTAAAATAAAAGGTACAAAAAGTATAAATTTACAATACTTAAACAGTAGTACATGTAAACTGTAAAAATATAACATACAAGGCATAAATTGACAATAATATAAAATTAACAGATAAAAAGAGTAAAATAAAAGGTACAAAAAGTATAAATTTACAATATTTCAACACTAGTACATGTAAACTGTAAAAATATACCTTACAAGATATAAATATGCAATAATATAAAATTAGCAGATAAAAATAATAAAAAAAGTATTAATGTACAATACTTCAACCATAATACATGTAAACTGTAAAAATATAACATACAAACTATAAATATGCAATAATATACAATACAAGATATAAATTTACAATACTTGTGCCAATAATGTAAAAATCATAATTTAAAACTGTAACTTATGTAAAAAAATCTCATAAAAAACTAACGACAATTTTCACAAACAAATAAAAAGTTTCGTTTGACTTGCACCAATCCTGTAAAAGTCATTAATCAATGCTGTAACTCAAATAACAAATATTATAAAAAACATCATAAAAAATTTCAACTTCCAGAAATTTTCATAACAGATTGCAAAATGTACAAATTCGCAAATCTAACAGTGCAATATGAAAACATTTCAATCTACACCAATATATAATTCATCATTCAATGCTGTAACTTACTTAACAAATCTTATGAAAAACTTGATTCACAATTTCAAACATCCAAAAACAACGAAATCATAGCATAAGAATAATATTTAGCTAAAAATTCGCTCAAAATGACAAATCAATGAAAATAACAAATTCAAACAGAGAAACTTACTAGATCTGAAAATATCGTCTTCGATTTAGTCGAAATACAATCTTCCGTCGCGATATCCAGCCAGTAAGCTAAAAAAAAGAAAATTCCTCATTGTGCGAACGAAAGACTGAAGCAAAATACAAAAAAAAAACGCATAAATTACAATTTCGTTTGAATAAAAGTTTGTACCGATGAAATCACGACCTGCTTCACTGAATTAGCGGCGAAATAGGGAAGAGAATCACGCGTGAAATTAGTTTCGAAGTAGGAATGAGAACTCGTCAATGAAATTCACGGCTGAATATTGCGTCGCAAAGAAAGAGGAAAGAAATCGCCAAACGCGAAGCTAATCTGATCGGTGGAAATATGGAAATTCAAAAAAAGGAAGGATACGCTCGCCGCCGACTTTTTTAAATACGAAGACGAGAGACGGTTACAAAGTGGGACCAGAAGACAGTTAACGATAGTTGGATAAGGGCTGTGGACAAATGGTAGACAAATGTGAGTGGACAATAACCTTTTCTCAATTTTAAGGGTCTCTCTCTCTCTCTCTCATTAAATCATAAAATCATTAATAAATGCAGTGCAGCTAGCTTAAAATTAAAATAAAATTAAATGCACCAACCCCAGACTGTGAGACTGTGGTCTGTGGCTCATGGAGTCATGGGTCATGGCTGTTACAACGTACAGTTCACCTGCCATTCTTTATTTTTCAGCCCATATCTTTTTAACTATATATATCAAAATTTCCTCTCTTCTTCCTAGCTCTAGCTCCAGCTTAAATAAATAAATAAATAAATGCTCCTTCGATCTCCTTCAATTTAAGTCAATTTTCCTCTCAAGTTAGTTCGATCGAGATGATCAATAAGCTTTTAGTTATAATTATACGGTCAAACTGCTCAGTCTTCTTGTTATTTGGTCAAAGTGTTGAGACTTTTTTGCACATTTAATTATTAAACAAAATTAATATATTAAATTTTAATTACTATTTTAGCTGGCATATGTGGTTCATATTGTTATGTTATGCAGTACGGTACGATTTAATTATATTAAATTTGTCTAATTAATTTCAAACAAAAGTGGTGGAATTAATGCACACACACAGTTATTAAGAAAACAATAGGCTACCTACCTATATAGCTAAACTTATATACATACATACATACATTATACATATATAGTACTGCTGATTAATTTTGTGGATTTGGAAAATCATATAAATTTATATAATATTTGACAAGCCTAGTGAATAGTGATGTGCATCAAGTAGTAGGTAGATTAGAAAAGAAAGAAAGAAAGTCAATGATAGGAGTTTGTTGTTTATTAAGACTTGTAAACAACCAAATCCAAATCAAGCATACTTTAACATGCATGTGATTAGAAAAAGACAAATTTATGTGTTTCAATTAAAGAGCACTTAATTTTTTGACTAATTAATTAACATGCTCAATCGTAGCTAGTCTAAACTCTGACACGATGTTACTGAACACAAAATTAATTAAGTCTCTAGTTTGCTAGTATCTTTGTGGTTATAGTGTTAAACACCTGTTGGTCAACTAACCCCAATGAAAAATGATAGTTATTTGAATAAATATTTCTTCTCCCAGCTTATTTCCTCTATCAATTCCTCAATCATTAATTATATGAGGGGACTACAACTTCTAGCACAAAAATACAAAAGAAAACATGTATCAGTCATTAATAATGTGGGGGACCGCTTATATTTGAAAAACTTTACAACTGATGCGCATAAATAAATTTATGAAGTTATGCAAATATTATTTGGTATAATGTTTAAATACATTATAAGAATAATATAAATATTGTATAATAGAATAATATGAATAATATGAATAATATTATTTGTTCATAAATTAATTTATTAAACTAATAGTAAAATGAGATTATAGAGAGCATAAAATGGCTAAACAATGCCAGTGGTATTTGTGTAATTGATTCAAACCTTATACAAAGAGTTGTCCTAACCCTTGCCTATTTAAAAGGGTGCAATTAAGGAAAATTAGGCTAATTTTTCTGCCAAAAATGTAGCTAAAATTGACCAATTTTCAGCAACTATTTTTCTTCTTCTCCTTGGCCGAAAGTTGAGAAGCTTGCTCTCTTATCTTCTCCTGTTAGGTTTAGCCACCAAGAAATCAAATAGTTTGTTAATTTAAAGATCAAGATATGGTTGTATCTAAACCTTGAACTCGACATCCATCTATCTAAGAGGTGTGGTAGTTCGTTATTTAGATGCAAGGTGAACCAAGAGGTGCTTTCAAGATAACGGCGGTTCCAAGAGATCTAGAAGGAAAATCGACTTCCCTCTAACAAGATATTTGACAATCTCTTTAGGTATGAATTCTTATCTCATCTTATGTGAGAAATAAATTTATTTAATTTTATTTGAAGCACATGAGATGCTAGAAGAATTTTTTTTAACATAATATTGCTTGCAATTGTCAAACAAATGAGATCCGTTGTGTATTGAACCAAGTGGTGATAAGACAAATTTTAAATTCTCACCATATAGGCATACTAATGAAATTCCTACAAATATGTATACTTATACACGCAAGTATTAACATCTAATATAGTAAGTATTCGATATCAAGTATTTCTTTAAACAATCTTTCTTATCACATACTCATTTTTTACATGTCTTATGGTTTTTTTTTACTTCAATGTCGTCCATATTTCTGACAATCTGTGAAATTTTTTGTGAATCTAAAGTCACAGACGTTTTCTACGTAATTTTATCTTTCAAATGAGATCCATGATGAAGTACTTTTGAGTTGTCTGCCGCACAAGTATTCATACTTGATATATTATATATTAACACCTATGCACATATACATCCATATTTACACGTGACAGTTGTAAAATATATCAAATATTAGGTGGTTACCTAAGTAGTTAGTGATTTCCTACTTAATTAGCGGTCCCCACAGGTAATACATTACGAGGTATGAATACTTGCTCAACAAGATATGAATACTTATACGACAACGTATGAATACTTGCACGACGAGGTATGAATACTTGTACGATGAACAACTCGAAAGTATGTCATCATGGATCTCATTTAAAAGAGAAAATTAAGTAGAAGACATCCATAGTTTTAGATTTACAAATTTTCTCACAGATTGTCATAAATATTGATGAAATTGAACGGAGAAAAAAAAATCCAACTCTAAAATGTGTAAAAGATATGTGTGTGATGTATTCAGTTTTTTTTTCCAAAATACTTAATATCTTAGGTATGAATACTTGATATATTATATATTAACACTTGTGCACATAGGTATCCATATTTGTATTATAAAATCTATTAAATATTAGGTGGTCCCTAAGTAATTAATGAAGTTCAGTTAATTAATGGTCCCCACAAATAGTTATTAACTAGAGAATGAATGAAGAAAATTGACTGAAAAATAGTTACTCCATTCTTAGTTATTTATACTAGAAACTACTTGAAGCTTGGGCCGTAATTAATTAAGCCTTCCAATCCGGTTCTTTTGTGTACTGGTACGTAGTTTATTCTGTAGCCAATTGATTGCACATTATTCAAATAGGAGAAACACACACACACACACATATAAGAATATTAATTAATTAATTAATTAAATAATAGATGTGTCAGAGGTTGTGACCTGTTTTAGCCTACACTAACCATATCATTTTGATTCTACCTTGTTACTTATTTGTTAGTACTATCTATCAATTATCATACTAATTAATTAGTATTAGTATTGATTGTATCATCATCATCGGCATGATATCACCATACTCCAAATTTAGCTAGGTAACAGTATTTCGAATTAATGTGAGATAATCAGAATCTTAAAACGTGAAGCTGCACAATAATAATAATAATAATAATAATAATAATTATTATTATTATTATTATTATTATTATTATTATTATTATTATTATTATAATAAAACAAATAAAACTGATTCCTATCTATTCAGAATCTTCAAATAATGTTTTGTTTTACACAATTTTAAAAATAAAATATATTCAGTACTAAAACAAAGAATAATGCTAGTATATATGTACTTAAGCTTATTAAGGTAATTGGTGAGTTTAAAAATTATTAAACCAGCTTCAAACAATGAAATCGGTTTACTTTATTTTAATACACATTCTATCTAAATGATGGAGATCTCATCTACAATCAGAAATTTTATTTAATAATATTATGAATTATATAAAATAAATGATTCATAAAAAATGAATGCACCCTAGTCCGATCCCTAGACTACTAAAAAAGGGGGAAAAGTAGAGGAAAAAAAAAAAAAAAAAAAACAGAAATGTAGAGTTAATTGGGGGTCAAGTAGAGTTAAATTTAATGGATCGATTTGGGGGGCACTTAAAATATATAGTGTTGTTTCTCTCTGGTAGTGAGAGGTAAATAAATAAAAAAGGTTTGTTTTTAATATGGTCCACAGTCCACACCACAACCATATATAGGTTACATCTATATCTACATGAGATAACCCACTATTTTTATTTAAAAAAAAAAAAAAAAGATTCGTAAATTGAGCGAGATTTTGATCGATTGTGTGTGAAAAGTGAAAAGTGATATTGACAGTCAGTCAAGATCAATTGAAATATGTGCGTTTGCCTTTGCCTTGCTACAATTATAAAATTTGTTTGTTTGTTTGTTTGTTTGTTTGTTAATACTTAATACTTAATATTATTTAGTTGTGTTGTCTGGTGTGTAGGCAAAACGTGGCAAGTGTTGGCGCAAGTTAATTATTGTAGCTTCTGTGTTTGGTCGGTGTCTGGACTTACAAGCTTTAAATGAAATGAAAAATATCAGGTGACTAATTCTTAAATGCCCGTTTTGTTATAAATTTATAATGTACTTGACTTCAACTTGAAGCATGTGTTTTTTTTTGTTACCCCTTCTTTTCTTTTTTGGTTTTGGAGGGGAGGGGGCGCTGTCTATCTCCGGTTTACAAATTCATATTTTCATTGCTTACCGAGTCGAGTGTTTCAACTTTTATTAATTAAGAGTGATTTAAGTGTTGAGGAGGAAGAATTATTTAGATCATTATTTATTTTAATAAAATTTAAATTTACAAAAAATATATTATAGACATGATCTATGTAACACACATATCATATTTATAAAAATTAATTAGTTTTCAACTTTTCATATATATATCTTACCCTGCATTAAGTGACTTCAAGTTTAAAATTTATGATTTTCTGCATGCATTATCAAAAGATACTTTAATTGTGCAAAAATTAATTAATTGTTACACCATCTCCATGTCCATCGAATAACTTACCTACATAATTAACTTCATTTATTTATTTTCAATCTCAATTTGAATTGATTTGAAAATTATAAGATTATCAACATAATCATTTTCAAGTTAATTATCTTTCCTCATAATAAAATAAATAAATACATATATAATTTGTTACAAGGGACGATTCCTGGTAATAATATTAAGTTCTTCATTTTGAGAATTCTGCAACTTCTTAATAATGCATGTATTTCAATTAATCTTATTTTCATATGCGAAAGAATAAGTTTAATTCAAGTGCTTCAAATTAATTTTAATCTACTCATGAGGTCTCTAGCTACTACACAAATTAATACTGAACATATCAATGTGAAATTTTATGAGTAATAACTAACCTAGCTAGTAAGAATTGATATCAAATTAATTAAGGTATTGAATACTTTTTAGAAGATCATAGTACCATGATGAAACGGTAGATAATTAATTATATATTTTTACCTCCCCCCCCCCAAAAAAAAAAAAGAGTAAGAAAAAAAAATGTATGATAGGATGAGTGACGAGCAGTGTTCTAAATAGCGCCGCTATAGTGTTTTTCTCTCATAAAAGCTATGGCGCTATGTCCAAATAGCACCGCTATTTAGGTATAGCGCAATTTTTTTAACCCGGCCGCTATGACGCAATAAACGCTATTTAAATCATTGGTGACGAGTGTGTTACGTTAGCATTTTGCGTTCATTCAAGTGGATCTCTATATCAATTCTCCCCAGGTTTGCGTAATTAATATGCTCACATAAATGAGCCCACGGCCAAGGGTACGTACGAGGAACGACCACAAATCCAAATTTATATTGTACTAAAATTAGACAAACTATAGAATATATATATAATGTGTGACTGAGGGGACATGAATGAAAGCTAGCTTCCTTCGAGTCAAATTAATTCCAAATAAAACAAAATAAGAGAAGAGGATCGAGAATTTAATTTGTTTATGTATGCGCAGAAATATTAATTAGTTTCACAAATTCAGTGATTTGTCTTGAGTTATATATTTATGGCCAATTTCTTTTACCTCAACTTGCTTTTACAGTATCAATATATGTATATATATAGTAGCCGATCGAAATATTAAAAAAGTTTCCTATGTGTGGTTAAAATTTGCATCTTGAAAATATTAACAAAAAGACAAAAAGAAAAAGGCAAAAACGAGAATCACGCAGGCGCGCGCGCCCACACACATACACACACACACACACACATATATGCACTTTCAGATTTTCAAAATTAAGAACCCTTTCCTTATTAATTATGATATTACAAAATGTAATGAATCTTATTTACATAAAGCGTTACAATTAACTTTTAATTAATATAATGAGAACTGCAGACTACAGTACCAATTAGGCATTGTTATCATGTTATGTGTGTAAAAGATCATCCTAATTACGTTTGAAATTTAAAGATGAAATAAAATGATTTAAGATTTTTTAAACTCTTGTCTTATGTTAAAACTTAAAAAAATAAATAATATAAAATTAATAACCTAGCACTGTCACAATTTATTTATTTTTAAAATAAAATAAAAAAACCGCTTTAAAGGTAGGTAGATAGGGAAATTAAATGATCTGGAGGGACATAGTAGCATGGGTTGAATAAGTTCGATTTGGCATGTGCATATGTATGTATGTATATATTTATGTATGTAAGTAAACCTCTTGTCATGATGTCGATATATAGTATGCATGATTTAGAGAATATTTTTAGGAACAGTAGTTATATATATATATATATATATTAAGATTTTTCTTTTTAAAAAAAAGTATGTGTAAAGTTGATTAAAGCGGAGGCTAGTTAGCTAGGGTGAAAAAGAATAAATCATGAATGTGCTGTAAAAGAAGTAAGCAATTAAAGATCGATCTTGCATACAAAATTTTCCAATTCAATTCTAAAAAAAGTTGCATGCAGGCAGCCCACAGGACCAAAATTTTCAGGGGGCGTTTGGTACACTAGCTACAGTTACTAATATTAATATTAATTAATATATATATGGCCTGCCACTTTCAACCATTTTACACAAAATTAAAGACGACACTAAAATATCGTAGAAAGCTACTTAAAAATCATTGTAGAAAGGTTACTGTAGAGTTTTGGTTATATAAAAAACATTCTTCTTCAAGCGCTGTTTTGATCAATTAATTAATACTCTCTCTCTTTGTTAGTCTGATTTATGTGCACAAGGAGGTTGGATTTGAGATCTCTTTCTTTGCTGGTCTGATTTATGTGCAGAAGGAAGCCGGATCTAAGATTTTAGAGTTAATTTGTATTTCTTCTCTCTATCTTGTTAAGTTAGTACGTCATGTATATATATATTTCTCTTTTTTTCCTCTAATTTTCTGTTTGTAGTTATTAGTTTTTATGCGCGCCAGTTTGTAGTTTTTTTTCTTCCTTTTTCATCTCGGCACAAGATAATTCTATTTAAATAATTCTAGTTTTTTTCCTTCCTTTTTCATCTCGGCACAAGCTGACAAAAAAACAAACCTGATGTACATGTGTTGACGAATTTTTCATCTCGACACAAGCTTCCTTTTTCATCTCACATGCACTTGATACAGGTAAAATATAGTTAGCCTATTTAAATAATTCTAGTTAGCCTAATAAATGAACAGGTAAAATCACAAGAAAATGAAGAAGAAGGGTAGGCTGACGAATTCTCATCTCGGCACAAGGAAAATAATAACGAAAGAATCATATATATCGGCACAAGAATTATTTAAATAGACTAATTAACTAGATAGCATATTGGACAAAAATTAAATTATGGCTAACGAAAAGATAACATATTGGACAAAATTTCATCTCGGCACAAGAAAAGGGTGCCATGCATTTTTCAATAGAGTGCCGAATTTTCATCTCGGCACAAGGAAAAAATTGATTTTTTATGAAAATTTCAATATGTCAAAATTCTCGGACCGAGATACTATTTCGGCACAGCAAGATAAAATAAATTTTGTTATTGTACACGGATATTTAGTTAAATATCCGTGTAGATCGGTTATATAGAGAGCGACACTGGCAATCAATCGTACACAGCTGTTTATGTAATAATCCGTGTAACTCTCTATTAATCGCACGCGGCTAAATATCCGTGTGTATTTATTCAAGAATTTCTACACCCTCACAGCATACACGGCAGGAAATCCGTGTAGCTCCTCCATTTATGTCCGTGTGCAATCTCTTTTTCTGTAGTAGTGTGTATTCGGTCTAAATATGCGGTTTAGAGCATATTACCTGTTTAGCATATATTAACAATGATAAAAATACTAATTTAGAATATATTAACAGTGATTTATACCACATATTACCGATTTAGACTATATTAATGATTTCGAGTATATTAACAGTGATAAAAATACTGGTTAAAGTATATTAACAGTGGTTTATATATATATATATATATATTAATGTATACTTGTTTCTATATATATGAATTTTTATTTAAAATTCGCATATATAAGTCCACATAAAAATTCTCATATGCGGTCGCATATAGCATATGTGGTATACAATGACTTTCCACATACTGCATATAAACCAAATATTAAAATACTGCACGTGACACAACAAAGATTGATACTTATAGCCTACATGATGCACATTTGTTAAATTTTGTATATTAATTACATGTGACACAAATAGAATTGACATTTGTGGATAACGTAACGCCTATTTATTGAAGAGCGAGTAAATTACAGTTGATACAAATAGAATTGATATTTGTGGATAACGTAACGCCTATTTGTTGAGCGAGTAAATTACAGTTGACACGAATAGAATTGACATTTGTGGATAACACGTGTAACACCTATTTATTTATTGAAGAGTGAGTATTGAATCTGAATTTGTTTTAGTTAGCATTTAAAATAAAACAGAAAATTAATACAGAGTTGGCATATATCTTTTTTTTTTAAATTAATCTTGATCGGTACGCATATATTATATGAGCACCGCCCAAAGGCAGCACACTAATAATATATGCACAATTAAAAGAAAAAAATGAAGAATGTTGAGAGAAATTTAACATACAGTGTTCAATATGAGATGATGGTGTGCAGATAATATATGTGTGTTACTATTAGGTGGTGCTCAGACAATATATGTGTTCCGACAAAGATTGAAATTTTTAGAAAGGTAACCCAACTCCGTATTTTTTTAAAATGCTAGAAAAAAATTCGGACATTGGATAATAGATAATATTCTTTAATATTTTAATTGACAAGTTGTTGTAATAAAATTCAAATGATATTAAATACACTAATAGCTGTAATAAGATTAATTTGTATTATAATAGAATGGTTAAAAAATTGTATTAATTTGTATTGATAACTACATAGATTTAATGGTACATATATAAGAAACTTTTCACATAGAAATCCACAAAAAATTAATAAACTATTAGTTCACATATGATCCAGTCATCGATCGGTTTATATTCATTCATACGCTCGGCGCGAGTATACATACAATACGACTATATATATAGGAAGTTATTGGACCCATATTGGATGTTGTACCCGTTACCATAATCAGAACCAAAACATAAAAAGTGAGTTTGAAGGACCCGGTTTCATGTTTGGTTTCGGTGCCCACCTTTGTGTCGTCTATATAAGCCTCAGCACAACTCACTTGCACTTACACCTACACCTACTCCATTCTCTTCTCTTCTCTTCTCTTCTCTTCTCTTAATTTCTCCATTAATTAATTATAGCAAGTTGAAGTAGCCCTGTAGCTAGCTAGAGTTATATATATTGTATATATATAATATACGTAGCTACACTACACTTGCCTGAGCCTGACAATTAAACCCGGCCTTTGCAAAGAAACCATGACAAAGAATGCAGTGGTGCCAATTCATGAGATACCTGAACCCGTCTCTCAACACTACTCGTACCCACCGCCACGTGCCGGCAACACAAACTATCCAAATTACAAGAAAATCTTGAACCAGATTGAGCTTAATGGAGCAAACAAGCTCAATTCATGGCTGGATTGCATGAGAGCTTCTTCTCCAACCCAAACTAGACAAAATTCCATCCTGACTTCTTCTCCTGTCATGCCTCTTATAGATGAAACTGACAAATGGATCGTGAGTTAATTAATTGAGAAATCTCAAACAATTAAGTTGTTGATGATCTATTTGCTTGATCCAAATATGTATGTATATCTATATTATTCTCTAGGAGGAGCATCCATCAGCTCTGTGCAAATTTGAGGACATAATGGCAATATCAAAGGGAAAGAAAATAGTGATGTTTTTGGATTATGATGGCACTTTATCTCCTATTGTTGACGATCCTGATCGGGCGTACATGTCTGAATCGGTTCGTAATTAAATTAATTCCTTCCTTCAAATATTAATTTCTACAAAGTTTGTTGCATATATATATATATATATTTATTTATTTAATTAATTGTTGCATGCCCTGTTTTTTCTTCACTTCAACCATATTTTGGTTATATATGGAACAGCACATGCGAGATTAATTAATTAATTGATTGTAGGAGATATATTTAATTTGGTTTTTTTTTTTAATATATATATATATATATATATATATATATATATATATATATATATAAATTTATAGATGAGAGAGGCTGTGAAAGATGTGGCGATGCATTTTCCAACAGCTATTGTGAGTGGGAGGTGCACTGACAAGGTACATTAATTTACTACTACACAATATTTTATGTACCAAGATACCTTAATTTCTGATTTTCAATTAGGAAATGTTTTTCTATACCTTAATTTTCTTTCTTAATTTTCATGGGTATATATGTCCATATATCAGAAACACTCTCATAAAACCATATATATATGGTGTCAGGTAACGCTAGCTCTGTGAAGCATGTGTTCCCGTACGTGCTTCTATATATATTATATATTATTACTTGCCATGATTAATTTTCTTGTAAATTGGTTTTCATTTATTTGGGCTCTATTTTATTCTTAAAATTTTTAGTTTCTGGATTAGTTGAGAGCTTGTTGTAATGAGCATTATTTTTTTTTGTCTTTTTTAGTGAATAAGTCTTTTACAATTCCTTCCTAATTAAGGAATAAAAAGGAAGAAAAGACAAATAAACTCTTCTTATATAAACTTTTAGATCTATTGTTTTGAAAGAGTACATGAAACTCTTCTTGCTCTTTTTCTATTGTTTTAGGTGCAATTATTTATTTGTGAGTATTTTTAGTGTTAATAAATAGCTAGCTTAATTTTGTTGATTTGCTGTGGGGCATATATATATATGCGCGCGCGCGCACACACACACATGGCAGGTGCTTAGTTTTGTGCGGTTGAAAGAGTTATACTATGCTGGGAGTCATGGCATGGACATTGTGGGTCCCACTATAGGCCCAAAGAATATGAAATCTAAGGTCCATAATTGCCTTTTTTTTTTCTTATTTATTTTTATGTTTTTTTACAAATATATGTCTCCCAGTTTTGAACGTACGTAGTGTACTCATTTAGAATTAATAATCTCATGATATCATTTTTTTTTCCTTTTTTTTTTTTTTTAATTATAGGCGAAGAAGGTTCTTTGTCAGCCGGCCAGTGATTTCCTTCCAATAATAGAAGAGGTGAACATTTTATTTATTTTCTTCTCGATCTCTCTCTCTCTCTCTCTATATATATATATGTCTATAGCTTTAATTTTATATATCCTCATAATTTGTTTGTCATATATATATCAAAGTGATTTGCTGACTACATCTATCTAATAATTTGTTTTCCACTTTTTCGATGAATCTGTTGTAGATATCTAAAACCTTAGCAGAGAAAACAAAAATGATTCCAGGGGCGAAAGTGGAGAACAATAAGTTTTGTGTTTCAGTACACTATCGCTGTGTGGATGAGAAGGTAAAAAATGTTTATTCCACAACGGCTACTTGTTATTAGGAAAAGATTCCTCCTTTATGATTAATTTCCTCTCTCAAGTCTCAAGAGAATATATATATATATATATATGCATGCGTGCATCAATATTAATTAACTTTTCGGAAAATATTTGCAACCAGAAATGGGGTACACTAGCAGAACAAGTTAAATCAGTGCTGAATGAGTACCCGAAACTCCGGCTTACTCAAGGAAGAAAGGTTCTACATTTATTATATATCATATGTATATTTATACCATACTTTAATTAGTACCAGTGACAGAGAAATATTGTTTACTAACTTGATCTCATATTTAAATTAGGTTTTAGAGATCCGACCTACTATTAAGTGGAACAAGGGGAATGCACTCGAGTTCTTGTTAGAAACCCTTGGTACGAGTCAATAATATATATATATATGAATTATTCTAGATGTTCAGTTGTTTTTGCTATATGTTAATTATTTTACTACCAAACGATATTCACAAAATTACTGTTTGTTCTTGCAGGATATGCTGATTCTAATGAAGTTTTTCCTGTGTATATCGGAGATGACCGTACTGACGAGGATGCTTTCAAAGTATGCTATTCAAACAACATATTAATTCTCTATTCATTTACTGTAAATTACTTCCTCAGGCAAATTTTTAAATCTGGATTGATACACAATTTTCAGGTTTTATGTGAGAGACAGCAAGGCATTGGTATTCTTGTCTCAAAGGTTCCAAAGGAAACAAATGCTTGCTTTTCTCTCAGAGAGCCTACTGAGGTAAAACATTTAATTACTTATTACTTCTTTCCAGCACCTTCTCCAGTTGGCATATTAATTAATTAAATTAAAATTTTCTGTGCTCATTTGTATGCATAACCTCCTTTTATAACTAAATTTTGCAGGTGAAGGAACTTTTGCAAAAGTTAGCACAGTGGAAACCCCTAGCAACTAATGAGCATTAGAATTGGGACGGATGAAGATTAAGTTCTTGTTTGATAAAAGAAGATCTAATTTTCATAACCCATGGAGTTATTAACCATCTTAGTAGTTGTTTCCTCTGTGCAATTTTGTATCTTAAATTAATCAAATTAAAGGCCTAAACAGGAAAGATCTTGTATTTTCTTTCTTGTAATTAGGATTTCTACAACTATATATCATTTTGCTCGATGGAAAATAATTAATGCAATTTTCCTTTTTCTACCTTCAACTAAACTTCCTATTGACAAACTTTACATTTTCTATGTATATCCAACTTTCTATTGACTAATTGCAAATCACCATTCATTTATGGAAGACTTGTGTTCAGTGAACTGTACAAATTAAGAGCATATAGGGAATACGGATGTTAATTATTAATTAAGCACATAATGTGTTAGTTAAAAAGATCCTGATAACAATCTCCGTAGTCTCAACCCCGCAATAACTGTCAAAAAAGTCATGGGGAGGACCGTTCAATCATTAATACTCTGCAAAAACTATTAGTATTTAACTTCAAGTATCAAAGTATTTATCCTGAATTTACAAAGTATTAATTCCTATGCAATGATCTCTATTTATGACTGAACAAATCAATTCATCAATTGTCCCCACACAAATTTTTTTTTTTTAATTGTCCCCACACAACTGGGGACCATTAAATAAACAATTCCTTCATAAATACTTATAAGTTATCCCCGCACAAAATTTCTTTTTTTTTTTGGATTGTCTCCGCACAACTAGGGATCATTAAATAAACAATCTCATCACCCAATGATAAATACTTCTTAGACATAATGATAAATACTTTATGCTACATGGATAAATACTTTGTGTTACATGGATAAATACTTTGTGTTACATGGATAAAAACTTCTCAGACATAATTGCACATTTCAGTAAAACACCAATAATAAATACTTTTCAGACATAATGATAAATACTTTATGTTACATGGATAAATACTTCTCAGACATAATTGCAAATCACAGTAAAATACTTCTCAAACATAATGATAAATACTTGTTGTTGCATGGATAAATATATCTCAGACATAATTACAACTTACAGTAAAACATTTGTGACAATGATAAATACTTCTCATATATAATGGTAAACACTTGTCAAAACAATGATAAATATTTTTTTGAACTTTGTTCTTGAACTTGTCAATAATTAATATTTAATCAAATCAAAATATTAACATGTCAAGAACAATGATAAATACTTCTCAGATATAACGATAAATACTTGTCAGAACAATGATAAATACTTTCTTGAACATCAATAAACAGATAAATAATTGTTAGCGGGAATTGTTATTAAAGGAAAGTATAATTAATGTGGAGATTGTTATTAAAGGACAATATAATTAATGCGGAGATTTTTAATAAAATGACAATATAATTAATACGGGGATAAATGAAAATTCTTAGCGGAATTAATGAGGAGATAAATGGCAGTTAAGGAAGTTAATTTGGAGAGAGAGAGTGCGGGAATAAATGAGGGGACAGAGATGGAGGAATTAGTATAATTATTCTAGTTAAAATACTTAAAGTGCTTTGTTTTTTTTTTTTTTTTTTAAAAGCTATCACAACATTTTTCTAAAATGACAACATTAATTCCAAGTGTACAAAAGAAAAATAGTGTTGCTAATAGCTGCAATGGTAAAAAGGAATTTCTGATTTGGTTCACATGCATGGACCTTGAACTTCGATGTGCTTATTTCACTTTGAAGAATAGATGTTATTCTTTACCATGAAACTAAAACAATACCAAAATATACTAAGCCTAATTGATCAATAAATAAAAATTTGAAAACGAGATTCAAGCAAGTATAATATATTAGTAGGGATATGAACTAAATCTTAAGATAGATTATGACCTAATTGAACCCAGCACAGTAATTCAGTCGCTGAATTTAGACTTATGATTTTCTATATATGAGAAAAAAATTGTACCACCACACAGACATATTGGAAGGTATACTGGATAAGTGACTTATGTTAATTATATATATACTCAAGAAAATGTATTTATACCAAAACAGTTCCATGCACGAGATACTGCCTACCTAGAGGCGGAGTTCAGATCCATTGAAGTAACTCAAAGATTGGGTTTTAAATCGGGATCGTCTGATTCGAATCCAAGATAATCTATCTGAAGTGGAGAGCACACATCTTGAGAGATGAATTCGAATCGCAAAGCAATCTCGAGCGACGGATTCAAATCGGACGGTTTCGATCCAAAATCCAAAAATTGGGTTACTTTAGGAGATCTGAACCCGAGGCAGAGGCATATTAAGGAAATGGGGGTCAATTGACCCTCATTTATTTTCAAAAAAATTGTATTTGTATACAATTTTCTATATAATTTACAGTAAAATAATATGGACACTGTAAATCGATTCTGATTCACGGTACAAAAAATTTATATGATTAATCCCTATTCATATCTGATCTCCATAGTTTGAAAGTCTGGCTCCACCCTGTGCCTACCAGTCACTTTGTGTATTCCGATCAATAACTTGATTTTTCTTTTTCTTCTCTTGAATCCCTACATACACTAGTAATGCTAACTTTTTGGTTTTACCGCTTAATTGTGTCCATCAATGTGGTCAAATTGATGCTCAATGATAATATACAGATATCATTTTCCATCAATGGTTGATGCCCTTTACCAGATACTTTACCCGAAAAAGCATTGAAGTAACCCATGCTTCTGGACCAGAGACATATGCATGTTCAAACCCCACAAAAAGAAGGCAACAACAGGAAAAATAATTATAAAAAAAATAAAAAAAATAAAAAAGGAAAATTATTTAGTTCCAATCTACTTCGTCTGAAGTGAACGTTGCCCATTGCTCAGAAACTCAAAAATGCACAGCCCCACAAACCAACTCAATACCTTCCTATACTATGTGTAAAGCACAAAGACGGGGGAAAAAAAGAACTAAAGAAATAAAGAAAACCATTGTTGATTGAAAGAGGAGTCGGATTCCACTTAATTATAAGTAGTTTGGCCTCTATATGTATCTTTCATGCATGCTTACTTTTATTTTATTTTTTTATTTTTTTTATTTTTTGAGAAAAAAAATAAATAGATGGTAGCCTCTTACACCCTACGCATACGACAATCTTATTAAATCAAGCAAAGTATGGTATCTACTCCAAACCATATTATAACAGCTAAAAACAGAGAAACCTGCTAAAGGTAACTAGAAAAAAAAAAAAAAAAAAACTCGATTAGTACTTCATATTGCTACAAAATTAAAGAGAGAGACGATATCGAGTGCATGAGAAGCGCCGTTTGTGCGCCCTCAACTTTTGATTTAAATTAATTTGCATGAAGTGGACCACTTGTTATTTACAATATGGCTTTAACCATGCTTGATACAAGTTAATCAATAATGTCCAACAGAGAGAAGGATCGAGATAAATTGTGCATATGCCCTCTCAGATACTCGACAATTCAAAGAGATGAACCAGAAAAGAAAAAAAAAACTTAGATCACAATCGGAAAGAGCAGTGGTACCAGGATGACAAGGCTTAATTAGCAAGTATTTTTTTTTTTTTTTTGGATAAACAGAACCATATAAAATTAGAGATAAAATGACTGTGCAAAGCTATCATAATGAAGATCAAATCTATTAGCATCATGTATTTCTCATCTTGCGTACTCAAATTTAAGTTAGAGATAAATTTGTTCCATTAAAGCTGGGCACATGCATGATTGTAGTTAGAAAAAGTTAATTAGGGTGGTCCATGCCTAGAGAGAGACTCTAAGCCTATAATGAGGAGCTTTCATTAAACTTTTTTTATTTAAGAATAAGAATAAGAAAGAAAACAAGCACAAACATTGTTTTTGATAATTTCTTCCAGAAAAAAAAGATGAAAATAAGCTGAAGATAATGTTAACAATCATCGATATCTTAATTGAATAAGATGAACATGTTATAAAATTGTGTAACTGTCTCAAATCAGGATTCATGGCTAAGCAAGAATAGATTCAATGAATGAGAGGCATCAGGGATGCACATGATTGGAGAATAACTGTGGTCCGGCAAGTAATCGCTGGCATCTGTGGAAAAGGATAGTTTCTTTTACACGCATATATTAGTAGTGGATCCATGTGCAAATGATAAATTATATTTGTATCTTCTGAGCTTTTGTAATGGAGATCCATGTCGGAATGGTAATTGGTTCTTGCTTGTTCCAAACAATGATCTCAACTTGAACTCTATATGCAGCTATATATAGTAGACAGTTTAAAATGAATATAAAGAGGTTGTTTAATTATGACTATGAATTATGTTAAGACTCATCCTTTCAGGGTTACAAAACACACTATTCCAGGAGTCGGACACGCTACAAATTGCGCTATTGCACCATGGATTGAGCATTCCACAATAAATTAGTCACCCACCAAGCAACTAACAGTCAGTACAAAACACTATTCCTAGCTACTGTGTTCTGTTTTCTTCTCTTTTTGCTTCTTCACTTTTTTTGAGAAAATATTGGCAAGCCCAAATAATGCTTCTCTATAGCATAGCATATAAATTTACTTGAGGGAAGTAAACAATTGATGAAGTACAGATTAAGTTCACTGATTCAACATTATTACTAACTCTTTATGGCAGCAATGTGAACTTCTGTTTCATCTGATCAGGGGAATTTATGCTGGTACTAATATTAGTAATTATTTGAACCTGATGCACAGTGTTAACATAGTTTCAATACTAGTCCAGTTGTGGAGTGACATTTTAGTTCTTAATATTTATACCTCAATGTACGTTCTCTCTCTGTTTTACTATATATTGATGGGAAATGAAATCTTAGTACCCAAATATGTGATAGAAGAAAGACAAATTGTCAGAAGAAAAGATGAGGTCACTGATGAGCTAGGGACTAGGAGGTTAAAATGAATTGCCTTGATATCACAGGAAACCTGTAGTGACATATTACCTTTTTTTTTTTTTGAAGGACAGAGAGCAAATGCTCACTGGCATTTCTATTAAAGTGGTAAAAAGTTGTACATGGTCATCTTTAATTTTCTTATTTGCCTTTTCTTTTCTTTTTTCATTACAAACAATTATTTTTCATGCCATCCTATACTACGGCCTTAAATTCATTTTTATAAAAGCATTGTGCTTATGTTACTCCCTGCAGTAACTTGTGATGTATGCTCCTTAACATGTACCAAGTACAGGAAAGAAGAGTTTGCATCAAGAATTAAAGCTATAAAAATACATATTGTGGTGCCATCTTGCACATGTGTTGCATAAGTGGAAGGAAAGGAGGGTCGTGCAATGTTGAGCCCAAACAACCGTAAATTGTACCCAAAAATATATATAGTGGAGAATAGTGGAAAATATACAACCGTAAATTGTACCGTAAGTGGAGGGAAAGGAGCTTCTTTCTTTTTTATTATTTCCGGAATCCATCATTACCATATAGATAATTGTTTATCATTAATTACTGAAAAGCTGCGAGAATATTGCAAACCTCTGTGTGGGGCTTTTCCCATGATAGATGACAGATTTCTTTCCATCATTTTTCAATGGGCACTATATATATTTTTGCACCTATTTTAGTTTTATAGCTTATATTTTTGTTTTTCTGTATCTGTTCTGGTGAGCAACGCTTCAATTGGACTGAATTGTTTTAGTGGTACCATACTGGTAATCATGAGTTTTGCATATAAAAACCGCTCTAGGATGCTTAATTACTACTTTGATGCATCATGCCATGAGCACCAGTATGCATCAGCTATATTTTCAATCACTTCTTTCTTAGCCTTCGGTCTCTTTATTTCTCCCCATTTTAGCAGCCATGAGTTCTTAAATTACTATTTTTTAGGAAGATATTGCACCAAAGAACTTCACATGGGGAATCTATGCTGCAGTTGCTTTTATATATAAATATATTTAGAATGTAAAATGTGAGATTCATAAAACAAAATAAACAAACAAGTAGAGTACCTTTAAAGAGTTATTCAAAGATCCTAACTGCAGATTATTAGTGATGCAAATATAAGACAAAAGAAAAGTTATATTTATTCCATTCCATACATTTAAAATATAAAAATAAATAAATCTAAAGCAAGATGCTAGCAATTAGTATCTTTGTAGCATCAGAGAAAGGAGAAGTATCCAAGAACATTGCTTGCTTTTGATTGTCATTATACCTAAGTTGATGCTGTCATCATTGTGTACAGAGAATTCGCGTCTATCTTCTCCTCAAATAATATAATGAAACTAATTATATTTTCTATATCATCAGACACCAAAAGGATTAGCACTAACCATACTGATACAAGAAAAAATCTACCAAATCTTTCTTTCCCCTTTTTCTTATTATATTTTTTTTTTTTGTAACCAAATCTTGTTAAAAAGAAAAGACTTAAATCTGTTGCGAGAATAGCACAGAGCTTTTTAGGATTATGTTTTTAAAACTTGATCAGAAGGTATAAATATGGTTTTATTTGAACATTTCGTATTGAATACCTCTCTTAATTAGATATTACATGTACATCCATCTGGAGAGATTTGGGTTTAGATTGAATGTTCTGGATTAGGCTAGCAACTCCCAAAAAATTAAATGCAAAATAAATAGCTGCCTAAAAAAAGGATGAAGAAGATAAAAATTATTGATGACGTAAAATAAAATAAAAAAGTGCCAGGTGAAAAAGATGACAGTGAAATAATTGAAAAAAAGGAAAAAAAATTAAAAATAGAAATAACAGATAAACTGAGAAGGTCCAGAGTAGTGCCACCAATATGGCTGTACCATACATTCCGTACCACTTTTCACATCTGAGCCTTTTTCTGGGTTTTTTTTTTTAACATTCTGAGCTATAACAAAAAAAGGGACATGAAAAAAGAATAAGCAAAGAGCATCGTTTTACTGGTTATTTGTCTTATAGCTAGAAAAAAAAAATGCTCTCTATATAACCACTTGAAAATCATCCTAGTGAGTTATCCACTTGGCCATTTTCAAAAGTAAAGTTTAACTGTTGAATAAGAATCACGCCTAGATTAGCCACAAAAAAACATCTCTATTTAATTATCATTTCCTGGTAGCATCATTAACCATGCAAAATAGGATTTTATGGATAATGAAAATAGCTCAGAAGTTATTAAGAGATTCACTGAAGCTTGCATCTTTCCAAAGATCCTTGTCAGGTTGGATACAGTACAAGATCCAATTGAAATCTTTACCAAATTTTTAGATTTTTTTTTCCTTTTCTTACAATTCAATTCTTTTTTCTTTTTTTTTTCTTTCCAAAAAGGCAAAAAGACCAATATCTTTTGATGTCTTCCTTTGAAAATAGTCCTTTTGCACCAATTTGTGCCAAACTACAACTCTCATTCATACAAATTTGCATTAACAACTTGAACAAAATAAAGATTGGCATTTTGGTCCTTTAATTTAATGATAACAATTGTCGAACCTCAGTGTGTTTAATGTGAGAACTCACATGCACTTGGTGACAGTGAATCTTAGATAGTGGACTGGGTACTGAATCATACCGACCAGTACATATTGAACAACACCAAACTCATACCTGCCTCAGCTGCCTCATTGAGTGCTAGTCGACCTGTTCGTACTGACCTAGTGATCTGTACTAGTTAGTATCTCAAAATTATTTCAAGTTGTCAGACACCAGTCGGTCAAGCAGATTTCATATTGGTACATGTCATGGTTCGTACCAGCACAATTCACAAAACAATACTGGATTTCTGTACTTCATATTGGGCAGAGGTCTGATGGGTCTTGGTACAGATTCTATAGCCAAAGTGACAATATGTTTGATCTTTCAAATTAGGAAATAACCTGAAGACTGAAGTTAACCCGACTGGAAAAGCTAAGAAGGTTCTTACCTCACTAATTCACAATTAAATGTACTGAACCAGTTAACCAACCTGATCATAATTCAAGAAGTCTCAAATCAAATACTAAACCAGAGAAATTGTTAGACTGACAGGTTTTGTGAATACTTCTGTTTGACCGCATATCTGAAGAGCATTGATGTTTCCAATGTTTACTGGGAAAAAAGCTGGTAGAAATTTTTTCCTTTTATTAGCCATCTTTCAATCTCTCTTAAAGAGGGAGTAATTTTGAAAGCAGAAAGGTATTTTTTGCTGGAATTGATTTAGAAACAGGAAAGATTTCCAAAATTACTCAAATTTTGATCACATTGTATTCAGTCCAGAAATCTAAATGAGGTATTTTGGATATACTCAGGACAGCTGCTTTCAGATACTCTGTAGATATATCTGAAATAGTGATGGCATCATATTTTCTGTATGAAACCCACATATTTATATGTACCTCCAAACGTGTTACTCTCCATAGTCAAATGGCACCCCAAATGAAGTCTTTCATGAAATGAAGGCTTCGTATTTCCATGACACTTTCAATCCAAACCTTATCCATGCCTCCAGGCTCCAGCTGGTCCTGACTGTTAGGTTATAGATGATTGAATGAACATGACAATGATTAATTCATAGACGACAGGTATGTAATACAAGTATGCAAGTCCCTACAGATTTTTTCTGACATTAGAGTTTCTAATAGGCCGTCAAGCACGTCTGTTGACTCTGTTTGAACCACAGGACTGGTAATAGTCCAGTACACTGGATTTGTCGTGTCAGGGATTATGCTGTTTTTGCGGCCCTTGTTAGTTTGTTTAGAAAACAGTTTGTATTTAACTATTTATCTCTTCTTCTTCTTGTTTTAACAAATTGTGAGGAATTTCATGTACTATGAGATTTATTATTTACTAATTAATTTTAAGGAATGTTGATGGTTTTCTAATTTACAAGTAAATGTCTCTTGTGCCATTTACTATGAGATTCAGTCGTTACATTTTCTAGTCAAGTGCTCTTGTGCCAGAACAATTTCTGGTTCATGTGACTATTATATATGTGCCTCATGTAATCAAAAACGTGCTCCTTTTTTTTTTTTTTTGAAAACCTTCGCAGAAGCTACGAAGTCGTGAGAGGGAATCGAACTCTCGATCTTTGGGTACAACAACTCTAGGATTTTTTCCTAGCCAATTGTGCTATCCCCTTTCTTCAAAAAGTGTAGCTTTCATCTGTAGTTGTCATCAGTCAATTCATTACTTAAATAAATAATTATGAGGCTGTCCAATAATTAACAAAAGGTTTGACTATGGAAAATTCAGCAATTCAAGTCTTTGGTTAAAATGACAGTCGTCTCTTATCAACAACATTATTACAAATTTGTGGAAGAAATTTGATCTACCAAATTCAATAAATTGCCGTGGGAGTTATGGTTTTTCTAATTAGAGTCTACATGGATTTGAGAAATTTGAGTACAATTTATTTGTATGTATAGGTGGATTTATTAAATTATCGTGAAAACACTGCTTACTTATTTGATTCATTAATGTAAGGCATAATCAACACATCAAAACTATAAAGTTGCAAATTATTTATGCCCGTATATCATTTGAAATACAAGTACAATTTCTCATGAAGTAACATAGACATGTTTAGTACCGTAGGTTTTTTATTTTATTTTATTTTTTGAGTAAAAGACTAGTACCATAGAATTGAAGGACCATAGAAGTCTTCTTACTATTTGTATGGTCGAAATAAATCCTGTGGAAAATTGCACTAGATATTTTGTAAGTAGAAGGTTCACGTCCATAGAAGTCTTCTTCATGTGATGTGCAACTACTTTAATGAGCTGACGTACCATACAAGACTTCATGCATGAGTTGATGTATCACATCAACAATATCTACTTGTATATAAGTAGTTGCAACTAGAATATTTTGGTAAACCGTTGAGACACCAGTACAAAAAACACTTTCAGTGACCCTCAATTACCGAAGATTTTAACATTTAACAGTCAGTATAGAGACTGCGTGGCAAAATCTTAAATAAGAATAATTGAAATGTTTTAGATATATATTATTTTATTTTATGGTTATTTTTCACCGAAGACCCTGAAAGTTTAAACACCGATATCCCTAAATTAATTTTTATTACAAAGAAGTTCAATTACATATATTTTATTTTATTTTGTGTTTATTTTTCACCGAAGACCCTGGAAATTTGATTGTCATCCAAACCGCTATATAATGTAGCGGATTGGGAATTTGTTTTTTTTTAACCAATTAGAATAATTGAAATGTTTTAGATATATATTATTTTATTTTGTGTTTATTTTTCACCGAAGACCCTAGAAATTTATTTTGTGGTGTTGCCACCAATTTTACGGTACCAGCGGTACCTCTTGGTTAACCCTTGCCGGGTTGGTGCTTGTTGTGTGTGTTTTTGCCTTGTTCCCTTTTTGTTCCTGTCTCTGGTTTGGCTTGTGCCGCCTGGTTCTTGTGTGCTTGCTCTGGTTCTGTTTCTTGTTTTTTAATATTTTATATAGACAAATTTTTTTTCTAATTTTAAGCATGCTAACAACTCTGTTTCACTTATCCGAACAGAGGTACTTTCACCCTTCCAAACAAGTGGCATACCAGAATGTCGTTTCTTTACTGATTCTCTCCAGTTGTATAATCTTCTAAATGGGAAAATAGCTTCAATCAGCTTGGAATGACAATCCAACTATGAGGGGTTGCAGGAATGACAC
Organism: Carex pumila; assembly: GCA_033356055.1. Lineage (NCBI taxonomy): Eukaryota > Viridiplantae > Streptophyta > Magnoliopsida > Poales > Cyperaceae > Carex > Carex pumila. The sequence goes on along the minus strand of JARJHM010000193.1, from coordinate 37,207 downwards.
TTGACTAACATCAAATAAAAAACAAAAATGCAATTATGAAAAAAAATGTTTTATCTTCTTGGATAATTTTTTTTTTGTTAAATTAATCATTTTAGGCTGTGAAAAGGAGTCTACACGATTAATCCATTTTTTTTTTTTAAAAACATTCTAATAAAAAGAAATTTGGGTACATCAGAGCACTGTGGTTTATTCTTTTAGGAGAAGGTTTTAAACAAATGCTGTGCGTACTCTGGTGAGACCAGATTCAGTCATTACATTTACTGGTCAAGTGCTCCTGTGCCAGAACACTTTCTGGTCCATGTACCATGTGCCTATTATATCTCTGCCTCATGTAATCAAGAACGTGTAGCTTTCATCTGTAGTTGTCATCAGTCAATTCATTACTTAAATAAATAATTATGAGGCTGTCCAATAATTAACATAAGGTTTCACTGTGGAAAATTCAGCAATTCAAGTCTTTGGTTAAAATGACAGTCGTCTCTTATCAACAACATTATTACAAATTTGTTGAAGAAATTTGATATGCCAAATTCAATAAATTGCCGTGGGAGTTACGGCTTTTCTAATTAGATTCTACATGGATTGAGAAATTTTAGTACAATTTATTTGTATGTATAGCTGGATTTATTAAATTATCGTGAAAACACTGCTTTCTTATTTGATTCATTAATGTAAGGCATAATCAACACATCAAAACTATAAAGTTGCAAATTAATTATGCCCGTATATCATTTGAAATACAAGTACAATTTCTCATGAAGTAACATATACATGTTTAGTACCGTAGGTTTTTTATTTTATTTTATTTTATTTTATTTTTTGAGTAAAAGACTAGTACCATAGAATTGAAGCACCATAAAGTCTTCTTACTATTTGTATGGTCAAAATAAATCTTGTAGAAAATTGCGTTGGATATTTTGTAAGTAGAAGGTTCATGTCCAGTCAAAGTTGGAATCTTCATGAGCTGACGTATCACACCAACAATATCTACTTGTATAAATAGTTGGAACTGGAATATTTTGGTGAACCATTGAGAGCTTCTTACATTAATTCAAGATGTATTATTTCTCACCCAATTTCATCCTCCTGCTCTTACTCATTCAAGCCTTCTTGGCAAATTGTTGTATTGAGCATGAGAGAGATGCCCTGCTTGAATTCAAAGCTGGTGTCAATGACAAGGGTAGTCGTCTGGCTTCATGGAGAGGTGACAAATGTTGCAACTGGGCAGGGATCCGATGCAACAATCAAACAAGTCGTGTTGTCAAGCTTAACCTTCGAAATACCAATGTTGAACCGATCTATTACGAAGGTACCTTCGATTATTGGAAATACCACCCTGGCTTGACTGGGAAGATCAACCCATCTTTGTTATTTCTTAGTGATCTGAAGCACTTAGATCTCAACTTCAATAATTTTAGTGGGAATAAATTTCCAGAATTTATTAGCACATTTAGAAACTTAAAGTATCTCAATTTGTCTAGCACGGGTTTGTCAGGAATGATACATCCTCAGCTTGGGAACCTTTCTAAGTTGTTGTACTTTGATCTTAGCTGGCAAGACTATTATTTTTCTGATTTTATATTGAGTGCCGATACATGGTGGTTATCTAATATGAGGTCTCTAAAGTATATAGACATGTCGGGAGTTGATTTCAAAGATTCAAATAACTGGGTGCAAAGTTTGAACAAACTATCATCACTTGAAGTGTTAGTTTTGTCCTGGAACGATCTAACCCAAATTTCCAATACACTCACTTTAGTGAACTTCACTTCTCTCAGAGTGCTTCATCTTTCAAATCAAAACTTCAATACCACCATACCCAATTGGATGGGCAGTTTACACAGTTTAAATGTTCTAATTCTTGAAAACTGTAACCTGGTGGGGCCATATCCCGCTATACTGGGAAATCTGACAAATCTTTTTCAGCTTGATCTTAGCGGTAATTATTACTTAAATAGTACAATACCAACTGATATTGGAAAATTAACAAATCTTGTTCAGCTTTATCTTAGCAGTAATAACCTAAATGGTACAATACCAACTGATATTGGAAATTTAAGAAATCTTGTTCAGCTTGGTCTTAGATTTAATAACCTAAATGGAACAATACCAACTAATATTGGAAATTTAAGAAATCTTGTTCAGCTTGATCTTAGCGGTAATAGCCTAATTGGAACAATACCAACTGATATTGGAAATTTAACAAATCTTGTTGAGCTTGATCTTAGTTATAACTCCCTCACAGGATTACTATCAGAAACTCACCTAACTGGTTTGTCAAAACTCAAGTATTTACACCTCAGATATAACAACATGACTATTTTGTTTGGTAGTGAATGGACCCCCTCTTTTCAATTGAATTCAATCTGGTTGTGGTCAAATAAACTAGGGCCAAAATTTCCCTCCTGGATCAGCAGACAAGTACAAATTGAGGATCTAGATCTGACAGACACTGGAATTGATGACTGTTTACCCGATTGGGTTTGGAGCTTATCTTCACTTAGATACCTTAGGTTGTCTACTAACAAACTTAGAGGAAAGTTACCAGCCAGCTTGGTACACATGACCAAACTAGAGAGTATGGATTTGAGTAATAATCGGCTGGTGGGTAAAATACCATTTCTTCCTACAAGTTTGTTGGTTCTGGATCTTTCCAATAACTCATTGTCAGGACAATTGCGTAAACACTTTAAATCACCATATAAGAATAAATTGATTGTTTCGAACAATCACACTGTTGAAGTTGTAGAATTGTTTCCTTGTGGATTAACTAGTTTGGGTTTACTTGATCTTTCGAGTAATAGTTTATCGGGGCATCTTCCTCCTTGCTGGTCAAACATCAGTGGAGTAGTAAATCTTGCAAATAATAGGCTCTCTGGAGTTGTGCCTAGATCTTTGAGTTGTTCAGACGAACTACGAGTGGTTTCTCTTGAAAACAATAGTCTAACTGGAGAGTTTCCATTTGATTTGCAATTTTGCAAAGGATTATATATGCTTGATCTTGGAGAAAATAATTTTCATGGGATAATACCTGATTGGATAGGAGAAAGCTTTCAAAGGTTGAATGTCCTAAGGTTGCACTCCAATTTATTTTATGGTAATATCTCATCCATGTTGACACAACTCAATAATCTACAAGTCTTAGATCTTGCAAATAACAACCTTTCTGGGCCGTTGCCAAGAGGTTTGGATAATTTTACTTTGATGAGTCAGTTATATAACGGTTATAATGGTAGTTATGTGAAATTAAATGCAATCACGAAAGGGTTGATTTTTGAGTATAGTGATGTAGATCTTTACTATTTGAGGAGTATGGATTTGTCAAACAATAATCTAATGGGCGAGATACCTCAGGAGATAGTTTTTCTTACGGCTTTAGTGAATCTAAACTTGTCCCACAATCATTTGATAGGAAGCATTCCACTTAAAATTGGAAACATGACATCTCTAGAGTCCCTCGACTTTCACATGAATAACCTATCAGGGACTATCCCACAAAGCATGTCTGCCTTATACTCTTTGGAAGTGCTCAATTTTTCTTACAATAATCTATCTGGGAGCATTCCAACTGGGCATCAGTTGCAAGCACTTGATGACCCATCAATCTACAGTGGTAATCCATACCTATGTGGACCCCCACTGAAGACGAGTTGTGGTAGTAGTGAGACACTTCCGCAGAGCGATGGTCACAATGATTCCAATTCAAAAAATACTGGTGATAGGGATAAGTGGTTGTATTTGTTCATCGAGTTTGGATTTGTGGCAGGATTTTTGGTGGTGTTTTTCATTCTACTATTCAAAGTAAAGTGGAGGTATACTTATTTTCAAATGGTTGATACTGTGTTTGACAGGTTGTATGTGTTGATGTTGAAGCCAAAACTCAAATGGGCATCAGCCCATTAAGCCATTAAGTCATTTTGTTAGAGAGTGTTGGAGTGAGTGTTAATGGCTTGATTATCTTCTTATATTTGTAAACACTCCATTGATATAGTGAATTTGTGCCGTGTGCTCCCGTGGTTTTTTCCCGAAAGGATTTCCACGTAAAATCTTATCTTTTTTTATTTTCTTGTGCTTGATTGCTTGTTTGTGTTGGCTTCTTGTTTGATTTTCATATTTCTTCATTTGATCGGGTATTGATATATGCGTGCAAGGTGCTCGATAAAAAAACAGTTATAAAAATGGCATTATAAAAAAAAGTGAAGTACGGATCACAAGGAGTAACAAAAGATCAATAGTCCACATTATAAAAAAAAGTTAGAAAAATGACTTCATAGTACGGATCAATATGCAATATGATAGTACCATAGCATCACGATGAGTAATAAAAGATTTGGAGTTTCCTTTCTAAGAAAATTGCAGAAGGAAAAAATGGAAGTTGAATTGTTGCCTGAAATATAAAACAAGATCATTCAAGTTGCAACAAACCAAGCATTGTCAACCAGTATACTGGACTCTACGAAAGCACAATTAAAATTTTATAGGTCTGCTTCTATATTAATACAAACACCATTTTTTTTTCAATCCGAGTTGCTGTTAATATTTACTCTTCCTCCCAAAAAAATTTTAGAGTTCAATCAGGGCGAATCTTCAGCTCTGAGCCATCTATAATTTTAATTTCTTTAATTATGTATTTAAAATTGAACTTTAAGAAAAATTATATATAATTTAGTCTGTCACATAAAACGTTAAATGTGTATTCTCTGTAGTTGCAAAGATTTGAGTTCAAATTCTGATTGCGACCATTTTGCGAATGGTGCCTTGTTGAGGCCTGTGAGATGCTTGTACCAGTCGGTACCTGATCGCAAGACAATTTCAGAACCCTAAACCATGTCAAACTTCTTAGACACTATGATAAAAGTTTTAGACACTATGATGACGAATTAATTTGACATCTTACGTAACTATCATTTAAATCATGTCAAACTTCTTATTCAAAAAAATAATAATAAAAAGATGAAAGGAGCGCTAACAATTTCAGAACATGACTCATTTTGATTTGAACTCGTCCAAAAGGTTCGCAACAAGTGCAAACAGAAATGTAAATATTTAAAAAAGAAATAATATATAACCAAGCTAGAGTGGGTTAGACTAGCATCAAAGTAACCAAAACAGCTGATGGCTAACAGAAATTGAACTTTGTGATGTATGATCTGTAGATATTTCTAACGTTTGTGGTGGCATTATACACAAGAAAGATGTTACTTAATACTATACATGCAAAAGAAAAGGAAAAAAAAAATTAAGTCAGACTAATTTTGCAAGGAATGATAAATTTCTACAAAAAAAACCTCTCGGATTATCCGTGCAAATATGCGAGAAGACAGTCTGCTCATTATATCTGGTAGCACCTTTGCAGATATTCCCGGCAATACTGGAAGAAGCTCTTGAATAATATTTGCCAGATTCATATCCTGCCAATGAAAAAGTAATATGCACACTAAGAAATAGTAACATATGTTGAATATTGATACAAAATTAGAGTTTGAATATTTCAGATTTAGAGATCTGGATGCAACGTGTTGTGATGTATTTTTAGGCATGTAGTTGAGTTAGTGGGTTCTATAATTAGTCATGTAGGTTAAGTTTGTAATAGCAGGATACATGGGGAATAATTCTATTTTGGGGACTGCTGGTAATAAGAGGATAGGTAGTGGGGTACTAAATTTAGATGGTCCAGATTTAGTCTATTGTTGTGTTATAAATTCAGCATGTTGTAATCGAATTTAATTAAGCAATAGAAGTTAATTTCAGCAGCAAATTTCTTCTCTTTGTTTCATTGTATCCTTCCTAAATTTCCAACAAATTGGTATCAGAGCCAAAGGTGAGAGATCAGGGCAGATCCGACCATGGCAGAGAACATGAGCATTTCGAATCCATCGATTCCACTGTTCAAGGGAGACAACTACGAGTTCTGGAGCATTAAGATACGAACTTTGCTCAAGTCGCAAGGTCTATGGGAATTGGTGGAGACGGGAGCACCGACCGCAGATCCCACACCAACAGAAACAGCGAAGCGAGATGCAAAGGCGCTATTCTTCATCCAACAAGCAATGCATGACACCATCTTCTCGAAAATTGCAGCAGCCACCAACGCAAAGGAGGCATGGACAACCCTGAAAACAGCATTTCAAGGGAGTACTCGAGTCATGGCAATCAAACTTCAAGGCCTACGTAGGGACTTTGAAACATTGCAGATGAACAAGGAAGAATCTGTGCAAATTTTCCTCTCACGAGTACAAGCAGTGGTCAACCAAATTCGAGCATTTGGAGACACCATGGAAGAGAAGACGGTGGTGGCGAAGGTGTTAAGGAGCCTAACACCCAAGTTTGATCATGTAGTTGCAGCAATCGAAGAGTCCAAAGATCTAGCAACCTACACCTTTGATGAACTCATGGGATCACTGCAGACTCATGAAGCAAGGATGTCAAAGGTTGAAGATAAAGGCGATGACAAGGCGTTCTACATGCAAGGGGAGATGTCAAGAAACAAAGGCAGAGGCAATTTCAGCAGAGGAAGAGGAAGAGGCAGAAGCAACACTGCCGAAAATAGTCAATCATATGATGAATCCAAGAAGGACATCCAGTGCTATTATTGCAACAAGTTTGGGCACTATCAAGCTAAGTGCCATGAAGCCAAGAAGAACATCCAATGCTACTACTGCAATAAGTTTGGGCACTACCAATCTGAGTGCTACAAGAAGCAAAGGGAGGAGAATCAAGCAAGTTATGTTGTAAAAGAAAATGACCAACCGGCACTCTTCATGGCATACACCAAGAGCAAGATTAATGCAAGCAACAAGGGCACAGTAGCAGTGCACACAAGAGATAATGGTGGCAGCAGTCCAGAAAGTGGCAAAATCATGGTGAGTAGAAATATTTTGTTTGATGAAAAAGCCCTCAAGGTGGAGAATGTAGGGCTCATTCATCAGAGGCCGTTGAAGTTGGTGTACAACCAAGATATACGGCTGGCTCAGATGCCAGAAAAATGTATTTTCAAGGTGTTGAGAGATATTGTAACGAAGGTGTTTCCTTCATTAAAATATGTGCTGATCAAGTATAAGGATTATGATGGGGATTTAATTACCATTACTGATACACAAGTGCTGAGGATGGCAGAATCATGTTTTGACCAGCCTGTACAGATGGAGGTAGAGAAAGAAGAAAAGAGACTTTCCTTGATGAGACTACATATTGTAGAAGTCAATCCTGAGCAAGAGCCAACAATCACAGAGGAGGAAACTGAAGTACCCAAAGAGGCCACAGCTAGAGCAGATGTTAACATGCAAGATTCAAAACTTGAAGCAGATTCTGGTGCATTGCCAGCTGAGGAGGCAAAGACAAGAAAGAAGGAGAAAGAAAAGGAGAAGCAATTGAACAAGATGCTAGAAGGCAAGCTTCTAACTGGGAAACAAAAGGAGGAGCAGAAAAAATTGGAAGCTATGAGATGGCAGTTCCTTGCACAAAGTGCTGAGGGTTTGGGCAGTACAAGTTATGGTACAACTAAGGTAAAAGAGAAGCCGAAATATGAGACAAAGAAGCAAAAACCCAAGGTGGTTGAAAATGATGTCACAGAGGAGGTCATGGAGGCTGAAAATGATGTGGAAGAATCCACCGTGGATGATGAATCAGTCAAGTCACAATCTCAGGTAGCTGCTATCGAAGAGGATAAGGAACAGATAGGACATGTGAAACCGACATGGGAGGATGACAATTGGGATACGAAGGTCTGGAATGATGACTCAGAAGAAGAAGAAGATGATGTTGAAGCTTGGAGTTGGCAATTTTGTATCAAGGGGGAGTGTTGAATATTGATACAAAATTAGAGTCTAAATATTCCAGATTTAGAGATCTGGATGCAACGTGTTGTAATGTATTTTTAGGCATGTAGTTGGGTTAGTGGGTTCTATAATTAGTCATGTAGGTTAAGTTTGTAATAGCAGGATACATGGGGAATAATTCTATTTTGGAGACCGCTGGTAATAGGAGGATAGGTAGTCGGGTACTAAATTTAGATGTTCCAGATTTAGTCTTGTTGTTGTGCTATAAATTCAGCATGTTGTAATCGAATTTAATCAAGCAATAGAAGTTAATTTCAGCAGCAAATTTCTTCTCTTTGTTTCATTGTATCCTTTTGAAATTTCCAACAAGTTAGTTAGTAACCTAGTAAATAAGTTTGTGAGCTAAGTGCCACTAATATGTTTAAGAAATAGCTTTCCTTGTTGCTGTAAAGGCTTCCTTCTAATAGTTAACAGCAACCATAATAATATAACCGAGTTATATTACGAAATTAGACGCCTTGAACAATAACTTAAATGGCAATTGCTTTTGCAATATCAGCATATGATACCTTTTTACTCACCAATATTTACTCATGCTCTATCTTAATATTTTTGAGGTTTATAGTCTTTTATACATTTTGATTAACAATATAATGATAATTAGTGATTAATTTCGTTCGTTAATGTATAAATTTAAAATAATTATAACTTGACCCGTTGCTGCAAATTTAGCAGATTACCAGAAAATAATTTTTAGTTAATAAACACACTCTTTTGCGGGTGTACATGTAGGCCCAGAACACACCATTATTGGGTCGTATTTCTTGCTAGGCCTATAGAATTAAAAAAAAATGTTTTTAATTGATGAGCCTAATATTATACCTTAATCGAAAATTAAGAGCAACGCAAGTTTTAAAAGGGTTTTAAATGCTTGCAAGCAAGATACAACCACACAAAATAAGCCGACAACATTGAAAGAACAGATGATAACAATCTTTCTTTTTAATCATATACTTTTGTGAAAATCAATTAATTTGGGCCCAAGGAGGCCTATTTGCTTTCCACCCGAATTAATTTGGGCCCAATAATGCATTGCTTAGGGGTGGCTAGGGTTGGCAAAAAAGCTCGTAGCTATTGGTTTGATGTGACTCGCACCTGACTCATTCGCTAACAGCTCGCTCATTATTGGACCGAGTTATTAATGAGTAAACTCGCTACTAGCTCGATCCAGAATTAACGAGTTCAAACTGGAGTCTAACTTGCTCGTCAACTCGTGAGTTAGTTCAGCTAGGCATCAATTTGTGAATTTATATGCATTTTATACTATCTAGTTCGGTCCAAATCTTTTCAGTTCAATTCAAAAAGTTTGTAGAATACATTTTCTTCTTAAAACAAGAACCATCCAAACCAAGTGAGCCAGCTCGTCAACTCTGAGCTAGTTTGGACTGACTTGTCACGATTTCAAGCTGAGGTTTTAGCTCAGATGCCCTTGATCCAGCTCGCTCGACTATAGCTCGGTTCAAAATTAACAAGCTGAGTTAGGACCTAGCTCAGATCAAGCCAGGTCGTTAACCCTAGAGGTGGCTAACCTATAAATTTTTAAAATTTTGCAGCTATTTTCTTTATATTTTATAATTCTATAAGGATGAGCACTTGTATCTTTCCTTACCACATTCATCATCGTCATTATGTGTCACTAGCCAAGTCACGTCCTTTGTTCATTGCAAATTAAAACATAGACAATAATTCAATTTATTTGGGTCGAAACATGTACATTGAAACCGAATAAAAATAAAATCTATATTAATATGTATACTCGTATTCTTAGTTTTATTTTATAATAGCATTTTATAATAATCGTAATTCATGCATGTCTCTTATTATAGATGCTTTTATGTTCCATCACGATTGATGGAACATTTAATGAAAATAAAGTAGGTTGAAACTTTCAATGCCGTATCGTTGGGGGTCCCCTCTCACCTCCACTTATTTCTCTCTTTTTCCTTTTTTTTTAAAAGAACCTCCCCTTATTTCTCAAGTCTTCCATGAATTGACTGAGCAAATTGCACATTATTATCATTTCTACTCGTTGAAGAGTATACCGTAGGTCCTTTTCGTAAACTAATTACTTTCGGAAATTTCATCAATTTTGTCTTTGACGAGCTTCGGTAATTTGGATTGCACTTTATTTTTAATTGGAAAAAAAAAAATGGGTTGGATTCAAAGTCATAAATAAATAAAGACACAATATTTCCTTCCGTAGCAATCAGAGTATACACAATGTTTAGACAAGAGGAATGTATGGAATGACTGTGACGGAGAGAGAATGTTGGAGTATAATTTGGGCGGCAGTGATTTGGTCCTCTGACGTGAGAGAAACGGAATATTTTTTTCAAACAAGCATCACGAATGCATTGTTTGTTAAATTGTCCAGACTTAGATATTTATCAGTGGATGAATTCGATTTAAAGGCATCGTGTAATACATTTTTTTATTCTTTTTCAAAAAAAAATACTTGTAATTAATAATAAAGTAGAAATCTTGTAAATAAACTTTTTTATCAACATAAATATATAATTGTCCTTCAAAAAAAAAAAAACACTGTATCAACGGAAATAAATCTACTGTGAATACAAAGAATCACAGGTACCTGCAATTTTAAATATGCTTTGTGTGTTGTGTAATTCCTACCCACATTGAGTCTTGTCAAAAATAGATCGGACCAAATTGACTTACTATGGTCAGTCAACTCAATAAGTGTACGTTATTTACTCTTTTATATATTGACTTGTGTTTCTCTCTATAAAATGAAAACTGGTAAATAGTGTCAGTGCATCCACAGAAACACTTGAAAAAAGACTTCACAATATAATTAATGATGTGTCCCATGAATCTTCTCCTTTCCATGTATTCTTCTAACTGCCTGTCACCATGCGCTTTTTAAGTAACCAACAATGGTAACAGATCAAAGCATCGACGCGCTCCTCTGAAATGGTGGTTATCATCAGTGCCATCATCACATTTGATGTTTTCATCTGTTTCTGCCTTCTTGTCCTCATTCTATACCAACTGAGAAGGACTAAGAGGATCGGCAATTTGCATACACCCGCTTCATTCAAGAATGGGAGGTACAAGAAGGTATCATATGCTGATATAGCCAAAGCAACTGCGGGTTTCTCCTCAGAAAATTTGGTTGGTTCAGGGAGTTTTGGTTCTGTTTACAAGGGAATGCTAGATAACAAAGAAGTAGCTATCAAGGTTTTTGACCTTGAGCAGCATGAAGCTCTGAGGAGCTTCAATTCTGAATGCAAATCTTTGAGAAACATCAGGCACAAAAATCTAGCCAGTGTCTTCACTTCATGCTCCTCGTTAGATTTTAAAGGGAATGACTTAAATCTCTACTTTTCGAATACATCCCAAACGGCAGCCTTGAGGAGTGGATACACCCGAAAATCCCAGAAAAGAAGCTGAGTTTGGCTGATGGAATATATATAGCTATGGATGTTGCTTCTGCTCTGAATTATTTGCATCATCACTGTGCAACTCCAATGGTCCATTGTGACATTAAACCAAGCAACATACTTATTGACACCAACATGACAGCACTTGTCAGTGATTTTGGTCTCACAAGGTTCTTGGTTGCTTCGCACTTGTCACACCCCGGAACCAGGGGCTGTGCAGTTATGCCGTGAATATATAGGTTTAATATATTCACTAGGCAAGAACGATGAGATGAATGGATTTTTCATCCCAAACCATACTATTAATCTACTTTAAAAGACTCCTGAATATTCGATAAATAATACAACAATTAAACCCACACTCTGATTTAAAATAACCCATTTCCCATTTAATTGATTCTCGGGTATCGTGGAGTATAGGCCCTCCACGCCGGCCATCCAACCCTTTTAAAAATCCTTTCCCCAATTTTCCAATCAAGCAACATACATGCATAACAATCATATATATATATAAGAAAGCATAAACACAAACTTATATAAACATAAATTCAAAAGAAACAGAAATAATTTACACAAGTCTGGTAAATATGGACTTATAAACAACAAAACAGGATCAGAGTACTATAACAAGTACAAAATGATCTCAGACTAAGGCATATATACCTATACCCTCCTGGCTCCTCACTGCTCGATCCCGACGTCTTATTCCTTCGGTCCTGAAAATTCCATAATGGGAAAAAGGGGTGAGAAAAACTTATTCGCAGTTTTTCCCAGTGCGGAATTTCCGTTGGGCTACTGAATTTATAAGAAACCTATTTCAGAATTATATACGATCAAACCGTTACGAATCATGAATGCAATATCAATGAAATGAAATTCAAATAAATTTCTACATTTAACCTCTTTAAAGAGAGTTTCAATCGAAAACACATAAGATGTTTGGACTTAAATGCATTTAAACCATTCCGGTTTAAAGGATAGATATCTGAATCTATCTCTTGCAGCTTAACCGTTCTATTCATTCTGGTTCTCAATCAAACATCTATATCAATATAACAGGGAAACAGTATTCAGTAATTCAGTATTCAGTATTCAGTAAACAATAAACAGTAATCAGTAAACCACAGTTCAGTAATCCTACGATCACAGTAATAACAGTTCCCCTTTCCAACCGGTACTGGAATCAGTGGGGTCATTCCCCAAATGCGCATATGGTTCCTGAATCAAAGTCTAGGAGCGACCCAGACTTTGCAGTAACAAACAATATATATAACAATTCAGTACTGTGGTTTCAATCCATATCAGAACCAAGGAACAAACAATCGATATAACCATACCAATATGCAAGGTTAACAGATTAACACAGTTCAATCGATTCATTTAGTCAATTATGCAATAATTCAATGATGCAAGCAATCAGACATTCAACATGCTATTTAAAACGATCTATTTAATTCGTAAATAAACCTCAAAATAAATTCCGTGAACCCCCGCACCTGTTTGAATCACGTTATGTTCGTCTACGGATCAGACGTCTCGAAGGATTCTGAATTCCCTTGTCTTATTGAACCTCCACCAATTAGAAAGCTAAAAGAGAAAATCAGACGTTCGTTCAGCTCGATTCTCGAATCTCCGAGCAATTCCCTTAATTCTCCCTCTCTTTCTCTTTCTCTCTTGGTTCGGTTTTCATTTTTATTTCACTTCTTACATCAAAAGAGAGAGAGAGAGGGACACCTTATTCAGGTAAAAAGAACGAAGAGGTGTGCATGGCAGCCACGCGGCAAAAATGCCATGATGGCATTATTTAATTTTTAAAATTTTGCAATTTGGTCCCTCTAGTTTCAAGTATTGACAAAAGATAGAAATTTTTACATAATAATCCTTGATATCTTTTAAATATTAAAATTCAATATATCTCAAAATATCAGATTATAATTTAAAAGAATTCGTGTTCAGTTTATTATTTCGAAACTTATTATTTTAAAATTTTACGGTTTCCACTACGTTACAGCACTCCACCTCTGCCGAGGTTTCAACAACCCTGCATGGACTGAAAGGAACTATTGGCTATATACCCCCAGGTAAATTAACAAACTTCAAGTCTCACTTCTCAATTTTCCACAATTGTTTTCTTTTTATGTAATGTTGCTGTATTTCAATATTTACTGTAGAGTATGCATCGGGTAGCACCATCTCCGCGCGGGGTGATGCATATAGCTATGGAATTGTTCTGTTCGAGATGTTGACTGGAAAGAGGCCGACAGATGAGATATTCAGAGATGGATTCAACATTCATGCGTATGTTTCCAATGCATTCCCGGAAAAGATTATTGAGATCCTAAATCCTAGCATGTTTGAAGAGTTGAAATGTCTTGAAAGCAACCTAGGAAATGGCAATGACCTTCTGAACATGGTAATGGAGAAGTGCATAATTCCGCTCGTTCGTGTTGGCCTCGCCTGTTCTAAGGAAGCGCCAAAAGATCGGATGAGAATGGTAGATGTCGCGGTCGAACTTTCAAAGATTAAACAAAACCCATACCTAGGAAGCATATCATTGGTGTTTTAGTTAGCAGTGTGAAGGGAGTTAGTAAACTAGTAAATTATGTGAACAATGTGCCACTTAAACATTGCAACTTGAATAGCAATTGCAATTAATTAACTGGGCTAGAGTTTGCAGATTCAAACCCAATTATAATCTAGCCCGCTTATAGTAAATTTGGATATCTTTATTCTATTACTAAGCACGTTGGGTGTTCGATCCGCCAACGGTTACGATTGAAAGATAAAACTTAATTCGGATTTGATCTCAGCCCTCCAACTACATAATTTGTCTTCTTTTGGTTAAATACATCTGATTTATGTATAGAAATCTAAATTTAGTTAAAAACATACTCACCACATGTGATGTCACACAATACGTTGCAATTAAAATTAAATAAATTTGAAATTTAACGATATATTTATCCATTTCCTTATTTCTTTATTTTCATATTTCTCATATTCAATTAAGAAGACTCTCCCTTCCATTTTTTTTTTATTTCTTTGTTTTCATACTTTTTCTTTGTTTCTATATGGATCACAATGGAAATCATTTTTTTTTATTTCTTTTTCTTTGTTTCTATACATATTGCTGTGGACAATTTAGAATATATTTTCAATATATAATATATCAATTTATCTGTGTGTGTATATTCTAAATTGGAAACAAAGAAAAAGAATATAAATTGGAACATGTGTGTCAATATATATTTCTCTTATAATATGTGTGTGTGTTTGTATCCTATACATATACACAATAACACTTTTTATTTATGTTTTTTATATCATTATATGTCGATATTAAATTGTTGTATGATATTTGATATTAGATTTGAATCGAGCTATTGTTTGATATCATTGGGATTTAAAAATAAAGAATCATTAATTACATCAACAAATTATTATTAGAGTTCACGATTTATTAAAAATACATAATCATATAAAATTTCTATTAACATGTGTCTTAATTTTAGATAATTATTATTTTCATTAATATATTTTTTTCTTATAATGTCCCCATTGCAACGTACGGGTATGATACTAGTATTTTCTAATAGGCTGAGAAGAATGTCAGTTTGGGCTTCTACGAAACAACAATTATTGAAATTTGTTTAACTGACAGGCCTAATATCATACCTTCATCGAAAATTAAGAGAAACACAAGTTTTAAAGGGTTTTAAATGCTTGCGAGTAGAGTACAACCACACAAAATAGGCCGACAACATTGAAAGAAAAGATGATGCACAATCTTTCTTTTTAATCATATACTTTGGTGAAAATCATTTAATTTGTGCCCAAGGAAGCCTATTTGCTTTCCACCCGAATTAATTTGGGCCCAAGAATAAATTGCTTAGGGGTGGCTGACCTATAAATTTTAAAAGAAAATCAGCTTTTTCCTTTATATTTTATAATTCTATAAGCATTTGTATTTTTTTTTTCTTACCATAATATATCACTATCCAAGCCACGTCCTTTTTCACAAATCATAGACTATATTCAATTTATTTGCGTCGAAACATGTACATTGAAACCGAATAAAAATAAAATCTATATTAACATGTATACTCGTATTTTTAGTTTTATTTTATAATAGCATTTTATAAAAATCGTAATTCATACATGTCTCTTATTATGCTTTTATGTTCCATCCATCGTGATGGAAACATTTAACGAAAATAAAAGTAGGTTGAAACTTTCACTGCCGTATTGTTGGGTGTTTGCTCTCACCTCCACGTGTTGTTGAGAAAATGCACGCATCTCCAATTATTGCTCAAGTCTTCTATTGCTCAAGTCTTCCATTGAAGTCTTGAAGAATAGACCGAAGGTCCTTTTCGTAAATTAATTATTTTTGGAAATTTGATCAGTTTTGACTTTGACAAGACCACAATAATTTGGACCGTAATTTAGGTGCTAAATTCTAAGTCAATAGTTGCGAGGTTGCCACCGTAATTTATTCTTTATATATTGACATGTGTTTATCCCTAATATATGAAACATGGTCTCCACTCCATTGTCAGTACATCCTCATCAGAAACACTTCACAAAAGATAATTAACGATGGGTCGTTTGTTTTCTATACTCGTTAACATCTTCATAATTTCTGCTACTACTGTTGCTGCCTCAGAGCAACAAACTCTATTGAAAATCAAATCCAAGTTATTCTCTCATCCCCCCTCAGCCTTAGCTTCCTGGAGAAATGATTCCCTTGAGTTTTGCCAATGGCGCGGGGTCACTTGCAATGACAACAATCCACCTCATGTTACTGCACTAAACCTCGGGTCATTGGGACTCAACGGTTCCTTATCCCCAGACATAGCTCAACTCACATTCATTGAAAAAATCAACCTACAAAACAATTTCCTGCACGGGGAAATACCGGGGAAGCTTGGCCTCATCAACGGCCTAAGGTACCTAGACCTCTCTTATAACCGATTCTACGGATTAGTCCCGAACTCTCTTTACAACATTTCTTCCCTAACTTACTTGAGTTTGTATAACAATACTCTGAATGGAGCTCTTCCATCGAACCTAGGGCAAAGACTTCCCCAACTTGAGATACTAGAGCTAGGTTATAATTATTTTCAAGGAAATCTGAGCAACCTAATAACTTCATTAGCAAACTGCAGTGCCTTAAAAATAATTGATTTTTCTGATAATAACCTGTCAGGTAATTTGCCAAATACAATAGGGAACCTCTCAACCAAGCTTGAGAAACTAGTCCTAGAATATAATTCTATATCTGGCTCAATCCCTAGAGAGATCGGGAATCTTGTAAACCTCATTGACTTAAAATTTTATCAAAATGACCTTGAAGGTGTTCTTCCCTCAACCATTGGTTCTCTGTCAAAATTAGGAAGGATGAAGATTTCTGACAATAGACTGTCAGGGCCCATCCCTGATTCCATAGGAAACCTTACCGAATTATACTTTCTCAACTTGACGAACAATGAACTTAACGGCACCATCCCAGCAAGTTTGGGAAACTGCAACAGATTGCAGATTCTTCTAATCGGGTCCAATCAACTTGAGGGAGCTATGCCGAGAGAACTATTCAGGTTAAATAGTCAGATGACAAATTTTGACGCATCGAACAACCAGCTAGTGGGGTCCATACCTGATGTTTCTAGTATTTGTTCCCTCCGTTATCTGTCCCTTACAGGGAATAATTTCACAGGTACAATTCCTGATTCGTTAGGTTTTTGTCAGTCATTGGAGGTTCTTTTTTTGAATGACAACAACCTCTCTGGAAGAATTCCTGAGTTCTTTGAATCATTTGGCTCTCTGCAGTATCTGAACCTGGCGTTCAACAACTTTGATGGGGAAGTACCAGATGTCAAATGTTTTAGACATGCCTCTGCAGTAACCCTCCAAGGTAATCAAGGATTGTGCAGCAATTATTCAGAACTCCATCTTCCGCCATGTGCTTTTAAAGTAATCAACAATTTGGTACCAGAGGCATCGAAAACATCCTCTAAAATGGTGGTTATCATCAGTGTCATAATCTCAATTGTTGTTCTCATATGTTTCTGCATTATTGTCACCATTCTATACCAACAAAGAAGAACTAAGAGGATCGGAAATTTGCATACACCCGCTTCATTCAGGAATAGCAATTTGCATACACCCGCTTCATTCAGGAATGGCAATTTGCATACACCCACTTCATTCAGTAATGGCAAGTACAAGAAGATATCATATGTTGATATTGCAAAAGCAACTGGGGGTTTCTCCTCGGAAAATTTGGTTGGTTCAGGGAGCTTTGGTTCTGTTTATAAGGGAATTTTAGATAACAAAGTGCTAGCTGTCAAGGTTTTCGACCTTGAGCATCACGGAGCTCTGAGGAGCTTCAATTCTGAATGCAAATCTTTGAGAAACATGAGGCACAAAAATCTAGTCAGTGTCTTCACTTCGTGCTCCTCGCTAGATTTTAAAGGGAATGAATTTAAATCTCTACTTTTTGAATACATCCCAAACGACAGCCTTGAGGAATGGATACATCCAAAATCCCCAGGAAAGAAGCTGAGTTGGGCTGATGGAATATATATAGCTATGGATGTTGCTTCTGCTCTGAATTATTTGCATCATCAGTGTGCAACTCCAATGGTACATTGTGACATTAAACCAAGCAACATACTTATTGACACCGACATGACCGCACTTGTCAGTGATTTTGGTCTCACAAGGTTCTTGGTTGCTTCACACTCCACCTCTGCCGAGGTGTCAACAACCTTGCCTGGCCTGAAAGGAACTATTGGCTATATACCACCAGGTAAATTAACAAATTTCAAGTCTCACAACTTCTCAATTTTCCACAATTTTTTTCTTTTTATGTAATGTTGCTGTATTTTCAATATTTACTGTAGAGTATGCATCGGGTAGCACCATCTCCGCGCAGGGTGATACATATAGCTATGGAATTGTTCTGTTGGAGATGTTGACTGGAAGGAGGCCGACAGATGCGATGTTCAGAGATGGATTCAACATTCATGCGTATGTTTCCGAAGCATTCCCAGAAAAGATTATTGAGATCCTAGATCCTAGCATGTTGGAAGAGTTGAAATGTCTTGAAAGCAACCTAGGAAATGGCAATGACCTTCTGAACATGGTAATGGAGAAGTGCATAATTCCGCTAGTTCGTGTCGGCCTCGCCTGTTCTAAGGAAGCCCCAAAAGATCGGATGAGAACGGAAGATGTCGCAGTCGAAATTTCAAAGATTAAACAAAACCCATACCTAGGAAGCATATCATTGGTGTTTTAGTTAATTAGCAGTGTTAAGGGAGTTAGTAAACTGGTAAATTATGGGAACAATGTGCCACTAAAACATTGCAACTTGAATTTGCAGATTCAAACCCAATTTAAATGTAGCCCACTTATAGCAAACTTGGATGTATTTTCTAATAGGCCGAGAAGAATGTCAGTTTGGGCTTCTTCAAAACAACAATTATTTAGATTTTTGTGAAAGTATCATGGGTTTTGTAACTTTGTTCAGAGGCCCTGGTTAATTTGGATTCTGACAAAAGGCAAAAAACCAATATATAATTTTGAAATGGGTTCAAAAGTAGGTCGTTTTTATTCTAACAGTTGGTTAACTTCATCAGATAACAGATGTTTTATTGTTTTTTATATCGATGTTTGAGACAAACGCTTCCTCAAAAATCATTTTATTTCTTTTACTTAAGAAGAATAGTTGTTTGCATAAATAAATATTTTTCAGTGATATAGTTTTTCAAGGTGTGAAATGTTGTCAGTGACATCATTTTACTCAACACAATCTATGTATTATTTCAATTCTTATAAACTGAATAAAAAATTGATTTAGAGAAAAACAATGTCATTAATCTTCTGCACACAAAAAAAAAGTATTTTGCTTAAGCAAAAGAAATAAAACATTCATATTAAATAAAGACAATAATGATTTTCTGATGAAGTAGAATGCTTACTAAAAAAAGCGTCTTTCTCAAATATAGATGTCAATGAAATAAAAATATCAATTTTCTGATGAAACAAAACACTTTCTGAAAAAGCGTTTGTAGTAGAATATGAGTCAGGGGTGTAAACGGAGCGGATAATGCTAATATCATATCCCTATTCGTATTTTAATGAACGGATAGTAAACAGATATTATAATTTAAAATTAAATTTGCTTTAAACAGATACGGATACGAAGCTAATAATCTATGAATACATATTCAAATACGAATACGAAACGAATAATTGTTGGATAATTGAGTTCTACACTTTAAGATATAAAAGAGTGTCTTATTATTGTCTCCAGACAATGACTAAAATCAATTTAATAGAGACTAAAAGTGTACCATATTCACGAACTAAAGTCTTGATTAGAAAAAAAAAATAGAGAGTAGAGAAATAAAGGTAAAAAAAAAATATATCGTTATTATAACAACTTTTTTTTGGAGCAGTAAAGTCAAAATCAGTTGGGAGCAATTTTGGATCCAGATAATTGCAAATACGAATACGGATATTCACATTCATAAAATTATCTGTATCTGACATTATTTCAACTTACACAAAAAATATCTGTATCTGTTAATCTTCTAATTCAAAGTAAATACGAATCAAATTATCTGTATCCGACTTTCCGTTTACACCCGTAAATATTTTTTTTTTTGAGTAAAGGTTGGAGGTCAAGCCACCCAACTATTTAATACCATTGTTATTACAACAAATGATTTCCCCCATCCGGATTTCGAACTCATGACCTCTCACATAGAGATCATGTGCCTTAGCCACTAGACCAAAGACTAGTTCTCTACACCCGTAAATATTGTCTTTCGCCCAAACAGTATCATTTTAATTATTATTTTTAAATTGCTAACTAATAAAAATCAATTTAGTTTGGGTTGGTGAATAGTGAACTGGATGGTAAATCATGATTAATTGCAAGAATATTGTAGTGATTCATCATTCCTAATCAATCAATCAATCAATCGGTCAGCGAGAATACCGTGTTGATTCTCTGCGGTAAATTCGAATTTGTGAAACTTCTCATCAGTATCCAATCACAAAAAACAATGCGCTCTCAATTTTTTATGTTATATTATATTTGTCGTCTGCACTGAAAGCCAAAATATAACCAAAAAATCTTCCGACACTCGAGTTAATTAAGCCAAAATAGATTTTTAAAAAATCCAACAATTTAAATATGATTTTTTTTATAAAATAACTTAATTTTAAAAATATATAAAATAACCCTCCTTTAAAACAATTAACAAAATATACATGTATAATTGTATATGTAAGGCTTAGATTTATATTTATCTTTATTAAATAATCCATATTCTTCGAGGTAACGTAATATTCCTATTTAGATTGGGACCATCAAATTAGAATTCGGACCAATCTTTTTTTTTTCTTTTTTCTTGGGTATAAAATGATCTTCTTTGGCTATGTATTACGTCCCCTGCCTTTTTTTCTCTTTTTTTTTTCTTTTACAATTTTAATTACGAAATTGCCTATAATTAGAATTATGGAACTTCATAATTATCCCTTTTTCACAGAAAATTATTCAATTTTCTAGTTCTCCAATTCATATTAACATTATTTTTTTCAAAAGACCCACTTTAACATTGTTTGATCCAGCAATTAAATATTAATTATCAATGCAAAAGGTTCATCAAATTGTGTACGCCCATTATAGTTGTGGTTATTACTTTTTTTTAAAAACGGGGTCAGAGGTGGAGCTATAATGGCAGTTAATTGATCCTCATTTTTTTATTATTTTTTTTACGTATCAATATAATTTATAATAAATGTCACAGTACCATAAAATTGATCTCCATTTTTAGTATGAAAATTTTATACAATTGATCTCCATTTAAATTTGACTCTTATAATTTAAAAGTCTAACTCCGCTCTTGAACCAGTTACCATCAATTTTATAATGAAACTAACAATGTTGACAAATTATAAACCAGTAGTATTGTTCTTCATTCTAGCCTTCCAAAATATTTAAAGAATCCTCCAACATAACTAATCGTTGCAGCAATTTTGTCGATTCAAAGTAAATTACAGAAATACCGTTCTTCATTTTGAAAAAAAAAAAAAAAAAAAAAAAACTAAGGATTGAACTTGAAATATGCCATCATGCCTTGTATTTTGACATCTAAGAGCATCTACATCCCTGAAATTATTAGAGTTTTTAATATGATGTGGCAATTTTTAATTCAGTTTCAGAGATGTGGGAGAGTTTCTTATTTAGAAACTATGCATGAAAGTTTCTTATTAATAAACTGTTTATAAATTCTATGTTGGCCAAATGATTGGCTCAAATTATTTTCTCTTATAATTTATTTGCTGATGTGGCAATTAAGAAACTCTAATTTTGAGTTTCAGGGATGTAAGAGTTTAGAAACTTTCAGAGACAAAATTTCTAAAAATTAGTTAACAGTTATTTAGAAATTCCAAAAGTTTCAGGGATGTAGATGCTCTAAGGAACATTTACTAAAAAAAATATATAGAAGTGAAGCTTGATTGGAAATACAAAACTTGTATGTTTTTAATACTAAGAACATTTTAAAAAAGAAGCAACTTGCTGCTCTTTTTTATTTTTAATTGGCACTATATGGGGATAAAAATATGTGGCAAGAGAAACCATATCTTTCAAATAATAAATATCAAATATTACAAAAATTAATCAGAGATTTAAATAACGTTTATCATGTTATAACGGAATGGCTAAAAAAACAGTGCTATGTCTAAATAACGCGCTATAGCGCCAATAACATTATAGTTTTTATGGTCCAAAAATGCTATAGCAGTGCTGTAACGCCACTCTAGTGCGTTATATAGAACCTTTCAATTCATTCATTGTGTCCGTCCATTTGGCACCAAGCATTTCCGGTCAAAAAGAAAAGCAACCCATAATTAGTGCTAAAAAATGTAATTTAAATGCCTGATTGTGGAGATGGAGATTAGTCACATCCTAAGAATTTTGGTAGAAATTGCCCCCGGATTAGACTTTAGTGGGAAATTCATGCCTTTCATTATGCGTATTTTTTCCTCATGAAAATATTATAGAATTCATGACACTCCTGCCACTACAATTTTTAATATTTTAAAAAAAATTACATTCATGGCCATTTTAATCCTAACACAGGATTAATAAATGACACATGTAAGAAGAGCAAGGTTCTAAATAGCGCTATAGTGCTGCTTTAGTGTTTTCATATCATAAAACTTATGGTGCTATCGGTATTATAGCACGCTATTTTGCACTATAGCGGCACTATATAAGCATAGTGCTATTTTTTTAATCATTCTGCTATGACACGGTAAGTGCTATTTAAACTTTTGAAGAAGAGTACAGTCGACCTGCCTCTGCTTCCAATCCGTACATATCGTTTAAAAAAAAAAAAAAAAGAGTTCAAGTGACGAGTGTATTATTTTTTTTTATAAAATAGTGAAGATTTTTTTGAGAATTTTTTTATATAGAAATTAATAAAAGAAAGAAAGAGAAAATAAATAGTACATTAAATTGTTGATTGATAGAAATATCAGAAGGGTTTCTATCAATCTTAAAATTCAAAAGGTGTAATCTGATATATAGATTGAGGGAATTCTTCTAGTAGATCTCTAATAAATATAAAGAAAGGTTTTAAAAAAATAGATGGAATGTTTCTATTATATCTATATTGTAAGATATTCTATCTATTTTTCGTAAAATCATTTTATACTTTACTAGGGAAAATTGAAAAGAAAAACTGTTTTGGATCGACAGAATTCTTACCTATCCAATTTTTTTTTTAAATCAGTAAAAATATTACTGATCTTTCTATTAATTTAAAATCTAATGCATTGTTTTTGTTTCTCTCTCTTCCTTTCTATTAATTTTAAAAAAATCTAATTTTTCACCCACTTACATGAGTCATGAATAGTGTTGTGCTCTCAGGTAGGGTACGGATACCTCGGGTAAACCCGGGACGGGTAATGGGTAGGACGGGTACGGGTATGACGGGTAGCTGGGTAGAATGGGTACGGGTAGGTCAGGTAATTTTTAAAAAAAGTGTACCCTACCTATTTCATACCTGTGCCCGTCTCGAGTAACGGGTACCTCGGGTAGGGTACAAGTATTTTTTTTCTGGTTTTCTTTTTTGTTTCTAATACTGTTTTTTGTTTTTTTTTGTGTGTTTTTTTGTGTTTTTTTCTTTCTATTTTTTACTGTTTTTACAAGTAGGGCAGCAAAAATATTTCAAAATTTTAATTTTAAAAGTAAACAAGTAAAGGGTGCGGGTACGAGTACAACATGTCCGTGTAGGCGGGTTTTGGGTACAAGTAAGGCGGGTACGGGTCGGGCGGATTTTTTTCTCAAATATTAGTACTCTATCCGTTTCAAACCCGTACTCGTGTATCCGTGTACCCGTTTACCCATCTATACCCGGGCACGAGTATGGATACCTCGGATAACGGATACGAGCCAGGCAAAACGAGTACTATCCGTTCGGATTTTAGCAATTCTCTAGTCACAAATGACTAGTGTATTTGATATTTTGTTTTCTTATTCCCCAAAAAAAACTACAGTCTCACTAGTTCAAAATTTACAATTGAATGATTAGTTTCTCAACCAAGTTGAATGTTTTTATAAAGATGACTAACGTGACATTTAAAAAAAAATTATATTGAACTTTGCTCGTTTTGGCCTGAATT
This sequence comes from Carex pumila, assembly GCA_033356055.1. Taxonomy (NCBI): domain Eukaryota; kingdom Viridiplantae; phylum Streptophyta; class Magnoliopsida; order Poales; family Cyperaceae; genus Carex; species Carex pumila. Next base: position 13,266 of record JARJHM010000193.1, on the reverse strand, counting down.
TTAGTCGAAATTTTTATTAATAGCTTGACCAAAACACATTAGATTTGGGGCATTTTTACATTTATTCGGGTCGCATTGCCAATCACGGCCAATTTATGAAGGGCCGCAGATTGGCTTAGAGGTTCTTCAAAATTTAAACATATTCAATATTACAATACATTTTTTGTGCTTTTCGCGGCTTGTAAGTCAATTTGTAATCCTTCATAAATGAGTTGCAGATTGGCTGTGGTCTGAATAAATTTGAAAATCTTTCAAATCTAGAGTGTTTTGATTTTTTTTTTTTTTCTATGCTACTAATAAAAATTTCGAGAATTTCAGAAAGGAACAATTTTTTCTTAAAAAAATAACGAAATTAAACTTGAAATTTGAATAAACACATTCAAACGTATTGTTCTAAATGCATGCACTGATAGCTTTACAGTTTACATGCATTCGTTCACTTTGTTTTAAACAACTATACGTATATGTCTTTAGACAATAAATGCGTCAGAATTTAAAGAATTTTTTTACATCTTTTTGAACGAATAAATATATCAGAAACTAATTTGCGAGAACTTTTTTTTTATATAAAAAATTATTAAATCTAGGTATATAGAAATAAAAAAGAATGTCTCATTTCTAACAAATATCGAAATATCTGAATTATTGAGTCAAATCCAAAATATATATGAATCTGACTCAATAATTCAAATCCAAATATTATACTTTTATAGAATCATACGACGACCAGAACTTGATCTCCTCTAATCGGACAATTTGAATTCAAACTAAAAAAAAAAAATATGGATCCGAATCATGAGTCTGATCTATAATATTTGAATCGGACTCAATGAGTTAGATTTTTTTATATTTGTTAAAAATAATGAACCATTTGTATTTCTGTATGTCTGATTTTAATAATTTCTATAGATAAAAATTTATTTATCTTTAAAAACAAAATAATAATAATAAAATAACAAATCAATTCACGGTCATCTCAACGGCGTGTCTTGTAAAATCCGTATCTTTTGCCCAAAAAACCAAATTACCGAAAAAAGAAGTTGACAATTTGACATCTCCATCCTATTCCTATCTGTTGAACCTGAGATGAATAGGTCGGTGATTTCTTTTACTTTTATTCCTGTACGCTGTACGTGCAGCAGCAGAGCAGAGCGGACGTGAAGTAGAAATTTCATCCGATTTAATACTGTCACGCTATTCTCACATTCGGAACTCACCAATTTCTACCACACACCAATAAGCTAAAGTTTAGGCCATTATGTCCCTCCGTTAATCACGGCGTAGATTTTCTTAGTGCAGTTAGCTTTTTGTGCTGTGAGTTTAACTTCCTCCGATCTCGTGAAAATATTACGGAAGCCCAATGCCCGGATCTTCTGGTACGAAACCTGTACAAGAAATTATGTAATAGGTTGCCGATAGAGTCCGAGTCTCGTCTCGTAGAAAGGTTTATTCCAGTTATTTATTGTGCTTGTGAGACTGGGACCTAGTCATTTATAATGTAATAGTAGAGATGTTTTAGGAGATAATAGATATAGAGGATTAGGAATTTGGAAATGAGACCAGCACCTATTGGTTTGCTAACGGGTAGGGTACGGGTATCTCGGGTATACCCAGGTCGGGTAGTCAAGTAGGGCAGGTACGGGTAGGACGGGTAGTCGGGTACGGGTAGGTCGGGTAGGTTTTTAAAAGAGTGTACTCTACCCGTTTCAAATCCGTGCCCGTCTCGGGTAACGGGTACGGGTACCTCGGGTACGGGTAGTTGGGTAGGGCGGGTAGGATACGGGTATTTTATGTTTTTTTGGGTTTTTTTTGTTTTTTAATATTGTTTTTTAGTTTTTTTTTTCTGTTTTTAATACTATTTTTTTTGGCGGCAAAATAATTTTGAATTTTGAATTTAAAAAAAATGAGTAAACGGGTAAAGGTACACGGGTAAACAGGTAAAGGTACACAGGTAAACGGATAAAGGTACACGGGTAAACGGGTGCGGGTAGGCGGATTTCGGGTACGGATAAGATGGGTACGGGTTGGGCGGATTTTTTTTTCAAATACTTGAGTCCGGTCCGTCTCAAACCCGTACCCGTATACCCGTTTACCCGCCTATACCCGGACACAGATACGGATACCTCGAGTAATGAGTACGGGTCAGGTAAAACGGGTCATACCAGTTCGGATTTTAGCAATTGTCTACCCGCACCAGCTCCTGCCAAAGCGCTGTTGCATACTGCAGCTCTGCAAATCAGTATATGGTAATGGTACTGCGCCTCAGAAAGTCAGAATTCAGAAATTAATCAAACATGCCCATATCCTAATCCTATTTATTACTAGGTACGCTCGGACCATATATTTTTGGGTGCAAACGGATCGGATAGTGCTCAACCTATATCCGTATCTGTATTTTTTTTTCTGATACGAATACAGATACGGATTGGATAGTAATTGGATACGGATCGGATATTAAACGAATACAAATACGAATACAGATACGGATATAATTCGGATCTCTAATTCAAAATATAAATCTAATTAATTTGTTACACCAATACAAAATATATATTTGATCAACTAAAATCCACCAACATAACTGTAACTTTAATTAAAAATACTAACACAAAAGATATTCTAATACAAAAGATAAATAGACACAAAGAAATTCTCTCAAATCTTAACATATCCGGATGGAATATGCTAGCATGCTATGCATAGTATAGAACCTCTCCATGCAACGGCTCGGATTTCGAGTTTTTAAAATTCAATTGGTTGATCCGAACCGTTAATCTCGTTCTCCATATTAATATGTGTTTGGAGACCAAATTTTACATTTTTTTGGAATTTTTTTACTATTTCTTTAGATTTATTGAAAATCGCTGTTTTTTTATGGTCCAGATTTGCTGAAAACAGCGATTTTCAATAAATCTAAAGAAATAGTAAAAAAATTCCAAAAAATGTAAAATTTGGTCTCCAAACACATATTAATATGGAGAACAAGATGAACGGTTCAGATCGACCATTAGGATTTTGAAAACTCGAAATCCAAGCTGTTGCATAGAGGGGTTATATGATATGCATAGCATGCTAGTATATTCCTATCCGGATATCCGAAAAATTAAAATATCCGGATCCGGATAATTATCCGTATCTGTATCCGATTCCGAAACTCAACCCGTATCCGTATCCGAATCCGCATAAAAAAATCCATATCTGTATCCGAATCCGCAACTATTCGTATCCGAATATCCAAATCCACAAAAATTTGGATACGGATCCGGATTCGGACAGATAATATCTGACTCGTTTGCACCCCTATTGTGGACTATCAGAATTAGGGTGAATTGACTTGCTAATGATTTGTTAATTATCAATGTGTTAATAATTCACTCATGATTAACTCGTTTGTTAACTTAATTAACCAAACATGAACATGCCTCGATTCGTTCATAACTTGCTCATTGAGAACTGAGTTGCATGAAATCATGCTGCATCTAATCTCAATCAGATCAAATCCAAAAAGATATTTGTATGCATGTAACATGTAGGGCCGTGAGAATCGACAAAAAGATAGTTGTTTGATTTTGTTAAATTTATTTATGGATAATTTTTTGCTAAATTATGTATTGTTTAAGTAGGTTGGATTATGATAATTTGTTAAATTCTATAAATGTAAATTAATTTTTGAATGATGTATAAACAAAAAAATTCAAAAAAAAATTCAAATTGGCTACAAGTTTGATTTCTTTACTTATATTTGAAACTAGCTGGATGTACATAAACCGAATGTATATACAAAAAAAAAAAAATTAACGTATGTAACATACTAATGTGCATATACAAAAAAAAAAAAAATACAACCGAATGTTTTTAGTATTAAAAACTAATATTACATAATTTAATACACATCATGCAAAACTAGAGATGGAAAATACAAATCAAGCAACAGTATAGATTGCATTACATGTAGTTTTAATTTACCTGCAAACTTTTGTTTTCACAATGCGTTCTTAATATTATTTTATATAATATCTCATGCAGCAATGTTAGTAGCATTAGACAACTCCAAATAATTACAGCCTGAAAATTAATCCACCTATCTAGATGAGTTAACTCGTGAGGACATGAGTGATATTTTGTTTCATACTATTTTTTGAGACTTTGTTCCGTTTGGATGACATGGGAATAACGTTAATTTAGGAATAAATGCTATTTCTGGTGAGCTATTCTCATATTCAGCACGTTTGAATGAAAAAAAAAAATGCTATTCTCAACAAATGAATAGTTTAGGTTAGCTACTATTTTGCTATTCCTATAAATCGTTAGGTTAGTAGCTATTTTGAACACAAAAATAGCTGTTATTCCGAGTTATTCCTTGATTCATCCAAACGCACCTAAGTGCATAATGAGTTACTAATTCTATGACTTATGCCACAATCAAATATAGCATATTTCACTATGAAAAAATTGTACAGATATTTATATTTGGATCAAATAAAAATAAATTAAATTATACCTTTTACTTTATACAAATTGCTGGATGCATTAATTGTACACATCAAAGTTTTGGAGGATATCAAATTTTATTATTTTTAGATCTTTTATCTATTTTTTTTTTGTAATTTTAAAATTTGACCTTAGCATTTTTTTTTCATTATTTTGACTTTTTTTTTTTCAAATAATCGAAAATATATTTAAAATTATAAAAATGGTAAAATACGAGAATTATAAGATTTTGATATATAGGTAGGGGTGAAAACGGAGCGGATAGTGCTGATACCATATCCTCATCCGTCGGATAATGAGCGGATACGAATACGGATGCGGATAGTAAACAGATATCAAAATTCAAAACCAAATCTGCCTTAAACGGATACGGATACGGAACGGATAGTCTACGGATACGGATTCGAATACGGATATAAAATGAATAATGGTCGGATAATTAAGATATATGAACTTTTAAGATACAAATATTAATTGAAACATTAAATATAAATATTAATGAACTTATAAGAGATGGGAGATAATCTATTCATATAATATATATATACCAAATAAGTATATGGTAACAAAAAATGTTGTGGTGTAGTGGTTTGAAGTTTAGTCTAAAGGTATTGAGATGGGAGGACATGGGTTCAAATCCCACCTATAGCAAATATTTATTCATTTTTTATATGGGTCCGGCCAAACTATCCGAATCCGGATAATCCGGATATCCGCTCCGTTTAGGACTCCGTATCCGGATCTTTTATGGATTTCCAAAAATTATCCGAATCCGTATCCAGGAATTATCCGAATCCGGATAATCCGGATTCGGATTATATCCGGATATGGAGCGGATATCCGCCGGATAATCCGACTCTGTTTTCACCCCTATATATAGGAAGCACGGAGGGCTTGGGTCCTTGGGATCAATCAAATTTAAAATAATTTGTATTTCGGCCACGAATAGAGATAAATACACTTAGGGCCCGTTCGGCAGAAAACTATTCGCCGTAGAAATTTTTTTTTTTGCTCATTCTGAAGTTTTTATTCCCACAATGAATAGTAAAATTCAATTCAAAAATTTCAAAACCCATACCCATTTCTATTCCTTACTGGGCTGCCGAACGAGCCCTTATACAATAAGCTGACTCATTTTTCAAAGAGCAAGGCTATGGTACTTTGCAATGCGTAGATCGTTCTGTGCATTGGATTTATATCTTCGTCTTCTAAGTCTAAATAGTCGATTTAAACTGCTTAACACTATTATATATATTTTTTATAGAAATATACTTGGAGACCAAATTATATATTTTTTTAAAACTTTTTTACTATTTTTTTGTCAGGTACAAATTCATTACTTTCAGATGATCCATAATTTTTAGATCAAGTCATTTTCGACTTGTCTCAAAAAATAGTAAATTTAAAAAAATATATAAAATTTAGTCTTCAAGTATATTTTCATATGATACTAATGTTAAGTAATTCGGATTGACTATTTAGACTTCGAAAATAGAGATATGAATCCAATGCACAGAATGATCCGTGTGTTGAAAAGTACCATAACCTCACTCTTTTTATATTAACTAGTTCATTAACTCTGCAGCAGGGTAATTAATAATGATAAAATGCGGATATTTATTATATAAAATATGGAATATTATAGGCAATAGGTTGAATATTATAATTTATTTAAAAAAAATGTTATGGACTATTGCTATCTGTGAGATAACTAACCAATTAAGGTGAAAAAAAAATATAATTATTGGTTTTATGCTTCATTTATATTGCACTTTTTTAATCTATTTTTAAAGTCCGAACAATCGATCTGAATTACTCAACATAATCTTCATATTATAATTTTCTTAGATGCCAAATTTTATATTTTTATGAAAAAAAATACTATGTTTTAGATAGGTACAAAAATTACTATTTTCAAAAGATTTTGGATCATAAATTTTTTTTTGTATCCATACAAAAATAAAGTAAAAAAAAATCATCAAATATAAAAGTTTCGTCTCCAATATAAAAATCATATTGAATTATTCAAATTAACTATTCGGACGAGATAAGAATGCAGAGTATATTTGAAGCACAAAACCAATTATAATTTTAACCCTACTCGTTCTTTTTACAGAGTAAATATTAATTTATTGTAGTATTGAACTTATGAGATATATGATAATTGAATTTTAAAATTACATCAGTAAAAGTTTGGATGTAAAACGGCCGAAATTTTTATTAATATAAAAAACAATAATGAAATTTCAAATTCTACTAAATCTTTCACATAATTTCAAAAAATAACCAAATCATTCAAAATCTTCCCAGTTTTTAACTTTCTTTCCAATTATTTTCAACCCGATTTCATCCCTCTCTAACCGGTTAGATTTTCACCGGATCCAACACTAACCAACACTTACCAACACTTACCATTAAATAATAATTTACCAACACTTACCATTAAAATATTTTAACCAATGCACGATCCCCGGTTTATCTTTGTCCAAAAGCCACGTGTGACGTGTTAGCTACCATTCATTTTTAGTTCTCTATCTTGAAATAAATAGAATGGATCCATGATAAATTATTCAGATCCCTTGAAAGTATATCTCATTTAATTGAACACGGACTTTATATAAAGTTGATCATTAAACAATCTTGTATTGTTTTTGTTTGATCGGTTTGACCATTTTTTTTCAGAATTACAATTATTCATGGAACACAAAAATAAATTTAACTGTATATTAATAATTACTAAGTTGAACACTAGATATAGCAATGACTGTACAAATGATTATATTGATGCCTCGCTTTCTAATCATTAGCAAAGTTGAAGGAGGGACTTTTTAGTTCTTCACAAATTTCTTCATGTCAAATTCTAGGCACGTGCTTTATTATTTTCCAAATATTATGTGTTTTTTGCTTTTTAGTTTGGCGAAATCCCATTATCAGTCACTCAGAATTTCTCAAATGAGATCTTTCAAAATTTTGAGATGGATAAAATAATCATATTTTAATTTTATATAAAGAATAAAAAAAAATTACATTAGGTGAATAATTTATTAGGAAAAACATATTTGGGCAACATTCGTCCTGGACGGCCCCACCTGTCAGCGAAAAAGATAAGGGCCACAAAATAAATCTCCTTCCCGCTCTCTGTCGGGTATTAAAGTGCTCTGAAGTAACCTTAAATTTATGTTTATAACATCATCGTTCGATTGGAATCCAGGACAACCAAACCCTTTTAATATTCGTGCCTGTACAGATCCGACAGTCCATATTTAAACCTGAAATTTAAGGTACCACAGTTAAGAATTTAATACGAATACTGTCACACGCTCCTCTCTTTCTTCTTCTGTTCCAAGCCTTTTTAACCTCCTTTCCAAATCTCATCCCCTCTTAAAAAAGCCAGAGAAAGTGACCACAACCTAAACAAAAGAAACAGAGCACCTCGCTTCTCTCTCTTTCTCTGGCTTTGCCAACAATGGAAACTTTCAGCCTCCTCAAATACTGGCGCAGTACTGGTTCCACCACCACTACCACCACTTCCGCCGTCGTATCCTCTCCCTCTACCACCACCATTTCCACCACGGTGCTCTCCCCTACAATATCCTCTCTCTCCGACTCTGACGAAGAAGGCTCCTTCTTCGACCTGGAGTTCTCCGTCCGGGATGAATCCGACCTCGCCTCGCTGTCATGCGATACTGACGTGGACCTCCACAGTTCAGAACCGGCATCTCCATCAGGTGATTTGTTCTTCAAAGGCAACTCGATTGTCATTTCTTCTGATCCGGATACAAAGCCACTCAATCAGTTTCCCGTTTCCCTTCTCAAATCTGCCACTAAGATCAGAGTATTCCTTTTAGGCTTGAAGAAATCTCAGTCAGCCTTGCCTGATCAGACCGTATCAGCAGTTGTTTCGCCTAAATCAAAGTTCCTTGTCGTCTCTCTCTTCTCGCGCGACTCTGGTGCGAAACAAATCAAATCTTCAAAAGAAGAAGCAGCGGCGTCAGCAGAGGAAAGAAAATTCGCGAAAGAAGTAGTGTTGAAGTATTTGAACAAGATCAGGCCGTTGTATGTCAGAGTTTCCAAGAGATACGGAGACAAGCTCCGTTTCACTACAAGTGAAGGAGAGGAGACCGACGCTGAGACGGAGGTTGCGGTGGCGGTGGCGCCTGCGAATGCTACTCCGGCGAAGGAGGCAGCGGTTGTAGAGCCTGAGAAAGCGTCGCAACCGGTTGTTGTAGCGTGTGGAGTAAGAGCACCTAGAGCGAGTGTACCAGCTGGGCTAAAGGAAGTGTGTAAGAGACTGGGAAAGAGCAGGTCGGCGTCGGCAACAGTGGTGGCAAAGGCTGCGGCGGAGGTGGCTCCGCCGCCGCAGAGGAGGGATGATTCGCTGATTCAGCAACAGGATGGGATACAGAGTGCCATTGCTCATTGCAAGCGCTCCTTCAACTCTTCTTCTACTGGTAGATTTTGACTTGTAGTTATATTTTTACTTTCACAGTTTCACTATTGAGATTCACTTATTCAGTGAATATTTGGAGATTGTGCAAAACCCCTGAAGTAATTGCAAAATTAATACAACTCTTAACTAATTAACTGTCTCAATTCTCACCGATTATTGGATAGGTGGGGGAATTTTTTGATTGAGACATAATTTTGTTATTATTTCCAATATTAAGTTTATTTTTATTATAATATTATTATGAGAAAAATATCGAAATAGAAAGTGTTGGACAAATTTCCAAACTAGACAAATTTTATGAATTTCATAAGCTTAAGTATACTTTATAATTTCATAAGCTTAAGATCATCAAACTTCAATGATGTTTATAGTTATTTAAATTCTGGTGCGATGTGTTTAAGAGTTATTCATAAGTTCTTCTATTGAACATTTAAGAATAAAAAGATAGGTTGATCATGATATTGATTCATTCCTCGTGAAGAATTTAATGATATCCTTTATAAAGCCATTCCAGAAAAATATCTTCCTCAGATACCAGAAAAACAAGAAATATTTCTTATGCATAAACTTTCACAATGCAAGTGTCAGTATATGAATCACCACGTTGATTTTGGCAGGATCAGAGTCGCCATTACAACGATCCATGAGCGATCCAGGAGATGGACGGCTGGAGATGGAATCCGGACCAAGCGTCTAATCTTGACCGTCGGATATATCCCTAGGGAAATGTAAAATTAATGTAGGTCGGAATATATTAGGATCTCTATGGTGTTTAGATCTTGATTAGTAATATTAACTATAGTTTAATTATATCATGTCATGTTTTGTCTCTTTTGGCCGCAGAGAGCGGACTCAGCGGAGCGGCGCAAATGCGCTCCTTTTAGCCGCGCCGCGACCAAGATGTTGTTAGTTTGTGCTCTGAATTCTCTCACTCAGAGTCTCAGTCACTGATTTTGTTATCTTGGTTTCTGTAAATTATTAGTTATAACTTATGAGTGTGCTAACTTTTTTGATATGAAATCTTTCCCTCTACTTTGTCATTATTAAATTTTCTGGCGTATAGACCCATAGTTTTCTTTTTCAGCTTTTTTTTTGAAGGTCGAATTAGCGTGGGTTCAATGCCCAAAGAAACAGTCCTTTTTCTGTTTTGTTGTTGTTTGTGAAGATTGAGAAAACAAAGAGACTTTGTTTGACTCATACAGGGACCACTTTTCAGTGACAGTGGTCTAAACTGTACATCTGTGCTATCCCTTTATGCAAAAATTCTGTAGACAAACAAACATACGGAAAAGGCAACAGTAATAAATTACTCAGAGACCTTTTGGATTAATTTTTTTTTTGTAGTAACTGTTACTGTTATGCATTTACTATTTGAGATGCGCTTCTGTTATCAATTCAAAAGAGAAAGTAGTAGTTATACAGTTACAGTGCTAAAATCCAATTGTATGTACCAAAGCTCGTGGTTTTCTCTGACAGGACCAGTTGGTCAGTCAGGTACGGACGGGAGGCAATTTGTCTACTTTTTCTTTTGCACGGGCAACTTTCGAATGAAAGAATTGACGTAGCTGTACGGTATACGCTATTGTCTACTATAGAGATTAGCATCTATTGCCAAGCCATTGATTTTTTTTTTTCGAGTGTCTACGTATATATACCGTAGAATTCCAATGCTTTCATGTTTCAACTGTAAATAATCTCAGTCGCCGTTAATAAATAAACAAAAAAAACATGTCTATGTTGCTGTAGCTATCAGCACATAGAGCTAGGAATTTTATAAATTAACAATTTATTGTTATTTCCTTCTGTTTGTTTTGACAATATTCAAATTATGATTGACCCAAAATTGTTTATTTTGGTTGGCTGTATAAAAAAAGAAAAATATATGGGCTTATTAGTTGGCGTGCTGTAGAGGCCACGGCACAGCGATTAAAAACAGACACCAAGGTAGGTATTCGGCTATTCGCTTCCCCCACTCCATGCACCTTCTCTTTCTACGTCCTTTTACATATCTTCAGTAAATGTCGTCAGATTTCGGACAGTATTGTAGTTTATACTTTATACATCCATACAGCTTTTGTATAAATTAACTGTAAGAGTATACAAGTTTGGATGGGATATGGATCACTTCTGTGATATTGTGGTTGGTGGGGTCTACAATGTGGAGATGATACGCACATAATGACACAAACCATAAAAAGTTACTTCAATTGTGAACTGTTAGCAAACAAAAATCACTAAAATTTTGTCTTTACTCTTTAGCAATGGTTTAAATAGCATTTATTGCAAAATAGCGTACGGATTAAAAAAATTGTGTTATGCTCAAATAGCGGCCTTATAGCACGGAATAGCGTACTATTTCGGCATAACGCCTTAGCTTTTTTAGTCGAAAAATACTATAACGGCACTATAGCGCTGCTATTTAAAACACTGCTCTTTAGTATGGTTTTCCTTCATTTTATTATATGGTGTATGGGTGTCTAACAAAGCCCAATCTTTGGAGTAGTTATATTATTAGGCATTATTAAGCTCAAGCTTGGCAGTGTGACGGTCAATTAGAAATTGTGGACCCAATTTTGTCATTTCATGTATATCATATTATTGATACAACCACGGAAGTAATATGTATGTATATAAATAATAGGGATTAACTAACAGTCCTCCTACTTTAGTTCTCTATCTGTCCCCCCGCACTAAAAGATAAAAAAAAAGTTAAAACGTGCTAACTACCACCAAAGAGCAAGATTAATGCTATTTTATTAATAATCAAAACGTATAGTATTCATACCTACGAATTTGTAGTATTCATACTTATTATTAGAACCATTCGTTATATGTAAACACAAGTTGGAGGGGACCAGTAACAACCAGGGGGGCCGCTGATGTCTTGTGACAGCCTGGATTGGGGACCACAATCGTTTGAAAGCGACATTTACCAAGATTGGGGACCACTACAGCGAATCTATATATTATTCATATCTAAATAAAGAAGTATTCATATCTAAACAAATGAAGTATTCATTCTGACGATTACAAAGTATTCATACATGTTTAAAATAATTTATACAATTCAAAATTCAAAGTTAGATTCATCTCTCTCACCCTATCTCTTCCAAGAAGTATTCATACTGACGATTACGAAGTATTCATATATAATTAATGAAGTATTCAATATCTAACAAATGAAATATTCATATATATAACTATTCATATCTAACTAATGAAGTATTCACATATGACACTAACAATATTAACATCTGACACTAATAATATTCACACCTGTTCAGATTGGGACAAAAAAGAAAGGTTGTTAGGGGGACAAAAAAGGAAGGTTGAAAATGGTGAATTTTGACCATGTGGGAGAACAAAAAAGGAAGGCTGTTAGGAGGACAGATAGAGGACAGATTCAAGGAAAACAATATCTTTACTCTAAATAATAACAATTGGCTGCTTCTACAGACCATTAGGAGGATTGGATAAGAATAAAACAGTTTATTTGTCTTATGTTATATTTTAGTAAGTTGAAGGTCAGGATTTGATTGATTTGAGATATTTAGCAAAATTGGTACTTTTTACTCCTAATATTATATCTATTCTATGAGAGGATGGATCCGCTTATACCTTTTTTTTTTTTGTGAAATTGGATAAAGGGGTGTAAACAGATAAGATATTATCCGATTTTATCCGGATCTAAATCCGAAAAATTATCTAAATTATTCGATTTGTATTTAAAATATTACGGATAAAGATACAGTAAGACTTTTAACTATCCGTATTCAATTGTTTACACTTTTAAACCACAATACATGTGCTATATGTTCTTAAATTAATTTATTAAATTGCATATAGATACGAACAATATAATACTATAACATAACTAGTGACTAATATTTAAATAATATAATAGATGTTTTGTAACCAATAAGCTAATTATGAAAAATATATGTATCTGTCCGATATCCGATCCATATCCGTCCGATATCCAATCCGTATCCATAACGTTTAATATCCAATCCGTATCTGTATCCGTATCCATATTAGTATCCGAAAAATTATAATGGATACGGATACGACAAGACCACTATCCGATCCGTATCTGACTGTTTACACCCTAGATAAAATCGTATATTTTTAAAGTCCAATGAGTTGATTCAAACCGTTCAACGTGATGGATATATTAAAATATGCTATATAAAATTTTACATTTTAAAAATTTTTGTTTTACTATTTATTAAGATACAAAAATTCAATGGTCTAAAAACAACAATTTTGTAAAATACTTAATAAATAATAAAACTATTAAAAAAATATAAAATTTGATCCGCAAG